>JAKSZP010014466.1:0-346850 GCA_022478985.1 Massospora cicadina
AAAATTATAGATACACCCTTGCATAGGTAAACAAAACATGTTCTGTCATATTTTATCTGGTTATGAAAAGTTAAAGTTCATCTTAGCTCTAGTGATTAATAATTTTACTAAGAACCCTGGTGATTCTATAATAGATAATAGATATTTAGCCTTCAAAGGAACTGTCCAACTAACTCTATAAGTTTAAATCTGTTGCTTTGTTGGGTTTTAAAATGCCCACATTACCAAGCCATGAAGGTTTCTATTACTATATATCTTGTTCTACTTTGTTTTGTTAAAAATAAGCAACGTAGTGGGATGTTGAAGTTACAAATGCTTGATAACTATCATTTGGGGATGTTCTCCTATGATACATACTTTTGTCTTATTTATGGGTTTTTTATTTTGACAATATTTGTCTTGTTAATAATAACACACATGATTTTGATAAGTGAGTTAAGTTTGTTGATTTTATAATTAACAGTTAAATTCCCTATACAAATGAGTGATGTTTGTCACCTTTGATAAGGGTGCTTTTAGAGTTACTGAAGCGTTGACAACGCTTTTCTGGCAGTAACGTGCAGGTTAGCATAAGTAATGCTTTCTGCTTTAGATAATTAATTTTCCCATTACCTAGGCTTGGCCACTAGCTTATAAAGGAAAATCATCTATTGTTGGTTAGTCTTTGGGACACAATTTTAGAAACTAGACCTTAGAGGGCCAGAATATAGTCAATTGTGGATACCAACTATCTGGTTGGATATGCATAGATATTGTTCATTGATGGGGTGACTCTTTAGGCCTAAGCTCGTTGGCAAAGGATGGCGTTTAATTAGGGCAACAGAAGAGTAATTTATTGCGGGGAAGGCTGACCATGGGACGGACACTTCCAAATATGACTTAGGACAGATAAACTTAGTACCAGGGGGGCACCCCAGAGAAGTGATGCTATCTCTTGTTGCCAGCGGGAACGCCACTTATGGGGAGGGGGAGGGAACGTGTGAAGGGGCCGTAGCCACTATTGAGCACGTGTGGAGGAAGGGGTCTGATTTGATGAACCAGACTGGGAACCAGGAGGAGACCAGCTGTCAGCGACGCGGTGGGAGATATCCAAACATCCACGCTTGAAAGTGGTCCACCAAATGAGACCGGAATCTGTGGACAGCTTCTGGGAGGGTGGGGATGGAGCCAGCGATGGTATCCAAGACAATCGTGTGGATAGTCCACATGGCGATTGCAACCACCAGAGCATGGAGGGAGGGTGGAAGGGGGGAGGCCATTGATTAAGCAAACATATCTCTTGACAGACTGAAGGGATGCGTTTGATCCTGGCCTAGCAGACGTTGGACTTCACGCCATATCACTTTAGAGGTGGGGCACTTCTCCAGGCGGTGGAACAGCGTTCCATACTGGCCACACACGACACAGGATGAGTGTAAATTGTTAGAGCGCTCAGCTGTACGATACACCCACCTTAGGCAGCGCCACACATGGGAGCAGACTTGAGGCTGCAACAGAGGATGGTGTGCATATTTCCAGATAGTCTTTTGGGTCTCAGTGGAATAAGGGATGTCCATCATGTCCAGGTAGTCCACCCTGGATAGGACTTGGGGTCGAATGGGGATCACACCATCATGGATGGGTAGCCCCTGTACCTCTTGTGTGAACTGAGGAGAGGGGCGGCCTCTTTGGGTTGTATGTCCACTAATACAAATTCTCCACTCTGCGCTTCGCATGGAGAGTAGGATTCGTTTGTAGTGGGTTTTAGTCCCGTGAGGACCTGTGGCCGATGTGTGTGATGCGAGGTATTTCATCAGGGAGTGGGGGTTTGATGATTGTTGAGGCCCAAGGCTTGGGAGAAGTTGGAGCGGGCTGCAAGGGACCAGTGTTGGGATGGGAGTGTAGGAGCGGTGACGGCCGCGATCCAGGTGCCCAGGATCTTGGCGGCATGGGCTTTGAAGTCAAGCAGGCCCATGCCACCTTGATGATGAGGGCCAAACATGACCTCTAGCCGTACTGGTGGAGGGCGGCCTGACCAAAGCCATCCTTGCAGCAAAGCATACAGGGATTTGAAGAAGCTTGGGGAGAAGGGGATGGCGTGGGCTCTAAACCAGACTTTGGATAGGAGCATAGAGTTGGCAAGAACAACCCTGCCAGTGAGGGTAGTAGGATGGGCTCTGAGAGAGGCGATTCGCTTCGTCACGTTGTCCAGTATACGGCACTCCATTACTGCTGATACATATCCGCCTGCCTCCATCCACACGCCCAGATGGCGCACTGGTCCTATGGTAGGACGTGGCACGAAGGGGAGTACCAGTGGAGCGGTGTGTGTTGAGTTAGTAAGGCGTGGACGTGGGCGAGCAGATGGGCCAGGTTGGGAACTACTTGCTGGGGCCCAGCAGTTCTGAAACCGACCAAGGAGGATGATTTCGGTTTTGGAGGCGTTCAGTGCCGCGTTGCTTACCTGGGAATATTCCTGAATGAGGGCTTCAAGCGCGCATGCATCTTTATTATTAGACACCCCCACCACGCAATCATCTGCAAATGCCATCATCTTGACTGGGGTTTGGCCTGGCACATGGACCCCAGTGAGGTGGGCATTCACATTTCGCAGCAGTGGGTCAAGGCTGAAGTTGTATAAGAGTGGTCTGAGGGGGTCCCCTTGTCGCAGGCCCCTTTGAGGGCGGACTACTTCCGTTAGGAAGCCTGGGCCACGCACTGCCATTGTCGCAGATTCCGTGAGCAGCATCACCCAGTTTATGAAGCGGGGGGTAGGCGGAATTGATGGAGGCAGGCCCTAAGGTATTCCCAGTTTACTCTATCATAGGTCTTTTGTTGGTCCAAGAATACAAGTGCCCCAGAGGCTGTGAACTGACACACATTAGCCACAGAGTGCACGTTATCCCAAATCGACCTTCTGGGGATAAAACTGAATTGTTCTGGGGAGATGGTGGCAGATGCTACAGTCCCTAAATGGTTAGCCATGATTTCTGTTAAAATTTTGGTGTCTGTGTTTGTTAGAGAAATGGGGCGCCAGTTGGCTAAGTTAAGCTTATCCCCTTTCTTGAAGAGTGTGACAGTAAAGGCCTCATGGCCTTCTGGTAGGAGGCGCGTTTCCAACAGGCTTTAAATGAGTGAGGCTAGCAGCAGTGGGGATATATATTTAAAATATTTTTTGTAGAACTCATATGGAATGCCATCTGGGCCTGGGCGTTTTCAGTTTGGCACACCACAAATGGCTGTCCATAATTCATTCGGAGTAATTAAATTCATTATTTCTGGGTATCAGAAAATGGTGCAGATATGAGCTTAGTTGAGAAATTCTGCCATTTCAGCTGGCTGAATTGGTTCAGCTTGGTATAACTCAGAGTAATATCTTTTCATTTTGATTGCCACTTTGGCTGTTGTGTCCACAATGGAATTATCTGATCTTCACACCTGTGTGCAGGCCACGCTCTGGCATGGTGCAAAAATTCTTTTAAAGAAGTATGCGGTGCACTTGTCGCCTTTAGTGATGAATGTGGCCCTGTATTGGACACAAACCCAATGTTTGTGTTGCCTTTCGAGTGCGTTGAGGTGGGCGGCTGCCTCTGCCCACTTCCGGCCCCATGCAGGGCTGTATCCTGTGGCTGGAATGTTGGACTCCAAGTGGGCCAATTCTGCCAGCGCGCGCGAGATAACCGCTGATGTGGCTCGTGAGCGTCTGGAGGAGAGATGGCGATAGTGGCAGATGTTGTCCTCTTTGAAAGTTGCCCATGTGGAAATGGGGTCCGCACAAAATGGTGCAACAAATGATTTCATCAAAGTTGCCTCTTCCACCCACAAGGAAAATCCTGGCAACGCGAGCTCAGGGGGGCGGATTTTGCACCAATGTGGGGCCTTTGCAACTGTGACGGGTAAGTGGTATGTTATTGAGACCAGTTGGTGGTCGGAGAATTCCATTTTCGTTGTTTTGAAGTGGGAGATGTGGGGTTGGAATTTCGCCGGCGTTAGAATAAGGTTGATGCGGGTCATGGACCTTAATTGGCCATTGTGGATGTGGGGACACGTCATGTTTTCGAGCAGTGGGGCATGTCGTGGCAGCACATCCATTAACCCAAGGGTGGCTTTTAGAATGCATAGTTCTACGTGACCCTGTGGGGCATGGGGTGAGGGTGGCCACCAGTCCGTTGGTGAGGTTAGCCAACAGTTCATGTCACCAACTAGGAAAGAATTGGGGGGTAGCAGGAGGGATTTGACCGATGAGAAAAATTCCTGATGCTCGTGTGCACCATTTGGGGCGTAGATATTGATGATTGTGTGCACAACATCAGCCCATGAGAAGGTGACAATGAGCACTCGGCCATTTAGGAATGTTTCTGAGGATATGAATTTTATAAAATTATTTTTCCAAATTAGCACCCCACAGTGCTTCGACCAAAAGGATAGGGATGGTAGGAGCATTGTTTTCCAAGCTTCCTCAGAACCTCATGGACAGTGGGACTCCTGGATGGCCAGGATATCCACGGGTAAATTGTTTTGTAAAAAACTCAGTTTCCTAGCCCAGGACGGGGAGGCCTTGAGTCTGGCAATATTCAGCGTCCCTAGAGTGAAGGTTTCCTCCATCGCACCTTAGGTGCAAGGGGGTGAGCCCCTGGGCCCACCAGCCTCTTCTAGGTCCCCATGGGCTTTCACAGCAGCGCGGGTGTTAGCAGCAATGCTATTGGGGTTTTTGTTAATTTTTACAGAAAGAGTCACGTTGGCTTTGGCCTTCACTTTTTGTTTTCCTGACATCGGACAAATTTTTTGCAGTGCAGATAAGTTTGATGCACCATTGAGCAGGGCAAAAAAAAATTTTAAAGTTGGGATAGGTCCCAAGTCAGTTTTGACTGGAGCTTGGGTGCAGCAATTGGGTGAGATCAAATCTCCCATCAGATCCTCGGATTGAGTGGCCCACTCAGCATGGGCCTCCCAATATGATTGGGTGATGGATTCCCGAGTCACTTCCACTGCAAAGGTCTTCATGTCCTCCTGGCGTTGTGAGTGTGGGATGGTGGTGGTGGCCTTGGCTGCTTCCTTGGCCGTGGCCCTATGGGCCTGCTTGGCCTTCTTCCGCTCCTGAAGGGAGATGGGCTTTACCAATAGGTAGCAGCCTTGTGCTCCCCATGGGAAAGCCCCCTTGGTGCTTGCAGTTGGTTTGTAGTGCGCCTCTCCGCTGGCCATGGCTGCCGAGGGGTGCTCTTGGAATGTGATGCCCTCCTTGATGGGGCATGTGTGCACCTTATGGCCGAACACATCACAGTGGGTGCAAATGGGGGGCGCACTATCCATGGTTACCTGGAATAGGTGGGTGGTATGCCCTGCGATGTCAATAAAGATGGAGTGCGGGATCTGGGTTAAGTCCTTTGCGATCTCCTCAGTTGGGGTCAGAACTGCGATGGCTTTGCCGGTGCACAGGTGTGGCATCAGCATGAAACATTGCATTTTGAAAGATTGTATTTCGCCATATATGGCGAGACCATCTTTCAGGTGTTGCTCCAAAATGTCACGTTTTACCATAGTAGGCAAAAAGTCAAACGTGAGGAAAATTTAATTTGATTTTTTCCATCTGGTGCATTTGGTTTTGACGACCCATTGCCCTTTGGGGAGGTCAACCACTATGCGCACCATTGCAGCCTCATCTGCTGCTATTTTGCTTTCGAAACCTAGGTCCAGCCAACTATGTGATATGGAGTGAGGTGCAACGTACACCGCGGTCAGGAAAATTTTGTGTACATCTTCACAAAATTTTTCCCATAAAGCCATTTTTTGGATGTCCAGATACACATGGACTCCAAATTTCACTGACGAAAGTGGCTGGGAGTGTGGCGTGTTGATGTACTGGTTGCATCATGCTTGCCACGCGAGTATCTCCAGGGAAATTGTGACCGCCAGTTTTTTGAGATTTTTTTTATTCCGCCAGATTCTCCGGGGCGTTTACAAACATTAGAGGCCGCGGGCCTTCCGCCTGCTCCTCTTGCCTTGCTTGCCCAACTGCTCCCAGACATGGGCGCAGACTAATCTCCTCTGTGAGATTATCAAACTAGATTTAGTCTTGAACTGAATAGGTTGCAAAAGTGTTTGCAACGAGAAAGAAAAGTTTTAGGGCAACAGAAGAGTTAAGCACTAAATTTCCCTATCTAAACACACTTGATTTATTACATAAAGTCAAACAAATTTAGATTGTGATAATATATATGTTCTCTTGTGTAAGAGTTAAAGGTTTTTTCTCTTATATATTTCACTCAAGATTTCTATAGTGAGTTTATCATTGCCTGCAATAGGATATATGAGTGGGAAAACCACTTGTAGAAAGAGACTATATTGGATAGTTGCCTTCATACAACTATCACGCTCACCTATTAATGCAAAAAATTAATAGAAACTGCGCAGTAGAGTTGGAAAAGTTTAAATGCTTCCTTTCAGGTACCTTTTGAGACTCTCAGGTGAATAGGTGCCTTCTTAATTCAAATAAACTTTGCAATGATAATATTCCCCAAATAGAGGAATCTATGAATGTGACAAGATAAGCCCATTCCGATAATAAAGTAACATAGGTCCCATAAGAGAGAATTAAATTTAAAGCGCCAAAAAAAACCCTTATGGCCCCAATGATGCAAACTATCATATGCAGTCAGTCAAAGTAGCTGCAACTGTTGAAACTTAATATATGGAGCTTTACAACCTGTAGGAAGATTCATCTAAAAGTCTCACCTGGTTTCAGAGGAAATAATGCACCAATACCCATTACCACTTTACCAAGTACTGAAGCGAGAGTTAACCAAACTGATTCTTACCTCTGACTGTTTGTCAATCCTGCTCTACCATCAGATGCAGCTTAAGGGGGTGCATCTTATAGAGCCAAAGATAGTTTAGTCTTACCCAGAAGACCTTTAATCAACTCCTTTAATTATATAAGAATGCTCCTAAATTCAATGAGATAATCAAGTAGCCATCATGGATAATTAAAGAGGAATAAATGTAGTCACAGAAGTAACTTGATTGAATCAATAATGAAGCTGGTGGATTTTCTTAAACAAAAATTTTCATAAGGTTGCAGTTGCATCAGCAACCATACATGGTAAATTGGAACAAGCTGTGACCAAATTATTAGTCCAGTGAATGAACAACATCATACTTATAAGTCCTTGATTGAGGAGTTATCAAATTGGATCCGCCATCTCAATGAAAGAGCCAATGATTAACCAAACTCTGAAGTGCGCGTTCAAAAAGGTCCCCTTGCACCCGCAAGCTTCAAAGGGTCTCAAGGCCCAGAAGGACCCTAAGGCTCAGAGGGGCTCCCAGGACTTCTGAGGGAGTCCTATGCACATTGAGGTAAACTGAGATGATCATGAATATTAGATTCAAGGCTTGGAATAACAGTTGGGGTGGGGGTGATACATGGTAAGTGGATGGACATTAAAGGAAATTATCTCAATTATGACATGACTTTGATATCACTTCACAATAAATTGCACTATTCAGAACTTTTTCAGATATGATCACTAGTAAAAAAACTCATTAATTTACTTTGGATGCGAAGAAAATGTGTTTTACTTCCATACTCCATAATTTTGAAAATCAACAAGATTAAAATTGCTTTATCTCAATGAGCAGGCTATAAATTAAACTAAAACTTATATGGGCTATAATATTAAAAAATGCTATCACTCACAAAAATAAATGGAGCTATAATCTTAAAGAGGATCAGTTTTTGACATTGATTTAATATGACTTGCAGTCCACCCTTCTCGAGACTGAACCTACAGATACAGGGAGACCTCACACCAGCTATAAACGTCCTCTTTGAACCTGTTAATCCCTTTAAACCTTTTTAAGGTGAATTACACCCTGGTAAGTGAAACATTCATACCTTCCTATTTGCATATCAAAAGGCCATCGAGCTAGACATTTACACACAGAAAGTTCAACATATTCAGACCTGCCTTGACAGTAGTGCTTAAACACAATGATTCCTTTCTTGAAAGCATGTATTATCTGGGATTGAGTGAAGGCGGCCCTTATTTAGGAACCTGGTAGAAACTAGACCCTGTCCAATTATAAACAAGCCTTCATGCGCATACATCTAAAAAAGGAAGAATCATATTTAAACTTTAATAACTATTTTTACTATGTAGCTTAAACACTAGTCTACTATGACCATATTACCTTGTACAATTCAATAGCCACTGTGATAACTGCTTTCTTTTCGAAAACACTTTGTGCTACATTTCCAAGGAGTCAAGAAGCTTTTCTAAAATGATCCTTTACATCAAGGAGGTTAATATGAAACTTTTTAACCAGATCAGCGTAATCCCAAGCTAATAGAGTTTTTAGACCTCATATATATACCATTAGATGAACCCCAAAGCCTCGATTAAGATGCAGTCCATTCTCCTTTTGAAAGTTCTCATTTGTCAAGAGATTCAGTGTTACAATAAGCAAAAGAATCAGACAAGGAGGAAAAAGAGGATTCATCCTAGGGCGCGAGCTCCCTAAGCTGACAAATCTATGCCTCAACAACTTACTCATAATCCCCTAAAGCCTGAGTGTGATATTACTGTCCACTTTGATGGGCTCAACCTCCATGATACTATAGTTGGAAATAAAGTCTTCAATTCTATTATTCTGCTTCAGGTTACTCCGTGACACCCTAAATTATCCTATTATAGCCCATTCTATCTATACATTCCCTCATTTTAGCTCAAATGTCACTCGTCTAGAGTTAGTGGTGCACAAGGTGAAGGTCTTTGATATTGATGATACCAGCTCCCTGTCAAGGTTATTTTTCCCACATTATAAAGTGGATTCTATTATCCCAATCTTAATAACACTTTATAGTATAGAACTGCTGAACCCTCCTGCACTCAATCCCTTGGGGATTACTCATAGTTACCCATCTGATTTGGATCCCTACTAACTGATACCAGCAGTCGTCCTATACAACGATAGCTATGACTGTCTAATAAGAACGCTAATCTTGTTCAAGTTTGATACCAAGATTATTCACAAGATCTGTATTTCTCCATACTGTAGTATTGCGTCCCCACTTATCATTCAAAACCTGCTAAAGAAGTAAGCAAAGAGAACTTAAAGTTAACCAATGGAGCATTTGAAATCTACTCAGTGTCTGGAATACTGAGTAATAGGGCCAAAAAACAAAATACCTCCATATAAGGTTGAAGCCCAAGGTGGAATGTCCATTTTGCTGTCAATAAGGCTTCCATCTACCCTAAGTCTCAGATACTGGTGGAGACGGGAATCCAAGTCGCTATACCTTCAGAAAATTTATTAAAGTTTATGGAGAGAGCAATCCTTCTACATATGAACCCTTAGATTTTGGTGGCACACTCCATCCCATGTATCAAAAACTTCTTACTGCTTTGATGGCTAACTTTAAAAAATCTTCCTCAGACTGTGACTCAAAAATTAACTGATAATCTAAGTCCACATTTTCCAATTAACCTAGTTAACTTCATCACTGTTTGGAACTCTGACTGACCTATTACTGGATTAATCCCCCATCATAACATGAATAGAGATAAAGTTGCTGATTCTCTTACTCTTGAGCAACAACAATTGGCAGATTTCCTATATAAAGAGTATGCCTACATATTAAAAAAGGCTCTGACAATTATGGAATGATAAGAGTTAAAAAGTGTATACCATTGATACTTAGCCCATTTGGGCCAGACCATATTAAAAATTTAAAATTAAAGAATTTGAAGTCACTAAGGAGTTAAAACAGCTACCAGAGACTGGCCTACTGAAGCACTTTCAGAGACATGGTCCTATCATCTAATATTGGTTGCAAGAAAATGTTGGTCATTAATTAGTTATTTATTACAGTAGACTGAATGCAATAACAAGAAAGACAGATACTAATACATAATTTTAATCTTTTTTTAACTCTGGGCTAGATCCTAATTTCACGCTATGTATCTTACCATTGAACTGGTAGAACAAACTTGCCCCTTTAGACAGGGAGGAAGGTGCGCTAATATCTAGTGAGGGTTATTTAAGCTGACCAATAGCCTGTTGTATTCAGAGCTCTAGTGCTGACAACTTCTTCACAAGTCAAAAGATACTTTTCAAATATTAAAGAAAATTTTTATGAAGACCATGACTTTAAAGCTATAATAATAGCAATCTTAAGGGAGGATACCCCAGTGGTAGAGTATGGACCCTCTACCACTGCCTCTCAAGTTTGATCCCGGTAATGGACTTTGGGTAGGGGACAATTTTGACTGTGTTGGCGTTGCGCATCAATGTCCTAAACTGAGATAGCGAATAGCAAAGGTGGTCCATGGAGTTCCTGGCCTAGTATACGCCGTGCATGGAGGTTTTCCAGGTTTTGTCCTCCTTTCTCATTTTCTTTACTTCCCTAATTGGTGCGGTATCATCCCCAGGTTGGCCCACCTCAAATAAAAAAAAAACAAAAAGAAAATAATAAAAATAATAGCAATCTTATTGCTCAAGGTTTTTATTCACCAGCTTAAACAAGCTAGATAAGAAAAAACCATTCAAAATTGCAATTCCTATTATTATAAACTATGTTGGAGAATATTTGGCAGTGTTTAATTATTCTATAAAATGGTAGAAACCATGAAACAGAAATATGGGAATAAAAAACCTACAGAGATTCTTTAACGTCATCTCAGAAACCAGAGAAAATATGATAATAAAAAGGGAAAGGAATTCATGAATTTATAAAACCTCATAAATTGATAATAAGTGATTTGAGGATAATGCCATCAGAGTGGTAATATTTTAAACTCAGTAGTTATCCTTGTCATGGCTCAGAGCGATTTGATAGTAATTTATTTATTGATTGTCCTTACATATAAAAACGTGGGCGCGTAGGCAAGGTAATCTTCTGTAACTTATACCACCAGATTTACATTAAATTTGAGGTAGTCCATCATAAATTGATATAGCAGACTAAAATTGGAAACAAAGCCTAAGGAATTAAATCCTATGTCTAAAAGCAAAAATTTAATTAAAATTAAAAATAAGGTATAAGTCTGAATCGTTGGTCAAACCAATTTGCAACATTTCCCATAGTTGGCCAAAAGTTCAAGCGCAAAAGGATTGGGGGTCAGATGATAAATAAGATTTTGAGTTCACTAGGCCAGGTAACATATATACAAAATGCAATTATTTGATGCTTCTTGATGTGCACCAGGGTAGTGTGGGTTTCTCCAAGGACTCTTTAATATCACCCTTGTGAGGATGGAAAGCAGCCAAAAAAGCAATGGGATCCATTTTAGGTCCGCGGATTGATGTAAGAATATTACCATAAAAACCATCAGAGATTGTCAAAGCAAAATATGTTCTAATGAAAGCTTGGTGTCCTGGTTCAATAGTACACTTTTGTCCAGTGTGGAGGGGGATGCCGTAGGCCTTTTTGAATACACTGAGGAAAATTAAGATCCTGTAGAAAACTGTGATCAACATTTGGAATATTATCTCACTAAACTCAACTTTAAATAAAGGAAGGTTGAGATGTGGGCTCCAGCTGGGCGGTATATTCAATCTCCATCAGCACTAGAAGCTGCATGGTCACAGTATACACATTGTCCACTATTATGCAATAAAAACTTGATAAAAAATCGTTAACTTCACTGAGACAATTGAATTGTAAGGGCCACTTACCATGGCCACAACCGGTGTTTGCAAAGCAACATAGGTGGGTCAGCAGAATGCTTAGTAATTGCGGTCACCAGGCCACGTTTATCCTATGGGAATTTCTTAGTATAGTGCAGTGAAAATTTTTGTCCCCACATCTAAAGTATCGTTTGAAGAGTTGGCTTTAAGCTCATATTTTTTTCATAAAAGAGGCTTGATAAGTAGCTCATAATTGCCATGAGGTAAAATTATGGCTGGAGAAGACAACACTCTTGTACCAAAACCTGAGTCAAGGAGTTATACTCTCCTAATGTGGTAGTAACACTAGGTCTCACAGTGGCATATTGTTTTGCTATGAATAATATTAGGGTCAGTGTCAAGTTTCTTCCTCAACGTTGAAGAAATTATGTTTATGGGTGCCCTGCTGTCCACGATTGCTTTCACTGGCACGTTGTAAATATTGGTATCAACATAAGTACATTTGGCATGATTATTTGCGCTGGTAAGCATATGAACATCAAAAGTATATACTTTTATTGGTCAATCCAATAATTATTTTATTTAACTGAGGCAAACCGACCAGGGGATAGACAATACTGAGCTCAGTGGAGCAAAAGTTATACTAAACTAAAATTGAACAAACAGAAAGAGACGAATACATCACTCAAACTAAATCAAAATCAAAAACCTAAAATGATCCAACCAGATCAGAGGCGGTAAACTGCTATGCGTCCATGGTTGGGGGTGAGTGGGGATCAGGAGGCTCATCTTCCTCCTCTGTGTTGGACAGTGTACAGCAAAATGTGGAGAGCACAGGCTTGGGTGCATCCTCAAAATGGGGGTTGAGTTAGCAGAGTGGGGCTTGCAGCTCAAATTTTGCTTTGAGGAGGGTGGTGATATATTTGGATAAGGATTTCTAAGCCTTGAGGCATACTTTTGGAAGGTGGTGAAGGTCGCGCTGTTGTTGCTGGTAATGTGGGTCTTGGGGCCAAATTTTGTGACCACCACAACTTTTTGTATTGCTTTGTTGGCAACTTGGTGGAATTGGAGAAATTCTTTTCTATAAAATTGTTGCATGGGGGAAAGACAGGGGCAGGTATTCCCTTAGCCAAGACTATGACTGATTTTGCTATGGCCTTTTGGATGAGGTGACAGTCAGGGGACGCAACAGCCTCTTTGATGAGTTATTGGTCACTTCAAAATTCATTGGCATTAGAGCATAGAGCATAGTGCTGAGTTAGAAATTGAACTGCATATTCTGCGTTTAGGTACATTTCAAGGCCTGGGGTCTCAACTGAGTCATAGACAGAATTTCTAAAATCATCAACTTCCTCCAAATAATCCCAGGGACTTTGGTTGAAAACGATAGGAGAATTAGCATATGGGTGGGCTGGATTGGGTGGCTGGGTGGGTTTTTTGAATTTACTGGGGACATGCTGGCTCCTGATTAGTTGGAGTGGGAGTGGGGGTTTGACATGTAGGCTCCTTATTGTCTGAATCAGTGTCATTTGCATTTACTATTTTGGGTGGAAGGGGAAGGATTAATCTGATAAGTCTTATTTTCATGAAACCTCAGAGGCATAATGAATTCTTTTGCTATAATTATACGGGATGTTTCACCAATAAGACAGTGTCTGTCTTGGTTAGGTTGCTAACTTTTATTTTAAACTTTTGCTGTATATAGAATTTCCCTTCATCTACTCTATGAGCTATTACAAACCTTTATTGGTGATTAAAATTAATAAAAATATACTCAACTCTTTCTTAAAAGACATAGTATTATTCGATAAAATAATGGTGCAGCAACAGGGGTAATTTACTATTTCAGTAATGATAGTATTGGAATTCAATATGAGTATCATGACTTGATAAAATTCCTTGTGAGGCTCACAAACGTGGCAAAAAGCAATAAAAGCGCCATAATGACTCAGAACATTGGCCATATACAATACTTAAACCTCATATTTTTAATTGGTAAAGGCCAAAACTATTTGCATAGTTTAAAGTCTATATCCAGAAAAGCAATGCTAATCCTATCATCAGTTCCGCCCCACCAAACTCATAAATAATAATATTTTTGGTGGTAAGGTAATAAACACTGGTTCAGTTATTTTTGACAATAATTAATCATAGCTATAAGTGTTTAAACATTCATCAGCATGGCCAGTTTGATCTAATTATTGGTTTTTTCATCATAATTTCATAGAATAATATGAAGAATGAATATTTTTATGCCTATATTCTTTGGGCATGTTGGATGGTTTAACACAGGATGATTCATTAGAGTGATCAATATAGGTAGCCTGAGGACCAGAATAAACAGAAGCAGCAGCCACCGTGGTCACTTGCAGTAGATGATAGGGGTATGGTTATCAATACATTGGGCTGTCTAGTCTCTATTGCCTCCATAAAATAGTTGGATGTAGATCTTTAGGAATCAGATTGGCTATGTTCTTCAATACAATTACAAGTAACATTTTCAAGGTCCTGGCGGAGTTGCTTTAATATGCTAGCAAAGTGTTGCCATTACATGTAATTTTTTTCCAGCCTTTTCCTGTTTCAGGATAGACTTAACCAACCAAAATTTTAAAATCTAAATTTTTTTCCCTGTAAATGAACCAGTATTTTATAAAGTAGTCAGCTTTTGCAGAGGTTGTCAATATTAACTACCCCATCTATTGATAAAACAAAGCAACTAAGGCGGTGCAAAGTCTCAGAGGTTTATCTCATCAAATTGGAATGAATCAGAAAGCATTCCCATGAGACTAGCGCTTGACTAACCCTCCCCATAATTAGGTGCATCATAAGGGATAGCGGCTTGGCCCAACAATTGTCATCTGAGTATAGGATTTTGATAATTCCTAAAATGAAGACATGATATCAAAAGTGGTCCCTGTAGTGAGCACCAAATGATGTAATCAGAGCTCCAGCATAGTCTACAACTGCACGGGTTATAAACTTCTTATAAAATAAAGAAACTATATGAAGACAGTGACCTTAAAACAAAAATAGTAACTATTTTATTGAACAAGGTTTTTATTTAGCAGCTTTGAAAAGCTTTGTAAGAAAAAGATTCTTCCAACATTGCAACTTCCATCATTCCAAACTATACTGGAGAATTTTTGCAGTGCATAATTATTCTGGATAATGGAGAAACCATTGTGGTATAGTTGTGAGAATAATTCAACCTCCAAAAATTTTTACTTGACCTTGGGGACATTGAAGAAAATATAATAATATAAAAGAAATTAATTTACAGTAAATGTAAAGTCTCAGAATCAATAATAAGGATGTGGGGAATATTTCCAGCAGGTTGGTAAGAATTAGAACATCAATAGTTATCCTTGCACATCGATGAATCCCCCCTTGGGTTGGGACCATCTAGTACTAAAAAAAATAGCTATCCTTGCCATGTACCAGAGAAATTGATAGTAATTCAATCATATTGATTACTAGCTACACAATTAAAAACATGAGCGTGTAAGCATGGTAACTTACATAACTTAAATTATCAGTTTGATATCATAATTATGGTAATTTATCATGTTTTAATTCAACAGATTAACATTGGCAACAAAGCCTTATGAAATGGTTACTTTCCTAAAAGCTAAGGTTTAGGTAAAAAACAAAATTTAAATTGAATTGGTCAAATAAAATCGCAATAATGACCCAGAGGTTATGCAACGCTCCTGAAAACTTTCCAACAGGCAATGGACAGCATTATTAGAGAGCTCAAAATTCATGTTAGTTGTTAATTTTGATGATGTTACAGTGCACACCTATACTTTCAAAAGCATCTCCAACACCCAAGGGAAGTTATTGATTGGATGCAAGAAGCTTAATTGAATCAGAAGCCTGTGAATTGTAGCTTTTCTCCAAAAGAAATGAAATGTGGGCCACAGGTTACTTGTGAAGGGATCTCTTTATTGCATTATAAGGTCGTTGCCATGCAGAAGTTGGCATGGCTGAATATCTTGTGTGATACACAGGTCTTCCTCAGAATGGTCAGTTACTATTGACAATTCATTCCTCACTTTGGTAAACTCTCCAAAATGCTAGTTTATTTTCTTCACAATGAGATTAGTTTCATTAGGAAGAATCTTAGAAACAGGGTCTTTATTCCATGAAAGATTCATTGATGTAAGATCCTATGTTAGTCTACCCCAAATTTGATAAGCTCTCATCATATTTAAAGACACCAGTGAAATCATAGTTAGAGAAATATCTATAAAACTTTTTTCTGATCAAGTTAATCACCCTATTACTTACTTAAGAAAAAACTCTGAGCAAGCCTGAAAGAAGTTTATAACGTTTTGTACAAAAATTCTGGCTGTTCTACTGGCCATCACGAATTTTCACCTCACCCTCCATAGAAAAACTTAACAATTGCAACTGATCATTTCTCATTAAAATGGGTTGTAACAAATGAAGGGCCCTGATGGGTAACTTTCCTGATAAGACCTCAAGTTACAGAACTATAAGCTCATTATTCACCGTGAAGGTCTACCTATCAGAACGCCAATGGGCCCTCAAGTTACAGAGATACAATTACATTATTGTTCATTAAGCGAGGTGTCAGACAATCAGTAGTTTAATTAGGTAGTAAAAATTTCTCAGTGTCAACTCCTCCAACTTTTAAAGTCAAATTAAGGACTAGTTTTTTGGTGGAATTCTACTGGTTGGAACAGTGGTTCTAAACTACTTTATAAACCTGAAGGGGGTCCAGGGGAGTAAAATATTTTAGCCTCAAATCTCTACTTAAGAACTTCAGTATTTTCCCAAACTACTCCTATGTGCAAGGTGGCGGATTGGTGATTTTATATTAAGATTCTAACCATAATTACGTTATTCCAAGGGTCAAACTCACATCTAAAATCTAAACTTTACCAATTTGAGGAGCTAAATTGGGATGCCCTCAGCCTAATTAGATTTCTACGCCTCCCTCTACTAAGCTTCAAATTTAGTGTCAATACTAAGTGAGGTCAATGTAATGAGGGTTTTTCCTACTTAATATCAACTTTGATATAATAATAAAGCTATAAAATTCAAATTCAGTTTGTGGTTTACAGGATTCCCTTTATTTAGTTTTAAACAGCAGTTGAGAGTTATAATACTCCTAAAACTGCTATATTGTTGAAGTCCTGTGCATATGGCACCTGCAAGCACTAGCCCACCCAGGGTTCTAAAAATGTTTCTCACTACAGGGTTACTTGTACACCACAATCTTTTAACAAAAATGGAGGCCTTTCAATTGAGTAACCCTTTTACCCTTTCCTCTGAAAATAACTCAAGGATAGTTGCTCTTGAACTGCAACTAGCTAGCGTTCTGTCCCACTTTAGGAAATCTCGAACAGCGCCACCTTCTACTGTACATAAGCTATCTCTGCTGTCCTTTTTAGCCCCCTTTTTAAGATAAACTCACCCCTGGAAGCGTAGCATTAACTCATTTGTATATGTCTATAAATCTGCCATGAAAGGCGCTACCAACTAACAAGGAATCAAGCACATCCTAACTTGAGTCACATGGCCCAAGAGGTGATGGTACCTCATATGGACACATTGAATACATGAGCATAGGTTAAGGACGCGCTGGTTGTTGAATTTGGCTCAAAGCAGAGCTTAAGCAGGGAAACAGGATTTTATGCGCCTCAGCATGTATAAAGAAGAACAGATCACTGCCTTTGCTGATTAATCTACACTGCCGCTCATTCATTTCTAACATCACACATGCTCACTCTTGATGACGCCTTCACTGCCATGCTAACTATGTTGGCTTCTCATCCTTCCTTATTCAGGCATATTACTTCTGTGAAATGAAACTTCCAGACTATCCATGAAATAAAAGAGGCTTTATTGGTTGTTTCGGATTTTCATATGGTTGAAAATACTTCAGGAGCTGTGGTGAAACCCCAAGTCATAGCCTTTGTGATCACTCACCCATAGGCCAGTGGAAGGAAGCTCCAGGGACCCCAACGGGCCCTCATATGCCTGTTCGCCCCTTTAAACCTGCTCCTTCAGTGCGACTTAAAAAAGATACTATTTTATCTCATAGGTTTGAGACTCCAAACCAGCCAACCAAGTGCTCTCGCACAAGCTCATTAAATATACAGTACCTTCTCCACCAGACAAGCTAGTAGTTGCGCGCCCTAATGGTAACTCTTGCAACATGGAAGGGCCCATTGTATAATGCGTCTGGTAGGAAGATAGTCACCCCACACGAAGTGCTTAACTCTAAATCACCTCAAATCTCTCCTTTGGCTTGCATAGGCAACCCCTCAGATAATAAATTTGAAGGGGGTTATAAGGATGTGGTGCATTATGTCCTTGGAGCTCCAGCTGAAGTAGAAATACCAGATCATATAAACCCTGAAGGAGTAGACAAGGCCGTGATACACAACGACACCTATTTGAGCCAAATTCTGAGGTTCCCTAAGGTTATTGACACTGCTAGTGATGCTGACCAGCTCATTGCTTCGATGTTCCCTATCTCACATGTTCATACTCTCCAATTCATTAAAAAATAAATATCCTGACACTGCTAAAAAACTTGCCTCTACTTTCCGTCTTAAGAAGGTTTTGCTCATCCCTTTAGTTTTGTTGGGGCGGTTCCCCAGGTGGAAGTAGTTAACAACAAGATGTGGTTCATGGCTACCCTGTACACTGGATCCACAATCAATGTAATTTCTTTTAAATTTATTAGGAATATAAAATTGGCACCTGACCTGGACTACTCCCAAGAGTATGGGACGGCAGGCCCTGCCAGCACTCGCGCTATTGGGGCCTACTCCTCATTACCCCTCCAATTTGAAAAGCTTATCTTGTGGCCCCTTCTGTAGCTTTGGAGAGCAACTATTATTACATGCTTATGGGCACTCAGTTTTTCGTCAAGTACAACTGACCTACTAACCTAAATCAGGTTACCTATCCCTGAATAACTATGAGGTGCCTCTGGATCTAGCCAATAAAGAGCGCCTTAAAAAAGAGTACTCCTGCCTGGTTAAGTACCTTTCCTCTTCACTATCGTTGCTACACCACATCTGGGTGCTATACAAAACTGCTTCCAGAGTCCATGCATGCCGCAGAAGGCATTCCTCTTTGCTCCTTAGAGGAGATGGTGATTAGGTCTGTGGAAAAACGGGTGGTTGGCACCAAGATTACTTAACAAATCTCCCATAACTGTTTATTTCACCTAACAAGTTTTAGTAAAGTTTGTCATCTAGAGCCCCGGGTAATGCCTGGAATACCAATTCTGCCTACCAGCGACCTATCAATATTTTCTGGGAAACTTAACTAAGCAGGACATGGTCATGAAAAAATACCAGAAGATAGGAAAAGGTTTGTCGTTCCCCTTGATGATATCATGAAAGTTCACTGCATTATGTCTATGTTAAAGTCGGGTCTACCTACTAACAAACTGTTGTGTGCTTTGTCCGATGCTCATATCTCAGATGAATCAATCTCATACGAGCTTGAAGAAGTGCACTCCTTAATGGATGCATATAGTGATATCTTCTCCAAGTATGATCATGATTATGGGCACATGAAGGATTTGAGCCACACAATTGATGTTGGTGATGTCAGATCCATTATATCTAAACCCTACCGCAAGTCAAAGGTTGAGGAGCAACAAATGAAGATGAATCTCGAGCAATTGCTAGACGCTGGGTTACTAATACCTTCCCAAAGCCCTTGGGCGTCTCCCTTGCTACTCACTAAAAAATAAAAATGGAGGTCATCAGGTAGTTTTCAACTACCATAAACTGAACAACCTCACCAAAAAGAAAGCTATTCAATCCTTCACATTGATGATGCCCTTGCCCAACTCTCTGGCTCTGAATTCTTCTCTGCAGTGGATTTGGCTTGTGGATACTGGCAGATGGACCTCTCTCATCAAGGTCAAGAGAAATGTGCTCTTATCTGCAGTGAAGGCTTATTCCTACCTACCTGGTTACCCAAGGGATGTGCAATGCACCCGTCTCATTCCAACAAGCAAAGGATCATTTCCTATGGGATCTCAAGCTGGGTTGTATGATAGCCTATCTTGATAATATCACGCTTTTTTCTAAAACTTATTATGATCTTTTATACATTTAAAAGAAGTTTTCCAACGACTGCATGTATTTAACATTAAGCTCAAGCCTTCAAAGTGCACTTTTTTCCATAAGAGGCTAGATTTCCTTGGACATGCCATCTCACAAGGGTCGATTTAACCTTTACAAGGAAAGTGTAAGCCATATCCAGAATGCCTCCGCCATAAAACTGTGAGATATCCAGATCTTTCTCAGTATGAATGAATATTACCATCAGTTCATTACCAAGTTCTCTCAGCTCAGTGAGCCCCTAATCCAGTTATTGGTAATAAACACTCCTTTATCTTGGGGTATGGAACAAAAAGCTGCGTTTGAAGCATTAAAAAACTTGCTCCAACGACGCCCCATCCTTTTCACCCTGACTGCAGTAAACTTTTCCTTCTTCATGATGCCTCTAACTATGCCGTTGGAGATATCATGGCCAAATTGGATAAAAACGACGTGGATCATCTCATGTCTTATTTTAGAAAAATGCTGTCCAAGGCTGAACAGAACTACAGCGTCACTTATAAGGAGTGTCTAGTTGTCTTGCTAGCTTTGAAATACTACCGCCCCTTCCTTTATGAAACCACTTTTTCATTGTGGTTACTGACCATGCCTCCCTGAAATATCTCTAAAATATGAAGGATCCTATTGGGCGATGATCATTGGGCTTAAAGCTCCCACAAAAATTATATGAAGATTGAACACCAAGCTAAAACTGCCATATGAATGTTGATGTATTTGATCGCTTACCTGCTTTGCATTTAGATAATAGTAAAGCTGAGCCGTTGCATGACCTCCCTATGGCCCCTGACGCTTGAGACGATGAATATGCCACCGTCAAGAAAATGTTAACTAGAAACACTCGCAATAAAAAGTTGGAGAGCGAGAAATTATACAAAAAGGTAGGGGCCAACTGGCTGCTTTATCTTCAACCCTCCGAACGAGTACCTGCCATCATGGAGGCCTACTCTACCCTTGGGCACGGTGGCATGAGTAAAACGTATCTGTGGCTCAAAGACTGGTACTAGGAGGGCATCATGGAATCCATCATTGAAGTCCTATATGCATGTTTAACTTGTGAAAAACAATTTTGACTCAAAACCAAATACCAGTATCAACCTACTACCCCTCAGCAACCTTTTCACATGATCAGTGTAGAAGTAGTAGGTCCTCTACCCCAGACTACTAGTGGGAATCTTTACTTACTGGTAGGTATTGATCACTTCACAAAATGGATTAAAGCAGTGGCTCTCCCTTATCAAACTTCCAAAGCTACCGCTACTTACATACATCAGTCAATCTTCAACTTCCATGGTTGCCCTCAGCTTTTCCTCTGTGACAATGGCAAGAATTTCACCCTAGGGTGGTCAAAATCCTGGCTACCTCCATAGGACCCAACAACTCTTCTCTGCCCCCAACAATCCTTCTAAAAATTGTATAGTAGAAAGTGCCAAAGGAACCTTGGTATTCATTCTACGGAAACTGGACACTTCAGATCCTCTACACTTGGACCAGTTCTGTAAGCCCTGGGAACCAGCTCTTGCAACTGGATAGGAATCAGCACCCCTTCCGGATGAAAAGGGGCCCCAAGGCTCCAGTGGACCCTTTGTCACAGCTAGGCGACCTAGCCTATGTGATAATTGAGCGCTGGGTGACTGCTTTTCCACCCAAAGTTATCCCACTCACACCTCTTCCCCCTCTCCAACCCTTTTAAGTTTGATAGAAGGGGTCTGCAGGGAGATTGCGCGCATCAGGGGGGATGGAGAGGCCCCTGGGACCACCCACCCCCAGAAAAATCATATCAAAATTTTTGCGAAAATGGCAATCCCTAATGTCAGAGCCCAGCTGGCGAATTCCAGACTGGGGGAGCTGGTCCAAACTGGTCTGCTCCAGAATCAGATCAGGATATGGCTTGGATCTCAAACCAGGGCCTGAACAACTTGGACCATCTGCCCCAACGCTCCAAAATGGATCCAGGGAGTTCAGATTGCACGAGTAATCCAATTGAGGGATTGGCTCGAGTCAAAATAATCTGATCCAAGGACCCCTGCCTCCTGGGATGAATCTGGACCACCTGAACCATGCGAACAGGCCGACTCAGGTCACCAGAACTTGGATTGGTAGTATTGACTTGGTTTGGCCCTAAGGATCTGGGAAAATTTGTAAAAGTTTTATTGACCTTTGCTAAAATCTGGAGCAGCACTCTACCTCCCGCTGAGCCAGCCAACCAAATCCCATCGCCAACCCCAAACAGCCAATCCCTTGATACTTCCCCCATGCATTCAGCCCAGTTCTTAAGACAAATGCCCCAGTTGGTGTAGTTGTCAGTTCATTCTCTTTCTCTCCATTTAATAAAAATTGAATTTCTCGCCTAGCTTGCTGCGGCCTCCATCTACCTCTTTATTTTACAAAAATTTTGCCAATTGATCCAACAAAACGTGCCGTCACCCAAGTACTCCTGCTGATGTTCACTGACTGTGTTATCTGGTCGCTTAATCCCACCATGCGGCAGCAGATCATAAATGCAATAATCTGCCTCTCCCCCCAATGATGAACCTGCTGCTTCATTCATTTTTGTGCATCCATTTAATGGAGACCCTTCCATCCGTTTGGTCGTTGAGTCCTCCAAAACTGCTCCCCAGTTAGAGCAGCACCTGATCGCCCCCACCTCACCACTTGTGGACTTAGCCTCTATAGTCACCTCAGCTGCCGCTGGCTTGGCCTACCAGTGGGACCTAGAGCGCCCCCTCCAGTGGAAGCTTGGTCCCAGCCCCTCTCATGGGTCTCACCATATCTCCACTCACATTTACAATCACGTGCCAGCCTCTGTGCCACCCCTCGCTGGCGTTCAAGCCCCCATCCAAATCTGAAGGCCAACAACTGTGAACCCTAGAGGAATCATCATCCTCCCTGCCTCTCCCACCTTTAGGGGTTGCCCCTGAAAGTCTTGCGGTTGCCCCAAAGCAACCATCTGGTTTGCCTTAGGGCCTTCAGTATTTTACTGAACTTTTACTTTCCTCACATCTCCCATAGAACCCCACTTTTATTAGTCACTTGGACCACTATGCCCTTGGCATTCTGGGGCCTCCACTGGGTACTTGCGCACCCTGACTGGGAGCCCAGTTTAGTTCTTCTTAGCCAAATCCATGACAAGTGTTTGCCCAGTGCCCTGATGGCATACTGGATAAGTTATCACTAGATCCCTAAGGTGTGCCCTTCTGCGTTCTATATGGTTGAGAGCCTGGGGTGCCTGAGCATTAGCTAAAGATGCCTATACTGCAAGGACTGATGATCCTGACAAGGCCATGAGGAGCTTGGCCTAGCATATCATTCAACTACAATCTGAGGCTATGACTAACCTAGCAAAAACAGTCAACAAAGAGGACTAAGCTGCAAATGAGCTCAGATCCACATTACCAGCTTTCAAAGTCTCTGATTTAGTGTTGTATTAATATAACTAAATCACCCCCAGAAGCAAGAAGCTTGGGTCCATCTTGTAAGGACCCTTCGTTGTCACCTACAAGAGAGGGGATGAGTATTCCATCAAGTCACTTGCTTCTGGGGTACCTATCAACCGAGTACATGGAAGGTTCCAATGGCTCTAATCGCCTTACAACATTCTTATATTTTATTCAAGGTGGGACATCCTGGGGACAATACTGCACAGATTAATGGGAAATCAAATGAATTGGAAAAGGAATAAAATCCATAAAACCTCCATGTGCGGCGTATGATAGGCCAGTAAAACCATCAACCGCCTTTGCAGTTGCTATCTTAGTTCAGGGCATTGGTGCGCAACGCCAACACAGTCATAATTGTCCCCTACCCAAAGTTTCTGTACCAGAATAAAACTTGAGGAGGTAGCGGTAGAGGTCCCTATTCTACCACTGGGGTATCCTCCCCGCCTTAAAACAATCTGAAAGGGGGTAATGTCAAACAATTAATAGTTTAACTAGGTAAGAATGTCTTGATGTCAACACTTCCAACTTTTAATATAAATTTGTGGACTAGTTTATGGTAAAATTCTACTAATTTGAAAGTGGCTATACTCCCACTTTTATAACCTGTAGGAGGTCCAAGGGAGTAAAAATATTCTAGCCTATAATCTCCACTTAACAACCTCAGGTTTCGCCCAATCTACTCCTATGTGCAAGATGGTGGATTTTCAGATTTATATTAAATGCTCCCCCATGGTTACGTTATTCTAAGAGTCAAACTCACATCTAAAATCTACGCTTTACCAATTTGAAAAGCCAAAATGGGATGCCCTCAGCCTAATTAGATTCCATCACCTCCCTTTACTAAGCTTATAAATTAGTTTAAGTACTAAGAGATTTCATTGTAATAAAGGGTTTCTTTTCCTTATTATCTTCAAGTTTAATATTGATATACTTTTATAAAAAAATCAAATTCTTTTTGTGGTTTATAGTATTCCCTTTATTTAGTTTTAAACAACAGTCATAAGTTCTTTTACTCCTACGACTGCTATATTGTTAAAGTCCTGTGCATATAGCACCTGCAAGCACCTATCCCTGCAGGATTTCAACATGGTGGGCTATCCATAAGAAAGCCAATGGGTTTCCCACTTACCAATACTATTGTTATATGCTCTCAAAGAAGATGGGTTTATGAGCAGATTGGGTAACCCAACATGTGGAACCAAGAGACCCCCAAGGCCAATAATGACTAGATATAGATGATTGATCAAACCTTAATTAAAGAAGTGTTGCTTTATAAATGGGTAGGGATGACCTGATTACCTTATGTAAAGCCTCTCAGCTATGACCTTAACCTTCATGGAGGCGCATACTACAGTGGTCATGGAGCTCTACAATAAAACGTACTAGAGTCTTAAAAATTGATGCTAGTGGGAAGTCATGACCAACTCCGTGCTTATTGTTATTAATCCCTGCCTTATTTGTTTAATCAATTTCCCTCTAATCCAATTTATAAAAGTCATGTTGTTGGCCCATCTCACCTTTGCAAACTTATTATTCATGTAATTGGGCCCTTGGCAACCACCATATATGGACGCTGATATATTATCCTTGCCATCAATTACTTTACAAGTTGGGACAAAGTCACATCAGTAGTATTTACTATTACTAAAGCCAGCGCCTAATTCTTACTTAAGCAAGTCTTCACCAGGCATGATATCCCAAAAGATATCTTATTAGATAACGGTAAGTATTTTGTAACCCAGGTGTTAACCAAACTTAATATTCTTAATGGTACATAACAAGCTATTATACCCCAGTTATATCTACTAATGGGACCATAGAGAAAGCTAATGGTACGCTAATGTATACTCTGTAAAATGGTGTAAACCATACATCTCAATAGAACATATATCTCCCTGAAGCACTGATGGCTTACAGGATGACCATCACCAAGTTTGAGTATGCCCCCATTTAGGCTCTATACACTTGAGACCTAGTGTTGATCTATAGCGTCCAGCCCATAATGTAATATTTTACCTCTAACATAGACAATCTAGCTATGCAGAGACTGAAAGAGGAGAATTTAGGCTACAGGCTTTGGAGGCAAAGTCCTTAGGGACTATTAGAAGAAAAGAATATTAACAGTCATTGATCAAAAGTCCATCATGCCTGGGTATCAATTAAAATTTAGTTCTTTTCTACCATCACCAAAATAAAGAAAGATCTCATAAGAGTGATGTTTTATGGTCTGGACCATGTTTAGCGATATCTTTGCAGTCCAGAATACTACATTACTTCTCAAAATGTGGGCTGTTATTACTAAAGTCAATGTAAGTTCCTCTGAAGTTATGGACCCCCTGTAAGCTTTTTGAACTACTTCTCTCTGTAGCTCTTGAGTTTACTGCACGAATTCTTATGTGCATTGTAATAAAGCGTTTATATAGTTGATAATAAAATGGTATGGTGATAGTATGAAGACTAACCCCTTTTGATGTTTCACAGCCAATATGGAGTAGTGTCTCCAACTCTAAACTGGTGCTACGCGTTTTTCTAATCCTTAAAGATATTTTTGAACTTAGGAACTGTTCTCTCTAACTCAGTCCTTCTGTTAGAACTTGGTATTGGAACTTAACCCAATTGTAGGTTCAGAGTTTTTCTTCTTCCTGATGAACTTAACTACTCTTAGATTCAGAGATTCTCAGTTACTCTCTTCACGCTGAAGCCCGCAGAGATCTGATAATAATTAATAGCCAAAGGATTTATTATCCTTCCAAAACTCTTATTTCAAAAGTTAAAAATACAAAACTATAAAACAGGCTAGTATTAAAAGATTTTTTTCTGATTTGATCTTGATATGTTTTATTATGATAAAAACGAAGGATTTAACAGGGATTTTGGTTCTCAACCCCTGTTGGTGTTCCACTGGGGAAATGGCAGTCGTTTTACTGGATTAGCCCTTTTTAAGTTTCACACATGTTGATCTTAATTAATGAGCTAGTCATGTTCCACTGCCATCTAGCAATGAGACCTTATCCATGTTATTTAGCAAATGCGTCCCCACATTCTTAATTAACCCCAAAAGGGTAACCTAATTAGGCTAGCAACTTTATTATGAAATGGGAACTGAACCCATTAATAGCAAGTCACGTTACCTTAAGAGGTTAGCCCACAAGTTGTTAATAGAAGTGTTGTTGGTGCTTCAACAACTATACATGTAACACTCAGTCAATTGGCGCCAAACCCCAATTGACTCCTACAAAAGAATTTAATTATCCTTATTGAAAGTTGATAACATTTTTAATCATCTATTGTTGAGGAACATCCCCCAGTAAAGCATTAGCAATCTGTTGGACCAACCACGGTGTATTACTAAAGGTTTATTAGAGTGATTTTGACAAACAATAGCTATCATCTGAAATGATAACTTTCACATCCATAGGCGGGCCTCATCCCCCTAGTAGATAAGCAGATATAATTTAATTGATTCATCTGGGAAATTTGGGCATACAAAAACCCCCACTACATCCCTCTGCTTGATCAGATTACCCTGCAAGACAGTATTTTTGGAGGTAGATGCATCCTCCTCTTGATACTTAACGAACAAGTCTGGTTCAGAGGTCCTTCCTTTGACTTAGCAAGCTTATTATTATAGCGACCCCTTTTTACTGCCTCCATTGTAAAGCGTGGTTCTATGACCTAATGCCATACCAGGACTATTTTAGTTTCATTGAAGATAATACATCTGAAAGGACTTTTTACCCCAGGTTGAGCTTATATGACACCATTTAATTTAAAGGATATTCTTGGTCAGCTTCCCCAATTCCTTGTTCCCTGTAAACCACATGCTGGGCTCTTCTTTTCAATCAGAGTGGATATTCTCTACATGGCCTCTTTATAATGGATCAGTTTTAACTTGGGTCTGATCCTACCAATGATAGAAGGGAATATTAGATGATTTTACTCACAGCAAAACAAAAATCAATATCTACATATAATTTTTCTTTTTTTCTTTTTTATTTTTTTTATTTGAGTCTTTAATATTATATAAATTTTTAGATATTTTTTACCTTGCAATGGGACTTAAACTATCAGCAGGTTGAGAAATCCAGATTCTCCAACTATACTACTGGTTCAGAAGTTTATTTTTGGAACTTAACACAAATTATGATACATCATTCTCTTTTTTAGACTTAACCATTCACACTGCAACTTAACATATTGTAGGTTCAACTGTCCCATAGAAACATTATTATCTTTTTTAGATCCAATAGTTTAATTATTTGCTATGGACCCTGTTCAATATATGACCATCCTCAATATTCTTTATCAAATAGAATCTTTTGCAACTTGTCAATAATTTTGAATGAACCTGAACATAGAGAGTTCAACTTATTTCTTCTTCCAAATCATGACTATCACAATAGACTACACTATCTCCCATATGGTACTCTTGCAGCAGTGGTTGGTTCTTGTCATCCATATTCTTTGCTCTTTTTTTCTTTTAAACATCATTTTGGATGTCTGTGATTGCAGTTCAATCATAATATCACCAGTCAGTTAGGTATTTCTCTGCACTCATCCCCAAAGCTGGTTCATAATGGTATACAAATCAGCTATAATGGGGCTCTTCGTCCATATAGAAGTATAAATGGCATAATCCCTGTCGTCATATAATAACTAACATTATATAAAAAGGTAAATAAACTTAGATAAGTTCCTCAGGAAGAAGTTTTCCCCGCTACTAATTTTCTCAGTGTTACATCTAGAGTTTCATTAACTCTTTCCACCTTTCTGTTCATTTATGGGTGGTAAAGAATTGACACCACTCCTTAGATCCCCTTTAATTTGTTTAGTCTTGGTATCACATAAGATTTAAAGTTGGTTCCGTCATGCTTAGTAATATTCATGGGCATCCATGCTGATACACTACTTGGTCCAGTATATTTCTTGACGTTCTTAAGCATCTACTCTGCTTAAAGTCTTTAATTCAACCCAACTGGTCAGATGGTCTATTACAACTATGATGTACTTTACTCCCATGATACCAACACTCAAGGGCCCTATAATGTCTATTAACACCATGTGCCAAGAAAACCCAGGGAGTACTAGCTGGTATCTTATCACATTCTTGTGCAGCTTGCAAAGTTGCCATTTTCATGCAACAGGCAAGATAACCCGCTACATTGTATTGATCACTTCCCAGTAGTACTGGCATAGATGGTCCGTGGTTCTTCTCAGGCCACCATACCCTGCGACTTTGTGTGCAGCTTAAATAATTTACGTTCAAACTGACAGTTTAGGGAATAAATACTGTTTTCTTTCAATTGACTTATATAGCTGCTCATTATTAATTTAAGTGTTTTCCATTGCTTTCTGTAGTGCACTTTGAATATCTTAGAGCTCTTCACTTATTTTTCAATCATCCGCTGGAATAATTAATCAGCTTAATGATACACATCTTGTATGTCAGGAAATCTTAAGAGTCCATCAACATTCTGATGTTCTACTTCTGCTTGGTGTATAATTTTAAAGGCATAGGCTTGCATTTTAAAGCCCATTGGGGCAGTTCTTCCTCTGGTTCCTTAACTTTATGTATCCAGTGTAGAGATGAGTGGTCAGTCACAACTTTTTTGTCATCCAATGTTTTTAAGCTCTAAATTTTTACAGGCATAAATCACCATGAGGCACTTGGACCATGTAACAGTATAGTTTTTTTCTGCTGTAGTCAAAGCACTTTGTCATATACCATTGAATGCTCTTCTTCTTCATCTACTTGACTAAAATGGTGCAGATCATCAATAATGAGGCATCAGTCTGAATAATGAATACAATTAAAATTTGGATATTTCAAGACAGGACTAGTCATCAAGTATTTCCTTAGCCCAGGGAATGATTATAGGGCATCATAATTCCACATGAATTTTCCTTTTCAGATCCTTCAATAGGTAAAATGATGGCTTGGCAATTCCAGTGAAATTTTTAATGAATCAGCAATAGTAGCCTACCATTGCAAGAAAGACTTGCATATTTTGAACGCTTTTAGGATCAAAATCCGCTCAATGGCCATTATCTATTGCAGTTGTAGTTTCAATCTGCTGGAGTTTATCACAAACACCAAATATCAGGTTTTTATTAAATAAATTTAATTTTCTCGGGCTAAATTTCAAGTTTTCAATTGCTGGCTATTTTACACCTTCTCCAAGTTCTCCAGGTAATCAATAAAGGTCCTGCTGAATACGTTGATAACATCTAAGTATACCAAAATGCAAGACATTTATTTGATTTTACAGGATAGAGTCCATATCCCTCTGGAGCATTTTTGGCACATTACACAATCCTTGGGGCATTCTTGTCAGCTGGTATAATCCTTGTATGGTGATTATTGCACATTTCTCTTGATCTTCTCTTATAAAATCTATCTGCTAATATCCTAAGGTTAAGTATCACCAAAAGATACTTTGCTTCGCCTAAGAGATTGAGTGCATTGTCAATCCTTGGCAGCAGATAGTAATCCATTGTGTGTGATTTAATTATATCAGAAGTAATTGAACCACACATTATTTGATTCTTCCTTTTTCTTTAAAATTAGGATTGGACTTACCCATGGACTTGATGATGGAATGAGGAGCTCATGTTCAATCAGCCTGCTAATTTCTTTGCGCACTACTTCTTCAGCAACCTTAGACTGGAAGAAATGTCTCATTCATATTGGCAGATATTTCCCAGTGTCAACCTTGTGGATCACATTTTAGCACATTTGAGGTCATAGTCATCCTTAGCAAATATCACCCAATATTTTTTGAATAATTTTAGTACTTCTTCTTGTTGTTGTTTTAATAAATCAGCCAATTGTTCATAATTGACCAAAACATTGATGCTTTTGGAAGCTTCCGCCATTAATACCATTTTGATTACATTTTAAAGTTATGGAATTCATCTATGTTTGCAATCAGGAGTATATGCACAAATGCAATGACTTGATTTTATTTCTATATTTAACAATTATTCACCAAGATTGACCAGTTGCACTCTATTTTACTGTGTCCTGGAATTATAATCCCTTGAACTATCCATGACTCAATTTTCATTTATTCCATGGCTCACGACTTCTTCATTTTAATTTTTCTGGGATTTCTAACATTACCCCTGAGTTAACTATTATTTATGTTACTAAAGGAATTCTGTTTATCATCTTCATCCTCAAAGGTTCCCATTGTTCTCAATAATTCCCTTTGACATTTCCCTACCTTTTTCCTAACCAACATATATTGAATGGGACTGATGCCATCTATGTAAATTGAATTTACAAATTATTCTTCTTTGTCAGCAAGTTTTTCCTTTCCGCTATTATACCAACGGCAGAGTTTTCCTCAAAATTGTCAAAATTGTTCACCTAAAAATCACACTAAACACCATACTTTCTCAGTGATTCAGTCCTGATGAGTGTGTCATAATTTTGATTTCCAACAAAATGGCAGAAGCTGATTCCACTAACTATCTGAACCAAAGTGGTCATGCAATATATGCTCCACAATATAATGTGGTATCTTGTCTGGAAGTTCATTATCCTTACAGTTGCTTTAAATCCAGCAAAATTTTCATTTGTTTCACCAATTCAGTTAAATTATATTAATGTGAGCTCCATTGTCCATTATTAATTGTACTCTTACTCTATTTACCATAATTTTACATACATACACTCATAGTATTGTGTTAAAGTGTTTACTGAGTAAATTGCGCATTAAATACCAAATCAGGGGTTTAAAAAATGTGCAGGTAAATAAGAAAGATGATTTCTTGAACGCAATAATTTGAAGAAAACCGTTTGCTTTTTCAAGTCTTTGTTTAAGTAATTCTTCTGTACTTTTGGCAGATCTGATCTTTTCTGCCTGCTGGAAAGTGTATGTCTGAGCAACTTCTTTCACAACTATAGGAAACCAGCTAGTTATGAGCTCACTAGTGCTAAAACTGCCGCTGGATCCCAAAATGGTTTTATTAATTTAAAGTTAAAAACTAATAAAAGTAAAAAGTTGGGGTTTTGAGTTTTTATTATTGTAAGAGCGGGGAAAGAAAAAATGATCCCTCTCAATATTTGACCAGTCAATATTTAAATTATTTTGAGGGTCAAAGGGAATTCAATGATAAATTCAGAACGGCTTGTTATCATCCAAATAAGGTAATATGCAGATTTACCCTATAAAAGCTCATAAACTTGGTTACTTTGGTGAAATGACAGATGGGAAGGTATTTTGGGGCAGAATGTATCCATGCAGCAATGATTTGATATATTTCAACAAACCACCATTTGATAAAATAATTTCACCTTGGGGGACCTCTGCCACGCCTATAAAAGGGGGTGTTCCCCGCTTAAGTGTTGTAATGGAACTCAATGTGGCAGGGTGAGAACCATTCAATAGATGCCCCAGAATATGCCACGCGGTTAAATGAATCTGATTACTAGATTTTGAGTTGATACCCCGTTTGGTATTTGGAAAAGTGTTTCCCCAATTTGCAGGGTTCTACCAAGAATTGCCAGGGTCTTTTGGCCAATAGTGATGTTATTTTCGTTGAAATCAATATTACTTTGAGATCAGACATGTAATTGACCGATTGTATAGGTTGAATTGGGACTATTCTTACCTTAAACATTCTTTTGTCAAAGTTGAGTTCAAATGTCTGACAATGATTTTAGGGTCTATCCCCTTTACCTTATCTTGGTTAAGGTCATCTACATATAAATTAACCACCTGGTAGAGCGGATCAGATGTGTCTTCATTAACAAATAAATCACAAATATCCATATCATCATATAATATGTCCTGGAGAGCAGGTTTAATTAAAGTGCTAGATTGTTCCTTATCTAGACTACTTGTCCTTTTACTGACCCTTGACCAGTTTCCTTTTTATTAGACTATAAAAATTTAGATTTTAGGTTGCTTGCTCCAACATTGAGCGGCGAAATGTCCAGTTTTTCCACACTAGTGGCAGCAGCTTTGATTCTTGTTTGTTTTACTCCTTTTGGCTTATTTCTCATTATGACTTGATTTTGTTGGTCTTTATTGGGCTCAGTGAACTTCATTGTATTCTGAGTTATTTCTGAATACCTTTGAAGGTTTGATAAGGTTCTTCAAATGTTGCTCCTAAAATTTTAAGATGATTATAAGTCTGGGGGAGCGCCCTCTCCACTTGGACTGGGTGGCAGTTCCCGTTCCCATCTAAAAAAGGTCTGAGAAGGCCAGCTCCCCTATCATCTCCCAGGGCGACTTCGCTCATGTGGTGGACAAGCAATGGGAAACATCTAACCATTTATGGACCTTGCCACCCATCCCAGTATTAACTTAAGACAAATTAATACAACAAATTAAGGGGATTTTTGCTGAGCTTTCATAGAGTTAGCATTCCCTTGGGATGAAAGGTTCAAAAAGTCAAGGCAATGAGCCTTTGGCATTAAGGCCCAACAGCACCAAATAATCAGCAACAAAGCCTGAACGCCATGTACCTTTGACATATAAAGCATTTAATGTAAAATACTTGTTGAAACTCGCTGATGGCATTGGACCATTGGGAAATGTTGCCAACAGTTTAAAACCCTCCCCAGAAAACTCGAAATCTTTGTCTGATATTTCTTGCTTGGTCAAATAAATGCCAGAGCAATTGGGTGCAGGCGGGTTGGGCACCCCAAACCCATTCCTGACCTCCTGGAACTGCCCATATGTGGGGTGGCCTTGGGAGGTTCATACTGCCCATTGGGTGAGATGCCATCTCTCCAGCCATAGGAACTATAGAAAATCTGCAATTTGGGCGTCCATGGACAAACCAACTGCAACTGTCCCACTACCAAAAATTTTGAAGTTGGTCTAAAATAATTCATTTTTCTCCCCCTCGCCTAGAGGTTTCCAGGTTAGGTCAAATCATGAGGGCACTGATCCCACGTTTTCCCAAGCTAATCCTCAGATCAATCATCTATTTAAGCAGTCATAACACACTGAGAAAATTAGTAGTCATTTCTCTTATTTAAAATCACAATAAAATTCTTCCTAAGCTCAAATATATTTAAGCTCAAAAATTTTCTTTGCTGAAATCCTCTGTGACATTTGCAATGTGGCCCCTAAGCCCGCGTATTGACTAGGTCAACCCAGCCATATTTTCTACAATGATTCTTACCTTTATCACTTGGGCCTATCATTTCAAGGCTTTTCTGTATATTTCCTGGACTCAGAACTTCCTATGCCCAAGCCCATTAGCCCAGGGCCACAATAGTTTGGTTCCTCACTGGGTTATCTTTCTTATTTGTGGCACATTGGTACTCTGTTGCTACTTATCTCCCATCTTAAATTAACATCATTTGAGAGGCAATACCTCTGGAATTCTAGCTCGCTTTTTGGGGCTTTTGCGTCCTGACTGGAAGGCCAGTATAAATTTATCTGTAATCTCCCTGACACAGATTATGCCAACATGAGCGTCTAATGTTTGAAGGTGAGTACTACCAAATCAGGCAACCACCCAGTTTTGAGAGTTGCTTGAAGCCATGTTGCAAGGTGCATCAGAGGAGCACCATCACTTAAACCTGAAGTCAAGATGAATATTACCAAATTTATAATTTATAATAACAGTGTAAAGTACAATGAGCCAAAGCACAGAAGTGGGGACTGGTACAAAATCTCCTAGCACCCCAGTTCAGAGATAACCACTGCAAGATGGAGCTCACATATAAAGGGATTGACTCAAATGGATGAAGTGTCCAAAGCAACAATCAGACGCTATCTGACTAATGGGTCTTGAATATTTTTATATATATTTTAAAATACAAAACTTATAATAGTCTATTCATTTTTTATATCTTGAATTTCCAATAAAGTATAAAGTACTTCACTTTTTATCTCAATAAAAAACCTTTCTAAAAATCTTAAGTCTACCCTTTTGTTTGCACTTTTGTTATATTAAGTGTATTAATTGGCAGTAACCAGCCTGGGATTAAAAAATATTCTGTGTTTAGTAACCAGTCTGAGACCTGCCTTTTTTGGAAGATGTTGCTCTCTGTCATGGATACATTGGTGCTGATAATGCCAAGGGAGAGGTCGGAAAGGTCCTCATTAGTCCTAAGAGCCAACGCATGTCAAAAATGTCTAAGAGTGTCAAGAAGTTTGCCATGGGCGCGGACAGTTTATATAACCTATCAATGATACAAGGGGTAGCATTAAAGTAGATTTTTTTAGTGAGAGCGATTGTGATGTTAGCAAAGGTTGTCTGGTGCCTAATCTGCGCGTAGTAGACCCCTTAAGCAGTAATCAGCTTCTAAAGTTTAGCAAGCCAAGGTTGGCGCGCTGATTTCAGAATTTGATGCCATAGATAAATCATAGTTTTATAGTAAGTTTTTATTATTGACTGGCGATTAATGTAGAGAATGATCAATTTATGGTTGCAGCAATTATTCTGAGGGTTTTTAAGGGTAATGTTTCATGTTTTTTGGCATATGTTGCTAATGTTAATTAAGAGGCGGGTATAGGATTTGCCATTTGTTACCTTACTATAATTGCCTGAATTCCCATTTAAATAAAGTCTTTCTTCCACCTTATTTTTGATGTTTTAAAAGATTTTAATCCTTGACATGTGAGAGTAGGATTAAAGATCCTCAAGTATAAATCCAGGTGAGTACAGCTAGGGAGTTATCAATGCCACTACTCACATTTTAGAGCTACAAGGAACCTCTCACGTGGACTTACCAACGATTAACTGACAACAGTGGACTAAAAGATGAAGATTAACCCCAACAGACTAGGATTGGTGCAGGTTGGAGCCAGGTTTCCTGGGTGGGTGTAGGGCTCTGGCTACTAATATTATTAAACATCCAAAGTGAAGTTGTTGGTATGCTGTGTTGGGGAGTTGATGCTGAAAACTAGTAGCAAAAGGTAGCCAGTGAAGGCAAAAGAGTGAGGCTCAGCAGTCCTTATAACGTTGGCCTGGCACACTTGCAAAGATCCATTGATGCATATTACAAAAATTGCAACAACATTTCACCTCGAAAAAGTTCTTTCTCTTCCTCCCAACTTTAAAGGAACAACACAAAGGTAAAATTTATTATACAAAAGGTTGGAGCTAGGCCATCCTCAAACTGGCTCACTAATCAATGTTTTATCTAAAATCATTACTAAGATCAAGATGGCGCCTGAATTAAATTATTCTTAAGAACATGGAACAGCAGGTCCAAACAGCACTTGTGCTATTGGGACTTAATTCAATCTGATCATACAAATTGGAAAAGTTATCCTATCAGTACCTTCCATGGATTTGGATAACAATTATGACATGCTTATTGGTACCCAGTTTATGCTCAAATATGATGGCATTATCAATATAAAGATATTTTTTTCTCCCTCCTAACTATGAAGTTTCTTTGGTGTTGAAAAAATACAGATTTTAGAAAGAAAAAAATATTCTTGTCTGGTTAAGTACCCTGCATCCGCCTTATCTTTACATTATACCATATCAGGAAAAGATACAAAAAAGTTGCCTGATTCTGTAGACACTTTAGATAAAATTCCCTTTTATACTTCAGAAGAGATAAAAGTAACCCCAGTGAACAACGAGTGGTTGATACTAAGATCACTCTAAAGATCCCAAGGCATTGCTTATTATGTATAATAAGTATAGATGTAGTCAGCTTTCATGAACCATGAGTTTTTCCCAAAATATTGGATCCACCCTACCAACAGATTGTCAACATTCTTCTGGGAAATCTTACAAGGATATACTCATAAAAAATATTAAGAAATAGGTAAGGTCTACAATTCCAATCAAGGATATTGTGAAAATTCATTATATTGTTAGATGATGGACATAAAACACCTTCAACAAAATACCATGTACTATACTCAACGTTCTTATTTCAAGTTAGTTGGCTCTTGAAGCTTAAAAATTTCATTCTTTATTAGGTGCATATAGAGATTTCTTTAAATCTGTGACAACTATGGGCGCATGAAAATTTTGAAGCCAAGCTATTGATGTGGTGATGCTAGCCCTACTTGATCCAACCCCTTATTGCAAATTAATGTCAAAGAACAAAAGATGAGTTCAGAGCAGAGACAATTTCTTGACGCTGGGTTACTAGTACCTTCCCAAAGCCTTTGGTCATCCCTCCTTCTGCTTATAAATAAAATAAGGTGGCCACTGAGTCATGATGGACTATCTGACGCTGAATATCCTCACTAAGAAGTATAGCTAATCTATACCTCATATTGATGATGCTCTTGCTCAACCCTCAGTCTATAACCTCTTATCCATTATGGATTTGGCAAGCGGGTACTGGAAAATAGACCTCTTGTCAAGAGAGTGTATGTAACTCTCTCATTCCCAGTGAGGTGGTGCAGAATGAACAGTCACACTTCAAGGGAACTAGTCACTAGTAACAATAGTGATAGTGCACCTCAGATGGTCCCAGAGCAGAGGAGATTCAAGGCTAGGGTAGACAACTCTGAATATAGAAATTGATAACTAACAAACAGCAAAACTTGGTTGGAACTAAGGTGAAGTCCATATCTTAGTGGAGATCGGTGTTAAGGGTGCTTGGGTGCCTAGATCTGGAGAGGATCAGGATGGCCCAGCTGTGCACCAATTTCTGTTGTCAGTTTAGTTAAAATGAAGTGTCATAAGCTTTTTAGACCTCCTTGAGGAAGTCCATGCACAGGTTTGCCCAAAAGACCATGCCAACAAAAACAGAAAACTTACAGGGTTTTTATTAAGAAAAGCTGACAACAAGGAAGGTTAGTTTTGAGAGAACATCATTAAACATGGGGAGAATCCTCAATTGGAGGGAGTGGTACCAAGCTAAATGAGCCAATAGGCGCACACCTATATCAGCCAGGGTATTAAAACTGAGATTTTTCAACCCAAGTTATCAATTAAAAAAATTCTTTCCAATTTGGTGATATTGAAAATTGAACGTGGTTCAAAACCCGTTCTCCAAGCAGCCAAATCAAACTTTCATTGTTATAATATAGCTGGTGTACTTTAACACCCTTGATGTAATGCTGGGCTGAGCATCACGCACATCCCCAGGACCAACCTGGGCATATCTGGCCTGCATCCAGCGTTGTTACAGGGTATGATTTAAGTCAGAAAGCCTTGCAACTTGACTTTTGGTCTCCTGACGTCAAGCCTTGTCTTTACATTCTGTGCCCTCAACTATGTCATGTAACCATGGCACCTCTCCCATAAGATTAAGAAAAGTGCATGCTCATTTGTAGTGAGAGCCTATTTTAACCCACTCGACTTCCTTAAGGTCTAATCTATGCTCCCGCCTCTTTTCAATTAGTGATGGATCGAATATCACAAGACTTTAAGCTAAGTTACCTAATTGTTTATCTTGATAATATTAAAATTTTTTCTGATACTTTCATTGATCATTTTAATAAACTTTTTGAAGTCTTCTAACAGTCATGCAACTCTAACATCAAACTTAAACCCTTAAATGCACTTTCTTAGAGAAAATGCAAATCCTGGGCATGCTATCTCACAAAGAAGGATTTCAACTTTTATAAAATAAGGTTGAAGCTATATCTAAAAAGTCTGAACCACAAAACCTTTGAGATATCCAGATATTTTTTAAGAATGATGGAATATTATCATCAATTTATAACAATGTTTGCGCAACTCAGTGTGCCTCTTTTCTATTTATTAACCAAGAACACTCTCATTTTTGGTGATCAGAGCAAAAAGGTAGTTTTTGAGATTCTGATGAAGTTTTTAAAAGAATGACCTATCATACGCCACCCAGATTATGGAAACCCTTTTATTATATTCAAAGATACCTCTAATTATGCTGTCAGGGATATTCTGCTCAATGGACAAAAACAACGTTAATAACCCTGTCTCATACTTCAGCAAAATGCTCTTTAATGTGGAACAAAACAAACCATCTAGTACTAAAAAAAATGTGGAACAAAACAATAGTGTCACTTAAAAAGAGTTTCTTGTTGCCCTATTTGAAGTAAAACACTATGCCCATTTTCTATATGGAACTACATTAAATGTTGTCACTGACCACGCCACCTTGAAGTGATATCAAAAAATTAAGAATCCCATTGACAAGATTGACTCATTGGGCTTTGAAGCTTTAGCATTGTCATATGAAAATCTAGCATCACGCTGGGACCCAAAAGATGGATGTGATTGACTAACTCACCTATTATTCACCTGAACAATATTAAAGCAGAGAGATTGCATGATCTTTTGATGGCTCCTAATGCCTGAGATGATGAGGATAAGCCCATGATGAAAATATTATTACAACGCTTTCAAAACAACAAGGTTGAAAATGTAAGGTTACAAAAAAAGGCATAATTGGTTGTCCTATCTCTGGCCTTCTGAATGAGTACCAGCAATTATGGAAGCACATGCTACCCTTGGCCATGAAGGAATTGAAACCCCTATGAATGGATGAGATTGATATTGTAAGTTAGGACATGGACTTATTATTCAAGTTATAGCTGCTTGGTTGTATAATAGAAAGCAGTATAATTACAAAACAATGTATAAATCCAGCCTACCCCCTCCATCAACAACCAAATCATACCATCAGCTTGGATGTGGTAAGTCTGCTACCTCAAAATACTAGTAAAAACTTATATATTAGTAATAATTGACCATTTTACAAATTGAGTTGAGGCTGTTGCTCTTCAAAACCAAACTGCTAAAGCCACCACCACATTCTTGTATCAGAATATTTTTACCTGACATGGTTGTCCCCAGGCCTAGTCTGTGATAATGATAAGAATTTTACTTCTAGAGTTGTCAAGATCCTGTCTAAATCTATGGGTGCCTGACAACTCTTTTACATTCCTTATGACCCATTTAAAAGTGGTTCTGTGGAATGAGCTAATGTAACCTTAGTTTCAATTTTACACAAAATGGCAAAATCAAATCCTCTACACTGGTACCAATGCTTGCCTAGAGCTCATGATGTACTGTATCAGTTATCGTTGAATACTGAAGATGTCATTATTCTGAGCCTTGTATGGCTGGGAACCTGGAATTTCAGCCCTATTAGCTAAGATGTTTTCTTTGCTAAAATTGAAGAACCAGGTATAGCTATTAAGAAATTGGCTCAAGACATCATTCAACTTCAATTAGATTCTATAACTAATTTGTCAAAAATGGTTGCCAAAGAGGGCTGATCTGCTAACAAGCTCAGACAACCTCATCTCACCTTCCAAATATCATATTTAGTTCTGTGTTAACATACACACATCATCCCAAAAAGTGGTAAACTTGGTTCAACCTGTAGAGGGCCTTTTGTTGTTATCTATAAGAGAGGTGATGAACATTCTATCAAATATCTAGCCACTGGGATTACTATTAACAGAGTAAATGGATGATTTCTACAGCACTATTCTTGCCTCAATATTCTTGAAGAAGGAAATGTTGGAAATATGGATGCTTGTCCTTATGAGAATAATCTAAGTGTGTAATAGTTCAAATTGTTCCAATAGACTTAATGAAAATTTATGAAGAATTAGATGAGCTAGCTCCAAAATATGTCCCCACTCTAGCTCAAATTTAGAGATAATACCTAAGGAAAAATGGCCCTTTTATAGACCTAAAGGGGATTTTGAAGTTTAAAAAAATTCTTAACCAATTGGAAGCCAAATCTAGTCAAATCTACTGAGATATATTTATCTAAAGCCAACTGATTGGTTGAGTTTAATTAATATTTACAAAATAAAGATATTTTGCCTCCTGAGTTTGATCCCATTAATGGACTTTGGGTAGGGGACGATTTTGACTGTATTGGTTTTGCGCACCAATGCCCCAAAATGAGATAGCAAATAGCAAAGGCGGCCCATGGAGTTCCTGGCCTATCATATGCCACGCATGGAGGGTTTTCAGGTTTTATCCTCCTTTCCCATTTTCTTCACTTCCCTAATCAGTGCAGTATCATCCCCAGGTTGGCCCACCTTGAATAAAATTTAAAAATTTATGTTAAAAAATAAAGATATTTTTCAATCATCTGTTTAGATGCTGACGCTAAGTTAGAACAGAATAAGGATATTTTAAAGAGTTCTGAGGGGTCAGAAACTGTAAGATTGTAAGTTTTTCTCTTGATTTATAATGAATAACCTGGATCAGGAACATGTCAAGTTGGATAAGAATCTGGTTTATACTTGAGATGTTAATGAGAGTTAAAGTTCTCATCAGATTCAATGGATTAACACCATAATCATGAGGTCCAATAGCAATTATTTGAAAGTTATGTTGGATCAAGAGTCTCATGATTCTAAAAGATTAACTTGACACTGGAAGAAGCAAAATGCTCATATATCTCCACATGAACTACCAACCACTAAAAGTGAAAGTTTTTTACATACAAAGTATTTTGATCATAGTCTTTATCTTGGGGTAAATGCTACAATACTCTTTGTTCAAGGGTATATAAACCCCAAAATATTTATCAAATAATGTATAATTAATTGTCTAACCTTCCTCCCTGATCATTAGTACTGTTTGTTGATTATCTTTGGTCACATATAATCTGATAGTTGCTAAGTTATACAACTTTTGAGGCTGTCTTTATTGATAAAATCCTGAGTTTAAGCATCTGCAAGCAGCACTCTTATTAGGATTTCAACACCTTCTCATAGTTGATTATAAACTGAGTTGGAAGCTCAGTCTAGATTTAATATCTACATTGCTGATATTATTATATCATGATTGTCATTACTCTTCTCAAACATATTTAAATTTTTCTGAAGATAAAATCTGGTTAATAATGATTAAAAAATATTAATGAAATAAGATTCTGATAATTGCCAATTGTGCTTTAATTGAGTCAAGTTTTTAAATTAACAAAACATAATGTAGCAATTTTCTGTTCTATCATGATTAATGATGCTTCTTAAAGGCAAATCCAAAATTTTCAAGTGATGAGCAAGCAACTATTATATATGATTATTGGATCCAATTCTGATCCAACCTAAACTTGATTCTAATTTATAAAAAAACAATAATTTCATTAAGAACAAAACTTATTCATTCAGGTATATTTTCCTTTCTGATATGTTTCTATCTTACAAAGGGTTGTGATTTAATAATAGAGTATGATACATAAAAATATGACACATAGGATTACAATTAAGTGATAATTTATTTTAAGAAACCTGTGAAAATGGAAAAAATCAGAAAAATTGCTTTTTATTTTAGCAGGGTTAACTGTGCTAAGGGTGATGCTTCTACAAGATAATTATCCTACCTACTCACAAATATATAATCATTCAAGATCCAAATAAAGGTTTACAGAATACCATTTACTCAATCTAAACTTTTACATTTTTGTTAACCAACCCAATCTAAAATATGATAAGCCACTCCAGATCCCACTGAAGCTTAGATGAATAACAAATACCTTACAATAAGCATATATGGGCAATAACCATTAAAAAGTAAGATTTGAAGTTTAAAGCAGGTCATGTCAAGAGAGCGTCTACAACTCTCCAGTTTCCAGCTAGGTTTTGCGCAGAGCACAGCCACAACGTCAGGAAACTCATTATCAGGATTATGGTAAGAATGATATTGCAAAGAGCACCAAAGCTGAAGTAACCCTGTGCCAGGGAGTATAACATGGTGTAGAGTAGTTGGTAACAGATAAACAAAAACACTTGGGTGGGGCCCACAGGGAGCCCCTAATCAAGCTGAGATCAGTGCTGGAGGGTTTGAGTGCCTCAGTTTGGAGGGAACCAAGGGGGCTCAACAATGCACTTAATCTTTTAGATATGTTAATGAGAGTAGGATGGCCAATGTTGTTAAAGATCTTCTTGAAGAGGTCTGTATACAGGTTTGCAATACCAACCATAAATTCAAAAAACTGTAAATGAACTGGGGATTTATGAAAAGAAAGACAACCAATGAGGAAGGTTGGTATCAAAGAATAATATTTAAACAATTTTGGGGGAATCAATTAATCAATGAATATGGTACTAAGCCCAGGAGCACCAATAAGTGCATGCTTCCATTGGGCAGGATACTATAGTTAGTAATCAATCAAATTCAGGTTATCAATTGAAGACAAGGCTGACCCAAGTTGGAAATTTCAAAAATTGTACAGGTTTTGAAACCCCGTTTTCCTATCAGACAAACCAAAACATCATGGTTTGTAAGGTAACTCATTCATTTCAATGCTAATGCTGAAACATGGGGCTGGGCATTATGCGCTTCACCTGAACCAACCTGGGCATATTTGGCCTGTGCCCAGCATTGGTCCAAGGTGTGCTTTAGATCAGGAAGGTCCTGCAGCTTAACCTTTTGAACCACCTGACGCCCAGCCTTGTCATGGCAGTTGGCACCCTCAACAACATTATGTAAACATGACATGTCAGATCCCTACCCAATTTAAAATTCTATTATGGCTTTATATATCCTCTTACCACATGATCAACATAAGTAATTGAATGGATTTATAGATTAAAATGATAGGGTATGTGGACTATTTAAAACATGTTACCAAATCAGGATTGATCCTGTAATAGATATGTATGCCTTAAGGATTAGTTTATCAGTATGCCAGTCATCGGTAGATAAGCTGAGCTTAGGCAACGTAGTGTAGGAATAATCTAAAGGATAGAAGCTGATGAGATAGTATAATATTAAAGAAAAAAAGTAGAGCTTTGATATTAATTATAATTTTTTAAAAAAAACTTTTTTGGTAAACAAACAGAAGATTGTGTATATTAACAAATACCACTTTTTTAATTTAAGGGTTTAGGCTTATAAGCTTATTTCTGTAGGATACTTTTTGAGTACTCTGGAGTATGTAAAACTACCAACTAATATTTTTTAGTACTAGATGGAAACTACCAACCAATGTTCATCTTCCTAAATGGTTTCACTTCCCCCTTTATATTTTAGACAAACCATATAAACTTTTATAGGGTAATTTGTATCAGATAGGTTGGATATACTATATAAAGTTTATAAGCTCCTGTTGACAGAGATATGATGGTATAGTTTCTGCAAACTGGATTCCTTGGGCATACTAATTAATTTGCATAAAAAATAATTATATTAAAAGCACAGGTCTGACCTGATACTATACACTTTGTCCACCAAAATATATCACAAATCTGATTGTTGCCCTACACAAATAAGTTAAAATGTTATACTTATAATATCTTGGATATTATTGGAAGCTCCCTATCCCCTCCTGCATAGAATATCATGATCTGACATGGATGGGTATACCTTTAAACATATTTTCTTGAAGCAATTTAAAAGCTTATAGACTGAACATAAGGGGACAAGCTTTCATGCCATTTGAACTAATTAGTAAAGTCAGTAAGAGGTTAACTTAGAAGTTTAAAATTGTGCAAACCTAACTGAGTTACAGGGTTGTATAATTTTATATCACCCAAAGAAACCTCCTAGAAAAAAATTCGATGCTTAATGATTGATGGGTTGATTGTTAGTAAATACTGTGGGGTAGAATGTCAACCCAAAAAAATTTATTATCATTACAATATATGGAATCTAAGCCTAGGAGAGGACTAGTGAGCATAACATTTTTTTAAAGAAGATATCCCCCATAAAGTGAGTTGAGCCTTATGGCAAGCAGAAAGCAAGCTGAAAGGGGTAGTTGGGTATAAAATTAAATGAAATACTGGAAGGTGTATAAATTGGGGAAAGAGAATTCAAATTTAAGTATAGCTTTGGCTTAACCAGGATTCCAAGAGCATACACTCCCTAATCTGGGTTGGGCGCAGGCGGTTGAGATAATCTGGGATGATGAGTTGTGAGTTAGAGAAGACCTTCTCGCATGGGGATGCAACGGCGGAATCCCCAAATATTTTTTCGCCATGATAGCAAGCGTAGGGAACTTCTCCTGGGAGGAACGCCAATAGTCTAGCTCAGGAAAGGCCAGCATCAAATCATTCTCCGCTAAATCTTCAGTGATATATCTCTCTAAATCATCCTGGGTGCGCTTTCGGTTGTATGCGAAGAATGACTCAAAGAGGTCAGGTTGGCTGGAATCTTGAGTGCTCTTACTGGATGTTTTGATGTGGTTGTTCCATATCATCTCAACATCAGCTATGCCTAAGTAGGCCTTGGTCGAATCCTCCAGCGTATCTCTCCAGAAGGAATATTTAAGCCGGGGGTCCATCGCCAGTGCAACCGAGTATGACGACTTGTCACCCAAGTTTTTGAGATGTTTATCAAGGCGGGAGTGGGCTTGGCACGCCGCTTGAATGATATGCGCCGGCTTGCCAGGGGAACTGTTCTCAACAAGATGCTTTAACAGCAACTCGTAGGCTCTAAACGTGCGGTTCAAGGTAGGGAATCTGGGCAACATTTAATTTCAAAATAGGTAGCTTACTTGGATGATGATAAGAATACCGTCAGTACATAAAAGTGCTTGAGGAAAAAGTGAAGATCTTTAAGAAAGTTCAGATCAGCTGGTGTCAGCTGTAATTCTGGAAGTTCTAATATAACGCATGAGGAATTATATTCCTCATATGTATCAACGACCTTTCCGATCATCGAGTAGGTGGAGCTCCACCGCACTATCACATCGGCGACCAGGACCGGCCGCTTTCGATAAAAACTTTGCCAAAGCTCAAAGATATAATCGCCAGTTTCAGAGACAGCGTTCCTTGGAAAAATGTTGAGCAACATTCAAAATTTATGAGTAAAAGGTATGGAGCTTACTTGGAGACACAGATCGCCGTACAAATTTTTAGCGAGAGGGGAATAAATCCCGGGAGGGAAGGAATTGGAAAGGGTTTGGGAAGCGAGAGTGGGGTCATCGGCGGAAGCAAACCTAAGGAGCATGAAATGGCAGCTTGGGCACTCGAATCGATTACTTGCCCAAGGCACAATATATGCTGTCGCGATTTAATGAAGACGAAGTCACTTCGACAGGTGGAGACTTCTTCTAGGGTCGAGATCATGTCATTCATTAATAAATTGTTGTCGGTAGTGATTGTAAAGAGCTTGCTAGTTATCGTGAAGTTTTCTAAAGTCTGCATCACCTTTTGGGCAAGATTAAATCCGTTGTATGAAGCGTTTAGGTTTTCAAAGCCAATCATGATTTCCCGCTGTTTCCAGTTGGCATCAACAAAATGAGCCGTGATGCACAAGAAATCGTCAGAATAGGGGAGCTCCAGATGTTACAAGTAATAGAGATATAAAGCTGGTGCTGGAGTAGAAACCTCACTTCTTGGCTCTTGGTTTTGAAGACCTCTGGGATGGCATCAAGTAATGATCGGAGGTCTTATATTTTTGGCTACCCTTTTTAGAGGTTGCTGTTTTTAAGAGAGGTGCAAACAAAGGGTGATCTGTAGCCTTAAAAGGAATATGGGCGAGAAGACAAAGCTCCAGAATCCTAGTTTGGAAGTAAACCGAGTCAAGGTTGGCTTCGGGGTTGGAGGGCTTTGATGGCAGCAAGGCCGGTTTTATGGTGGACGGTGGGTTCTTGGGAATCTCATATTTGCCATGTTTCTTGTTTAAGTGGCGGCGGATGTTGGAAGTTGAACCATCCTTCGTCCGAAAGCTCTTGGTGCAGTTATCGCGAAGGCAGTGGATACGGAAGCCACCCTCGATAGGCTCCTTTCTAGCGTACCCCGCTTGTAAACCCAACTTGTACGGTCATCGTCGGGTGAGCGGTAATTCTTTAAGTTGGTTTCGATATCCGAAGAGTTGCTCTTAACTTGAGTAGGTAAAGCTGGTGGATCCATAAGAGCGTTTATCCGGAGCTGCCACAGCTTAAAAGGCTGATTTACCACCAGTTGTGGTTGATTTGGCACTTGAATGTTTGCACAACTCCTTCCTGAGGCTCCATTTTGTGAAGGTTTCGGATCCAGTGCCAACTCTCACAATACCCCTAATATCCGATTCGCTTAATCCGACTCCTTATATTATAAAATCTATATTGTGATTGTTGATTTAAAAATCCGGCACATTAAATCCAGACCTTTTGGATTTCTCCTCGCTAGCTACAGTTCAAGTTCGGTGGATCCAGCATGGCATTAAAAATCATTATGCTAAAACTCTCATCACACCTGCTAAAAATTAGATTGCTAGCTAGGATGGAATTATTTGTAATCGAGCGATATATACATAATTCTAAATTTAATTTTAACTTGGTTCATATTGTCTTGAATTTAAAATTTGGCTAAGTACATGTTTTTAGCTGAGCAATATGTATATAAGTTTTACCTGGTGTGTACACCTGAGGTACTGTATGATAATGGACTGTGTTATAATCATTAGGGTTTACGGATTATATTGTCTTATCATGTATGATTAATCTTGTGGTGTAGTGTACACCTGTAACCACAAGCTAGGGTGGGGTAAAAGTACCAGAACAGGTTCAAAATCTGCTCTGGCTAGGATAGATATAATTTCTCCCACTCTTATCATTTTTAATTAATGATATGGAGTTTGAAAAGAAAAGAAACACATGTATAATTATAAATTTAAATTTAATTGGGTTTGTATTGAAATTTATAACTCAAAGTTCAAGTTATAATCAGCTCCAACAGACAATTCTAGGTTCAAACCCTAAAGTTCAAAGATTACCTTAAAACTAATTAAGATAATCAGCTGACCAAGAATAAGTTTATTGTCATGATACCTAATCAGCACTAGAAGGATTAAAGTGTTACCTAAATTTAGTTTCTTGATTCTCTCACTGAATAAAAAATAAAAGTTTTGTCACAGAATTTGAAACTTCTTTGTGTAGTATCTCAACTAGACTTGTAATAGTTCAGCTTTTTTTCTAACCTCATTAAATATGTGGATGGTACAACTTTGCTTATATGTTTTGTATAAAGTTTAATTTTAAGCACATTTGCTTAATAATGACTACTGGAACTACATAAAATTATTTGATTAAATAAACAAGCACAATTTTACTAAATTAAGAGTTATTCCTTATATAATTTAAAGCGCAATGTCAGACCTTCTGAGCATATATTTTATCCCTATCATAAAATTTAAATTTATTTGAGGTGGGTTGACCTTGGGACAAATATACCACACCAAGAATTTTTCTAGCCAGTACAGGTTTTGAACTTATTAGAAAATTATAATAAAAACAAATTTCTTAATTCACCTATAAATTATTATATCAGCATATAGAATTTATTAATTATTCTTGAGCTCCTAGAGATATAAAAATAGCCTTATAAAGTTTTACCAAATATTAAAATTGGTATTATAATATCAGATTTCAGAAGCATGGGTAATTTGGTTTTAGACAACAGATAAATTATGATGACAGTAACTTGGAAAAGGTAGGAAGTGAAAACCTAATTGGCTGCAACAGGGTTTTATTGTAACAATAGTAAGTGTACTGTAGAATCTTAGTTCTGACAGTGACTACTGGCTCACAAATAGTGGTCTTCCCTTAGGGTGCTAGGTGGCCAGCTACTAAAAAGAACCAGTCCCTTCAAAATGACACTCCCTTCAATATGTGCTATCTAATAAACCTATACTCCTAATGTTACTAACTATTTAAAATTTACCACACTTGAAATTATTAGATTATTTATTATAAGTGCTTAGAAAACAGGGAACTTAGTTCCTAGTGGTTAGGTTAATTTCAGCTGCTAGCAATTATAATAAATAAGGTTCCTGAGATTTTTCTCATCATCTTGACTTGTATAATCTTATACTGAAGAAAAATTGCCGCAGCCAAATAATAGAATAGATAAATGTTAAGATATCAGATATCATGTTTAGATTAGTTAAATATCACCCTATATAAGGGCCTGGTGGTAACTCAGAAAATAACCTATCTTGGCTGAGGTTTGATGCAGTGGAAAATACTCTGCTGGTCTCTAGCTACCTGTATAGACCTAAGGAGTATGCACTTACTGGTTTTACACTCTTATAGGTATCTCCATTGGTGACTAGTAATCATGTTGAGGTGCAGGGAGATTTGCAGGCTAAATTGACCTCTTGATATAACCTCTCTCCCTCTGAGGTTATGAGTTCACAGCTTACAGTTCATTGTTGGTGACATATTAATGTCCATGAAATTCTTAACTTGTTGGCTACCCTAGATTTTAAACTGAATTGGCTAAATGATTTATAATTGATAATTTATTGAGAAAATATTGGTTTTATTTGAGAATAGCTTATCTGACAAGGGTCTCCTCAGATGGTGAAAGTGTGGAAATGAAAGACCAGAAACAGAATAGTAATCTAACTTGTGACTTTTGGTTGGATCCATCAGAATATAAACCAAACCAAAGAGTTAGGATCATGAATATACTTTATGTGTAAAAGCCTAAATGGTTTCCTATATTTTGTTCTGATGGGATTGATACCTAAAGTCACATAACTTATATTAATAAATTATAAAATTATGTGGTCTGTCAATTTAAACTGATAGAATGTGACCAAAATTCCTAAATTCTCAGTTTTGCAGGAGTTGATTAACAAAATCCATTTTGTTACATAACGCCTCACTAAGGGAAAGCCTCTCAATCTTCCCTGAGTGTCAAGCCACCAGGGGAGAAGCACTAGTGGAACATCCATCTGAAGGGGGTGCTTTGAAGTTCACTTTCATGGGTAACCTTATGACTTGTTTACTCCTAAATGAAAACTTTACAATCAAGAATTTTATTAGTAATAGGCATAAAAAAGTACTTTATTTAGAGTAACCAAGCACTATTTACAATGCTTGGAAATGAAAGGAAATAAAGAGGGATTTTAAGGGTAATGTCAAATGACCTGTAGGAAAGTCCTGATACTGGGATAGGTGGAAATAGATTAATGTGTGGATTATGATTAGATAATAACTTATAGATGTAAATATTTTCTAAATTTGGAGTAATTCAAGTAAAACCTCAAATTTGGTATACCAGTTGAGAACATAGAATCAAACCACATTCTCAAACTTTATAGGCCAGTTGGGAATATCAGAAGTTGTGCCCCTCATATGAATGTGTTGAATCTCTACCTAAACAAGGCTTTTACCTGATTCAGGGAGAATCTCGACATTGCCCTCCCCAAGCCTTGTCCTAGGGGAGTAAGTTGTGGCCTGAGGGTTAAGGTAGATGGATAACTCAAGTTTGAGGGTTTACAGAGCCTCATGCTTGATGTGTACCAGGTCAGTGATGCCAGTGCTGGAGTTGTGGAAGTTGCAGTATGCCTTGGCTTGGAGCTCAGCAATCTTGGAGTGGTAGGATGCATACTTAGAGTGGCTCAGGTAGATAATGAAATTGAACTCCTCTATGGCGATATTAATGTCAGCCTGTGAGATGCAATCAGCAGCTTTGCTAAGCAGCTCCAGGTGGAGGAGTGCAGCCTGGGTGGGGTCCGTGAGGCCACCAAGCTTGTGGGGCAGCACCACATATAGTTCTCCTGAATTCTAAGTGGTGCTTTCTGAAAGTCATGGAAATAGAACTTGATATGGTCAGCCAGGGTGTGGTTCCTATGAGCTGCGGCATTCAAGTATTTCTCAACGATCTTGAAGGGATCCAATATGATGTTCTTTTGGAGCTGAGTTGTATAGGTTTTCCCCATGTTGTAGCTCATGGTTGCATTGGACAGGCGCCACATGGATAACAGGTTGATGGCCTGGTGAATATCGCTGTGGGACATCTTGAAGATCTCATCAATGACATTGCTTGAGAGCAAGAGGCCCTCCCTTTTGGTGATCATCTCAACCTTAGGCCTCACTGAGGCTATCATTGGCCTTTATAATTTCAGATCAATACAGTGGGTGGCCAGCAATCAGACCTTGGGGGACATGCAGTCGTTACAAATGCAGATGATGGGCACTTTAATGCACTTAATGTACTTGATGATTTTTGCAACCCCATCGCAGTTGCCACCTGACATTCTATCGCTCTTGATCATTGCGCAGACTTGCCTAGGCAGACTGCTTAATTGGAAAGCGCAATTTTTGGTCTTGAAGACATTCTTGAGTGTAACACATTTGCAATTGGCACGCATTGACTCTTACTCGACATGGTTGGCATTAGAACTGGAGGTAACTTCAGCTGGCTCCTTGATCTTCACTTTGTTGGGGCCCTCATTTTTGTCAGGATTGGCGCTTTCCCAATCTGAGAGCTGAACTAGGTAATCTTGATACTTTATTTTAGTAATATCTGGCCCAAGTTTGGAGGGGAGCCATTAAAGTCAATAAGTGTTAGATTTGCCAGAAAGGAGTTATCAAGCTTGTCACCAATTGCACAAAGGTAAGTCCCAGGTATTTTATCTGACGTTTTTAGCGCATCATCACACCAATTGTTTTTGAGGATTTCAGAAAATTCAAGAGGTTCATTAACTTCTTTGAGTTTGGAAGCTAGTCCTTGACTTGTTGGCCTAATTGCTCAGATGATGCTCATCCAAATTTATGTTTGGCATTTTTAACTTCAAACAGCCAATAAGATTAATTTATCCTTTTCTATGAGCCATGTGGGTTGGTAGAAGAATCTAGATTTTCATTAGCCTCATCAGTTGGTTCATTTTGTGAGGCACCTATAAAAAGAATGTTAGGAAAAAGAGTTGTGATTTGGGAATTTTGATTGGAAACAGAATTTGATGCAGTCAATTCTCCTTTGGAATGACTTGAAGAATAGATTCCATTTGATTGCTGAAGCCAGTAAGGAGGATCTAGTGCATAGCATAGGTCATCATCTTCATCAAAATTCTCACAATATAAGTTAAGACTTTTTAAAAATTAATACAAGCTCAATGGTCTATATCTGGATCCTCAGAATAAAGTATTGATTTATTTCCCTCTTGGTCAAACCTCATTTTGCTCCGTTAGATTCTGGTTTGGAAATCTTTGAACTTCTTTTTGACTAGGCTGTTCTAGTTTTCTGAGAGGTTCCTCCTTTGACTTTAATGTTGTTATATTTGCTTTAGATTTATTTGAAAGGGACCTTTTTGGTTAATTGATCTGGTATTGGTCCAACTTGGTATGGTATTTTTGAATCATTTCTATAACAACATTTAAAGCTAACTCATATACAGGTTTAACTTTAGGAAAGTTGAGATATTTAGAGAAAGCTCTGTTCAAAATTTGAGTAGCTGCTCTCTTGGCATGGTCTTCAATAAAATTAAGTTGATTTCTGTTGAAGCCCATAAAGCTATTTGGATCTTTCCCTTGGTTTTCCTTTTAAGGTTATAGGTAAGTTTGGCAAGCAGGTAATGAACTTTGTGAGTAAGACTTGATAGCCATTGACACAGTCAAACATGAGACTAAAATTTCTTCCATCTCATCAGACCTTAGTTTAAGAGTTTTTAGAAGCGACATGATGCTTATAAATTATTACCCTTTTTCTGAACATATATGTTCTTGGGGTAACTCAAAAGCACCTGGCAGGGAGCACCATTTTATCAGGCCACCAGGGGAGGAGCACTGGTGGAACATCCATCTAAAAGGGGTACTTTGAAGTTCACTTCATGGGTAACCTTATGACTTGTTTACTCCTAAATAAAAACTTTACAATCAAGAATTTTATTAGCAATAGGCATAAAAAGTACTTTATTTAGAGTAACCAAGCACTATTTATAATGCTTGGAAATGAAAGGAAATAAAGAGAGATTTTAAGGGTATGTCAAAGGACCTGTAGGAAAGTCCTGATACTGGGATAGGTGGGAATAGATTAAAGTGTGGAAAAAGATTAGAGAATAACTTGGAGATGTGTTGGACATTTGCCCTCACAGCTGAAAAGTAAGAATGTCTTAGGTTGATTCAGATGAAGAGGAGAAATGTCAGCCATTTGTGATTTTCTGATGTTGTTAAGAGTTTGTTTAATAATAATAAAAATGAGAAAGTCAAGGAAATTTGCCAAAAGTCCCTGGCCAATTCTCAGTGGAACCCATTAATCAGGGTACCACTAGTTCAAAACCTCTATGTGAATCAAACTTAAAGTCCAACAGTCAGTGTTGGGAAGTTGATATGACTGGACAATATGCTACCCATATTGGTGGATTGGAGGGGATTGAGATGAGTATCGAGATTTATGAAAAGGGGATCCACGAATTATAATTGATCAAGATGATGACATTTGGCAAATTGAAAGATTTATGCCAAGATTTGATACAGACAGGAGTAATTTAAAAAGGAAAAAAGAATAGAAGATTACCAAGCTGAGGATGCATCCAGCTGGGGAACTGAGGTATAGAGAGTCTCATGGAAGATTAAAAGGAGGGAGGTCTTTTATGAGGAAGAGAAAGAGTGCAAAAAAGTCTGCAAGTTATATTAAAAATAAAGGTAGAAATAAGGGGTGATAGCTCCGTATATATTTTACCAAGTTTTATTAAGAAGTTGGCGATCCTCATATTGTCCAATTTGGTTGCTTAGTGGCTAATACCCTGTGCAAATCCAACTCAGCAGAATTGAGCCCAGACGCCAAGAATCAACAGTGGTGCTCACTACAGGGGGACACTTAGCAACTATAGTTTGGTAAAAAAACAATGATGAGTCCTCATTTGTTCCAACATAACCTGATCAGATTCTGGGCACAGTATGCTGAAGAAGCCTGGGAGGCACATAACCCTGAACCAACATTATTTACTGTTACTGAACCAGGGGATGATGAAGTTATGATTAATTTGAAATTCAAGAATTGCCCGGAGCTGATGACCAACCAACAAGGACACTCCAAAAATGTGACTCCCCAACAACTGAGAAATATTATGGAATGGCTGTTGCGCGGATATTGCCTATATGAGGATGAGACTGGGGAAAATGCCCTGAGTCTGTTCTATAACCAACACAATCAAGAAAATTGATACACGCTGTACATGTCTTATTTGGACAACTACTATGGGGTTAGCTCGCCGCCTTGGTACCCACAAAATTGAGAAATATTTAGTTGCTTATGTGCAACATTCAATTCGCCAGCTACTGCGTGTTCTGGCTCACCATAATATTGAAATCAGAGATGTATTACAGTTTGCACAAGTACAGCAGCACAATACTCGCCTACTGCTTGACCACCTCGATTGTTTGTTTTTGGAAATACAAGGGGCGCTGGCACAGGTGGATCATTGTGTTGGGGACGTCCGCCATCAATTGGACATTCTGGTACCACAGTTAAATTCATAATTACCTCAAGTAATAAGAGAACTGCTGGATCAGCATGGCCTATCAGCGGAGTGGATTCAGGACATAAAAAACTTGGGAAATAATACTGAGCGCTGTATGATGGAGCTAGCCAAATGGGTGGAAGCTCTTGAAGCCGTGATTTCCCAGCTCAAGGAAAGAATGACCCTGATGGAACAGCAAGTGGAGGCCCAAGTTGGCTCTCTATTGAAAGAAGTAAACCAACTCTGTATCAAATGGAATATTCAGCAAATGATAGATAACGCGCTTATTCTTTGGTCAACATATCCTGAGTATCTCCAGCTTATTCGTCAAGTTACACAACTGGAAGTCATTAGTCAGGCTGAGCGCCAACAAGCCTTTCCTCTTCCAATTGGTGAGAAAAGAGAATATGCGGACATGCAAGGGCGCCTTGATACTCTTTGATGGGCCCATGAGGAATCAGTACAGGAACAATTCTCCCTTGTTAACCAAATAAACAATGCCAATCAACAAGAAGAAAATGCAAGTCAACAGCAAACCCACCTGCAGAATATAATCAAGAAAGTTCTTTTGCGATTACAAGCTGTGGAACAAAAACTGAACGAAGAAAGGGAATTCCACCAGGAATTGCAACATCAGTATGAAACACTGCAACAGGAATTTCAGGATGGATGGTGTAAATGTTATTCGGTCAAAGCAGAGCAGTTGATCAATGAACAGTTCATGGGGAGTACCGGAGCTGGGGGGAATGAGGCAGTTAGTGGTGACTTGGGGGAAGAATGTTATAAATCAGCAAAGGAATATCCATCAGGCAGTATGATGGACCCCGCGCGGCACCACTTCTCCCAATTCCTTTTCAATGGGTTCAAGCTCATCTGGCCAGCTGTATGATAACGCACCAAATGATGGTTCCCATAGTTGCTCCAAAAACAATTCTCCCGCCCCATGTAGCAGGAACTTAGAGCAAAGTGAATTTGTTTGTATCAAAAAATTACCTCCTTTCAGTTGTGTTGGGAACCTACATAGTTACTTTAACCATTTTGAATTTGCTGTGGAAGGGGCTACCAATCAACAAAAAGTGAAGTTGTTGCTGTCCACTCTATATGTGGAAAGTGCTAATCAAGTGACCTGCTATCTTCCAAATAGCTCAGTATCTTATGCACAAGTAAAAACAATCATTATCCGGCTGTTTGGGGGCGCTACTAAGATGTCCTAACGGAAAGCCAATTTTATGACTATACATCTTTACCAAAACGAGACCCTGTCAGAATTCGCTGAGCAGTTTTCTGTGGAAGCGCACATTCTACTTGGGGTTAATATTTTGACCACTGAGGATGTAGGTATAGCAATGACGGTGGCTGTTAAACAATATTGGGAACTATATAACGCTATGTCTCATGTGTTGGATGGGGATACAGGACTTATTCAAATAATGAAGCCTTACATCAACTCTCCACCACGAACAGTGCCCCCAACGTAGCCCAAAGTCTCTTGGTTGCCCCCACTCCATCCCTTTCTAAATATAGGCCACAGAGACTGGGTTATCAGCTGCTGGAACATATTCGTCCCTCATATGAGTCAGTAGACCCTTTTTGGCCCATGGACGTCTCACTAGTTTGTCTGCAACCTTGGAACCTTACCGGCAATTTTCAACCTGGTCCTTCTGGCCCAAACTATATATGTATACCTTTTATGAACACTTGCTTCCAGTGCGGACAAAGAGGGCATTATGCAGCCAATTGCCTTAGCAAACCACAAGTGTATGCAATGTCAACTAAGATAATCTATCAGGGAAAAGCTCAAGCAGAGTAGAGATGGGATGCTCTATCTCCACTAAGCCCAATTCCCTTGTCCCTAACAATTGCCAAACGACTTTCTGAGTAGAAATTGAACCTCAATAGGATGATTTGTTATACCAGCAGCTTTTGTTGGATACCCCTGCTTCTGCTTCTGAGAGTAAGAGTTCACCCAATCGAGCTGAGATCCGCCAAGATGTGCAGAAGCCATATGCGTGGCAGATCCTGGAACAGACTAGCACTAGCCACGCGGATCCTTCGCTGAACATCACTCCTTTAGTAGGGGTTAACGTAGCTATTTTGGTGGAGAAAATCACTAGTGAGTATCCTCAGGTCAGCAAGGGCATTTCTTCCTTTCTGAGTAACACAAAGCCCTTGAACGTACAAATAATAAACACTGATGGTTCTTCTTACTAGTAATGTACTTATTGCAACATATTCATTCAAAACACAAAAATCCGTGCTATCATAGACATGGGAGCACCTGTGAACATAGTCTCCACCCGGTAGGTGGCTAAACTTACATTGAAACCAAAGTGGACCATCAGGTAGTATATGGGACCGCGGGAACACACAGCACTGTGTTGGAAGGAGCATATAGCGCGTTGCCTTTAAGATTTAGTCAATTCAGGTGTCCGCTCCGGTGGTGGTTTTGCCAAATAACCACTATGATATGCTAATTGGTGCAGCTTTTATGTGGAAATTTGGCATTGTGATATATATGGAAGAAGAAACCCTTACTATGTTCGGCCAACAGATTCCAGTATATTTTTCCTCTGGTGGAATCCTAATGGATCCAGTCCACTCCGGTCAGGTCAATCTAGCATACAGTGACAGAGTGATTTCTGTTCACTATCAGTGACTGAGTTGGTGGACCAGGATCCTCCCCAATCAGCTATATGAGTACAAAGGAATCCCGCTTCAAGCAATGCGCGCTTTAAGCCTACCATCTGGACACCAGAGCATAATAGGGACTGGGCTTAAAATTGATGTCCCTAAGGGGCTTTATAGAGAAATTATGGCGCCTCACCATCACTCGTGGCTCAAAACACATGTGGCTCCAGGGTTACTGCTACCGGAGAATGGGGAGGTGAAAGTGCTGATAGCAAACCTATAGAAGAATGCAATAATGATCCAGCGGCACCAAGTGGCGGCTTACCTACATTTCGTCCCTATAGAGGAAGTTTGATGTATTCATGATTTTAGCTCATGGGAGGATCTCAGACTACCAGCTTACTCCTCATTTGGCATACTGACTGTGGTTCCGCGGGAAGCACTCATGGGATTATTGGCGGAGCAGCAAGATAAGGCTATGGCATTATTTGAGAAGTATCAGGATATTTTTTAAATAACAATCATAACTTGGGCTGCACTCAAGGGGTAGTACATTGGATAGATATGGGGGATCACCCTCCCATTCAATTGCGACCTATTAGATGTTCAAAAGCAGTGGAAGAGGTTATCTCGATGAAGTGGATAAACTTATAGTGCAAGGAATGCTAGAGCCATCAAACAGTCCTTGGGCATCACCTGTGCTCATTGTGAAGAAAAAAGATGGCTTGAATCAGGTGGCTATTGACTATAATAAACTCAACAATGTAATGAAAAAGAATTCCTACCCTCTTCTACGGATTGACAATGAATTAGACTGATTGGGTGGGGCGAACTATTTTTCCACCATAATCTGATCTCGGGGTACTGGCAGATTGAATTGCCATTAATGGAATGGGAGAAATGTGTGATCATCACCTCAAGAGGGTTGTTTTAGCTGATGCGCATGCTGCAAGGGTTGTGTAATGCCCCAGTTACGTTTCCGCATGCCATGGATACAATTTTAGGTGATTAAAACTGTCCTGTGTCTTAGTTTACCTTGATGACATCAATGTATTTTCACAGATGTTTACAGAGCACCTGGCCCACTTGGACCAAGTGTTTTAGTGCCTCGCTGCTGCTAATATCAAAATTAAGCCTTGAAAGTGCCATTTCTTTAAAGAGCAATTGGAATACCTTGGGTTTGTCATGGATTCAAATGGGCCTAAACTGCAGCCAGCTAAAGTGGAAGTGATAGGCAAGATGACTTGGCCAGGAAATAAGTGGGACATTCAGGTGTTTCTGGGGATGGTTGGGTATTACCAATGGTTCATTCCCAATTTCAGCTGCATTGGGGCCCCGCTTTTCAAGTTATTATAGAAAACTGCTTCTTTCGATTGGATGGAACGATGCCAGAATGCTTTTGATGTATTGCATACCGCGTTAGTAAGCGCACCCATTTTGCAATACCCCAACATTGACAAACAGTTCATAGTACAAATGGATGCAACCCTCACTGCTATTGGGGAAGTATTATCCCAGAATGATGATGACGGTGTGGAACATCCTGTCATATTCTGTAGCTGAAGCATGAACTGTCACAAAAAAACTACACCATAACTGAGCGGGAGTGTCTAGCGGTGATATACGCTTACAAACAGTTTTAGGTATATTTGCATGGGGTAAGATTCCATGTAGTGATGAATCACACTTTCTTGCGCTGGCTACAAAATCTGCATGAACTGGAAGGACGGCTTGTACGTTGGGCTCTGAAGCTGCAAGCATATGATTTTGAGATTTCTACATCAACCTGGGGCAAAACTTTAAAACGCGGATTGTCTTTCTCAATTGCCCACGGTCGCTATTACAGCGAATCTAGCTGATATCATGTACAAAAAGACGGTGGCAAACAAATACCAGGATGAGCTGCTGCAGGTGATCAAGATGTTAGATGGACTTAGGGAGAATAACTTCTTACAAGGGGAATAATTATACAAGCGGATTGGAGAGTTGATGCTGAATTTTCCTAAGCCTTCAGCTAGACTCTTGATAATTATGGATGCTCATTGGGCTGTAGGACATGGAGGATTGCGGAAGACGCTAGAGTTTTTGCAACCCTGATACTTCAGGGAAATCATGCATTTATGATGTATTGGAAACTGTTAGCTGTTGCCATCAGTGTCAAGCGGAAAAGCCTTTCCGCAAGAAAACCACCTACCAACTAGTGAAACCCCAGTTCACATGGAACATTGTTTCCATTGATGTAGTGGGACCTCTGCCAACTAGTGCCAATTGATACAAGTATATAATCATTACCATTGATCATTTGACCTGATGGGTGGAAGCCAGGGCTATTAGCGACTTTGGCGCGGTCACCACTGCCAAGTTTATTATGGATTATGTTATACAGTGGCATGGCTGCCCGCAGTTCATTCTGATGGACAATGGTAACAACTTCACTTTGCATATCCTGCCAAAGTTAAACAAGTTGATGGCGATTAGCGGGGTTTTGACCACCCCCTATCATCTGGAATCAAACGGGATGGTGGAGCAAGTCAATGGAACCCTAGTGAACATACTCCACAAATTGGTAACAGATTGGCCCTCAGAATGGAGTGCCCTTCTACCTACTGCTGTGTTCGCTTTTAATATCAGCTATCATTTGGCCACTGGTAAGATTCTGTTTCAACTGTTGTATGGTTGACATCTGGCTCTGCCTGCCTTGCTATATTCGTGTGTAGAAGAAACTGGTAGTGTGAATCCTCAGCGATATCTGAAGACACTCACGGATACACTAATCAAGTTGCAAATGGAAGCCTACTCAACTAGTTTGGCCAAGAAGATTCATGACCAAGCAGCTGACCAGAAGCGCTGGAGCATAATTCCATTGTTCAATGTGGGGAACTATGTTTTATTCCACGATCAGCATGGATTTGGACAGAAAAATAAGCTCTCTGAAATTTGGGTCAGCCCTTTTGAGATTATCAAGAAGACTGGAATGGATGTCTACACAATTAAGGAACCCACTGGAGGTCAGATTATCAACTGAGTCCATGCGAAGTTCCTTTGAGCATATAAACAGTAAGAGCCTATCATCCCGTCAAAGGGGGGGGTAATGTTGGGAAGTTGATATGACTGGATGATACACTAACCATATCAGCGGATTGGAGGAGGATCGAGATGAATCTCAAAATTCATGAAAAGGGGATCCACAAATTATAATCAATCAAGATGACAACATTCAGCGAATTGAGAGGATATATGCTGAGATTTAATATGAATGAGAGTAATTCAAAAAGGGAAGAAGAATAGAAGATTACCAAGCTGAGGATGCATCCAGCTGGGGAACCAAGGTATAAAGAGTCTCATGAAAGATTAAAAGGAGGGAGGTCTTTTATGAGGAAGAGAAAGAGCGCAGAAAAGTCTGCAAGTTATATTAAAAATAAAGGTAGAAATAAGGGGCGATAGCTCCATATATATTTTATCAAGTTTTATTAAGAAGTCAGTGATCCTCATAATGTCCAATTTGGTTGCTTAGTGGCTAATACCCTGTGCAAATCCAACTTGGCAGAATCAAGCCCAGACGCCGAGAATCAACAGTCAGATTACTCCAACTCACCACAGACCATGAATCATCAGAAGGCACTCCCCCAACCCCAACAAAGTCCTCCATTGCACCTGTGTGGGGACCCCCCCTTTCATAGGCTTGGTGGGGTCCCCCAAGGTGCAAGAAATTTCTTGAGAAGTGATTGGCTTAAATTCATAAAAACGTTACCTCATGGGTACATTTGGGCCAATCAGAATTCCTCTTCCTTTGTTCCACTTCCCTGAAGCAAGTTCCAAAGTTATGATACGCTATTCCTTCATATTTCCAAATTCAGACTAGGTTAAAATATTTCAAACATATTCCCAAATTCCCTCAACCCTCAGATTACTTTAAATACTAAATAGTCAGATGTAGAGGATCATTTTCCCCCTATATTGCGCTTATAAATAAAAATCATAAAAATCAATTTTTTATTAGCGCTTTATATTTTAATTTTGTTTTCTTTAAAAACTTTTGTGGAAGCCAGCTGCGTGCAGCACCAGTGAGCAACAATTCAGCTGGCTTCCCACAATATGTAAATATTTTTTTTCAAATTTGGAGTAATTCAAGTAAAACTCCAGATTTGGTATACCAGTTGAGAGCACAGAATCAAACCCCATTCTCAAAGTTATTAGACCAGTTGGAAATATCAGGAGTTGCCCCTCATATGAATGTGTTGACTTTCTCCCTAGACAAGGCTTTCACCTAATTCATGGAGAATCCTGACACTGATATTAGGGAATGTGAAAGAGAAATTGCCTTAGGGTGACTATTCTTAAAATGGGAGTTAAGGGGATACCAAAAAAGTCCAAGGGTAACAGAAAGCTTTGATGCTCTCCTCAGAGGTTCACCAGTGGGCGCAAGGGGCCTCAACTGCCATCAGTCCAATTAGCAACTCCTAATCTCCCCATCACTGTTAGAGGCTAATAAAAACTGATAATGTAGGTGATAGGGTTAGTTTTGCTAGGGGTATAATTATCCCCTATCTTGCAAGCTGGCAGGATCCACAACTCGCCAAGGAAAATGAAGTTGGAATAATAGAACAAACAAGGTTCCTGAGACTTTGCTCATCATCTTTACATATGTAACCTTATGCTGGAGGAGAGTTGCCTTGATTGAATGGCAAAATAGGTTAATGTCAAGGTGTCAGACATTGGTTTCAAATTAATTTCATTTTCATAATGTAAGGTCCTTGAGGCAATTTGGGAAATAGCCATCTGGGATGAGGTTTGATGCGACAGCAAATACTTGCCAGCATCTAGACACCTATATGGACCCAAGGAGTATGCACTTACTGGTGTTACACTCTTACAAGTATCTCCATTAATGCTCAGTAATCAGGTCAACGTGTGGGTAGAATTTCAGGCTTAAATTGACCTCTCAAAATGACCTCTCTCCTTCTGAGGTCAGAAGTTTGCAGCTTATAGCATATTGTTGGCAACAAATTAGTGTACACACGTTTTCTACACATTGTTAGCAAGCCTGGATTTAAACTGTAATAGCCAAATAATTTATAATTAAATAAATATTAAAAATGTTGGTTTTATTAAAGAATGTCCTATCTGGTGAGGGACTCCTCAGATGGTGGGAATGTGAAAAGGGAAGCCTAGAAACAAGACAGAATCTTAACCTGGGAGCCTTGGAATAGGGATTGCTGGAATATAAACCAAATTAAAGAGTTAAAATTAGTAATATGCCTTAGTGCAGAAGCCTAAACGATTCCAATATTGTTCCAGCAAGATTGTGACTTAAATTAACACAACCCATATTAATAAATTGAAAACTCTGCAGTTTGTTGATTTGAAACAGTGGCTTATGACCACCATTCCTGCTATTTTGAATTTGTAGAAATTGATGAATGAAATATATCCTGTTACAGCAATCGGACTAACAGGGATAAGATATTATAATTGACCAAGACTTATAAAAAACTTATAACAATAGTTTTACACCAACGCAGGGGAAAGTTAGATAGTATAGAATAAGTGACTAGAGTTACAGGCCGTCAGGGCCAAGGTAAATTGAGGTAACTTAATGATTTGAGTTTAGTGCCAGTGGGGTAGCAAAGTATTTATGCGTATACTGTTAATTAACTTCCATTGTGGTGGTACCTAATTTATATAGGCAACATTTTTGTCAGCAATGCAGCTTAATAAAGTCAAGAATAAATTAATATACAATTTAGCATTAGCATAATAGCCAGATCAATTAGAACTTCCATCTAGTTATTAGTTAAATATAATTATCAAGTAAATAAATTTATTTGTTTAGTGTTTGGTAAGACCAAATCACAATATTCCCCATTTGACCAAACATCAGTGGTCACAAAATAAGCGAAGGGGTAAACTAGGTTATTGAGAAGCTGTGACCATAAGGCCAGAACTTTGCTGATACCTCTATAGAAACTTTTTATGAACCCAATTAATAAGGTAGCTGCAAAAGTGATCTTTCATCATGTAAGCATAGATGTCTTTTCAATGATCTCAAAGGGGTTTTCACGTGTGCTCCAAATTTGCTAGTCTGTCCAAAGCAATGGTTATTATAATATAAGACTAGATCCCCTATGTCAAATATAGGTAAGGTCCTTCAATCATTATTATCATGCTTTTTAAGACCTTCTTTTCTGAGCCATTGCATTGGATTTACTTTGCTTTATAGTTGGATTGATATTTATAAGAGTTTTCAGGGTATCTGGTGGAACTCATGTTTTATCTGTTGACACATAAGTATATAATTGAGGTAGCACAGTGTTGCAAACTTACAATCTTCATCATCAGGTGCTCTGAAAGTGTGCTAGGCCATTGGTATGATGGCCTCTAAATCTTGCTCTTTTGCCATCAATGGCGACCTTTTGCTACTAGTTTTGATAATCAGCTTCCGACCAGCATATTAACAACTTCACCAAGAGGAGTAATAACATCAGTAGATTAACCCCTACACCCTAACTCAGGGTGGACTGTCCTTACCCCTTGTGATACCTGCATGGGGTTACTCAGTCCTTCTGTCCCTTGCTGTTCAGTATCCAATTGGTGAGTTTGTGTAGGGTATCCAATTAGCTCCAGTTGGAGCAGTAGCGCTGAACACTTCCTAGATACACTCACCAAGCATATATCCTTGGAGATCTTTAAATACTATCTTCAAATTATTATGAGTCCAAGCATCTTAAATACTAAAAATATAGGCAAATGAAAGATATCTAATCAAAGGGGAATTCAGATACTTATACTAAGGTAATAACTGGAAAACCTATGTCTTGACTATTAATTATATTGGCATCACATGATGGAAAACTAGGAATAACACCCCTTCAGAAAATCTCTGGCATTGACCACCAGCAACAAATTCAAACATCCACAAGCATTGACCACCGGAAAAATCTATAAATAATCATTATAAACTATTGATCTATCCTTGGCATAAATTGTTGGAAGATCAGAATGATAAATAATATAGGGGATTGTACCCAATGCTCTGGAAATGGCTGACACATCAACTTATCTCCAATCAATCAAAAGAGGAGCGTAACTCAACATATTAAATTAACAATTTATCCTTAGCATTTATTGCCAGTAAATTGGAGCACCAAAAGCTATTGGCAATTTGGCTCAATAAACTGAGAAATATGATGTTGAAATAGCTGGGCTTGACTGACAAAAGAGCTATTTTAGAGTGGAAAATACTAAAAGTCAAACCCCACCAAAGCAAAGTAAATATGTCATCATGAGTGCCTGATGTAATCAAACTACTAACTAATTTAGAATTAATTGAGAGAATATGATCTGGTTAGATTTTCAAAACACGGGATACTTATTATACAATAATTGAAATGGTGAGCGCCCTATTGCTGAGTGGTAGGCAATATTATATGCAAAATGGCAGAAGGCAAAAAAATCTCAACAGCTTAACAGTAGTCAGCTTTTTTGGGATGCCAACAAAAGATCCACTTACTTTTTCTATATTTCATTCATCTCAGAGTGATATAGTATAGATAATAGCCCTTATTTACCCATTAGTTTACTGAGTTTACTAATAATATGAGATGTAAAACTAATACCATTTGTAATAAAATAAACTGTATAAGCCCTTACTGATAAACTATGTTTTATAAATTAAAATTAGTCATTGTTGTAGCACCCAAATCCTTGATTTTTTTGACCTCCACCCAATTCATAAGGTGAGTAATGATCACAATTATATACTTAAATGCCAACAACTGTTTGGTGGTTGACTCATAGCGTTGATCAAGATGGTATCTGGTTGTAATACTGTATTCTAAGAGAAAATGGACTGTAAGTATGAGTTCCTGAGCACCCATAATAGTAGCTATAGATTACAAGGTGGCAAAGTAACTTAAGAAGTAGAATCATGTCAAATGAGGAGAAAGGTATTGAGACTTTAGATATTGTGAGAGTGGTGGTGATAAATTTCTAATATTAGTTTGACTATAAACTTCACCTAGCTGAAAAGAAGTTTGACCCATAGTTCTTTTTCAATAGAAGTTAACAAGTGAGACCTTTCCATGGTCTCAGCTTGTACCAATCCAGAAAACGCGTATATCTTAAAATAAACTAAGAATTCATGTTTTTACATTAAAATTTAAAATAGGAATAATAAAAAGACTAACCCAACATCCTACCATTATCAAAGTGCTGGGTTTTTAATTTGAAAGTGATATTTCATTATTCTTATTATGATTTCCTGAAATAGAATAATTGCTATTACCAAAGGATTTATGGTTGTGTTTTAATATTACGTTTTGGTGCTACAACAAGCTTCAGACTCCAATCCAATACAGTTTTTTAATTTATTTAATAATCATTTCAAATGTCAAATGTTGCTTTAGAACCATCCAGACTTGTTGACTTGATCAAATACCATTGAAGACCTTTCTTGTCCAAATTCATCTTATTTGAAATTTGTTGGTGTAAATTCTTTCCACCTGGGGTTATTCTGGGTATCAGATTTTTTTACAATTAAAGATGTGCATCTTTATGTATTAGGTTGGAAAGAGGTTTCTTTTACAAGCAGCAACTAGGTTGCACATATCCATAGATCCAAGAGAGAATTGTTGGATTTTCTGCAATGTTTGTTTAAAGGATTCAGAAACAATGAAAGTTTAAGGACTGAGAATTTAGATTTAGGTTGGATGGCAGAAAAGGGGAGCTGCCATTGCACATTTCTCATCCATTGTATGCACATGATCAGATAATTGGGTAAGCAGCCAAGCATCTGGGTGATGCCTTTCTTTGTTCTAAGGGGAGTTAAGGCCCAATCCAGCTTGATAGCTGTAGTTTGGGACCTTACAGTATGCCAAGAAAAGCTGGGTTTAGCCAATTGATGGGAGGTACCTTATAGTAAAAGGATTTAGCTTGACATTCCTTACAACAGTTAAGAGTCTTAGGATAAAGAAAGGCATCAATTGTCAATATAGGTGTGGTTTTAACTAGTCAAGAGTTTTCTTACATCACATGTGATCATCGCCTTATAGGCCATTATAATCAAGTCAGTCCTCTTGATGAGCCTGGTAGATAAAAAAGAGTTGTTCAGCAGTGATATTGTAAAGCTTCTCATTAACAAGTTATTCATCTTTAGATTTTATAAAGTGAAAAGAAATGCCTCATGTTCATCGTCATATTGCTGAGATAACATCTTTTAGAAGAAAAATTGGACAGACAAGCTGCTATGGTCATAGTGGTCAATTGAGAGAGAAAGTTGCACTCTGGAGTTTACTGCAGTGATAGTATTGAATTTGAAGTTGTAGGTTTGTAGTTTAAAACCACAATAAGCTAGCCGCCCTTCTAGCTCCTTAAGATTTTGTAACTAATGAAGCAAAACATGTTTGGTCACTATTAAATGTACCCAGTGACATAAGCCAAAATTTCTTACATGTTTAGAAGTTAGCCAGGCATTCTTTCTCTGTTAAAGTGTAATTTTTTTGCGCACATCCAGAGTTTGTCAAAAATAAAACACTGGGTACTTAATTCACTCAACATCATTTTGTGATAACCCCGCCTCAAAGAAAGTGAGATATTTGTCCATTTGCATATTAATGTGCTCACAGAATCTGGATACACTAGTATAGGCGCTTTGGTAAGACAAAACTTAGTTTATGAAACCCAGTTGACAGTTTATTAAATTAAATTGTACTCTATTTTATTAATTAGAATAGAGTATACTCAAGTCTACTTAAGCTCCTTGATATATTTGCAATAGAAGCAAATCATTAAAGGAACACTTGAACATTATACTTGTGTCAGCATAGAAGCTAAGAAAAGTTAGACCAGGCTGCAAGCTCAGGTTCTTAACGAACCACAAGAACACTTGAAATACCAGGAGAAAAGCCATCTAAATGAATCAATTAAGCAAAGATCTAGCTGAAAGGTGAGGGAAGTAAATGGTTAAAAACAAACTAAAAGTAGTTGGGAAATCGCAGGTCTAGCTTGGGAAACCCTAGATGGGGTGGGGCTGGTAGGTGGATAACATCTCATGCATTAGCATTTGCATGCCTTCAGCAGTTTTGACTATGGGGCGGATCCTCCATGCAAGAGGGTTGTCTGCATTACACAGAAGGCTTAATATCCACAGGTAGTGGTTGTTATCAATGCCACAGACAAAGATTGCTTATGCCCATGAGGAAATTTTCAGGCTTCCAAGAGGGGAGGCTAGGTCAGAGGAGCCCACACTAGGAGGTATTTTTGGATAGGTGCTCGCCTCAGGTCGCACTGAGGCCTGTTGTATTGTTAATAGTGGGAAAAAGCAGTCAAAATTCTCAATTTTGGTGGGAGGGGAAATTTAGTTTATTTTGGAAAATTAGAAACTCAAATAATCTCTGGTCCCACCAGTTAGAAAAGCCTTTTGTAATTTTGAGTAGAGAAGTAGGATTATCCTGCATCCATTTTAGTTTAAGATGACTTCTTGTAAAGCTGAAATAGTTTTTTTTGACTTTGGATTTAACAATTTAAAAATTAGATGCCTAAATCTGTTTCAAATAAATTAAAAGTTTGAATTCAAATCAAAAGGCTCAATAAAACAAAAAATGGGTTGATACAGAGAACAGAATTGAGGCAGAGAACAAGATTGAGCCAGAGAACAGAATTAAGGCTAAAAAGGGATTGTGGCTGAGAATGGACTTGGAGGTGAACCCAAACAGCAGCTAGTCAATTTGATTGTCTGCAGATTAAGTTTGGGAAGCAGTTGGAATTGAGATTGAGACTGGTAATGGCTGCTAGGCGTATGTTAAAATTTATATGATTATTGGCCCCAGTAGTGAGCACCAATTGTTAAAATTTATAAGTTTTTTGATTATTCTTAGCTAATAACCCCTATAAAAGTATTAACTGCACAGGTTCGTTGTTGTGCAATTCTCCACGTTATTTGATAATGAAATATATTCATTTGATAATAGTATGGAGACTATTATCTGCTTTGAAGTAAAGTACTAGAATTTGGCCCAACTCTTGGCCAGTATTTCCTCTCAAAATACTTAGGATGTCCTTAATAAGGATTCATCTCCTGATACTGCCTAACTTGATCCACTCTCAGATCCTTGTTTACAGTTTCTCTTTAATGAATCACAGTCAGCAGCAAACCCCAAATCAGCTTCTTCTCTGGATCCCCACTCAGATCCTTACTCTTTATCTTAAAGAGTCTCCCAATTAGAGCACACAGCAATAATTTTGCCTGAGAAAGAATAGAACTCAAAATGGATTCTGATAAAGTATATTGAGATAATACTAATTACTGGTAAAAGTGTTTTTATTAGTGAATTCTTAGGGGAATTTATGATGGGAATTTGGCGCCCAACCTTCAGTTGGCACTTCCTTGATGAAATGGCAGCTGTTGCCATTAAATTACCAATTGTCAGCTTAATAGCGATGTTCTTCTCATCCTGGCTAGGATTTTATTATTGGACATCCTTGAGACCTAAAATCGGAAAGAGTCAGAAAACATGTCCCTAACATTTTCCTCTCAATCCCAGCAAATTAACCATATTTGGCAAGCGACCTGCTTAGGTAATGGGACTTGTTACCCATTAAGGCAGGTCGCAAACCAACTGATTGATTTATTAGTTGCAGGCGGCATCACTTGCCTCACAACTTAATCTTTAAATATTCAATCATTCAGTGATGAAACCTGACCAATCCCAATTGGTACACTTGATAGTTGATCAACTATCAGATGCCCCTATTTCATCAGAAACTCTGCCCAACAAGGTCTTAAGTCCCATCTGGATAGATCCATAATTTCATCTTACCCAGGCAAATAACCTAAAATCCCACAAACATTTTTACTCCAAAAGCAGGGTCAACCAACATCCAATTCACTTTGCCTTAGAAAATTATTCCCTAGCAATCCCTGGCAATCTAGTCAGCTGGGAATATGGGCAAAAATACCAAATAGTATATTAGTTCTCTTGCTCCTCATTTTGGCAACTGAGTCCACCTAAGAACTGATTTGGGAATGTGAGCGCTCTTAGAAGGTGGAATTAGGGTTGGTAATGGGGATTCCTCAGCTGATGGTATCTCAGGGCTGGGAGGGCCTGAGAGTTAGGTGGCCTGGGCCCTGTGTCCCTGCCCCTGAAGTTAAGGGATCTCATGGCACACAAGTGAGATCTTCTTAAGGTAAGTTTGACATTAGAGCAGAGTTAACGCAAGGCAAAAAAACTTTGGCCCCTTTGCCAGAAGGGTGAAGACACATCAATCGTCAACCATGTGATCAAGATTTCCCTCAGTGAAGAGTTGAAAATATGGGGGAAGCCAATTCTTTTTTTCCAGAAAAGGTAAAATCTCCCAATTTAATCATAGGGGTGTTGCATTGAGACTTACAACTTGCTAGTAAGCTGTGGCATTTTTAAAAAATTCAATCTTTGCGATCTAATGATGTAAGCCCTACTTATCAATGATGACCCCAGATATTTTAGTTTTTCTCAGAAGTAGTTGTAATTTTTTAGCTTGATTTCAAGCTCAGTTTGGGTGAGGTGGTGGAAGACTTCCTCCAAGTGTTCCAAATGCTCATTAAAGTTTTGGATTAGACAGTTAAGTTATCCAGATAAACTGGCATGCAATAGATTTTAGATAATCTTTATATTATTTAAGGCCTATTGGAAGGTAGGAAGCGTTGAACAACAATTGAGGCATTTTTGTGGGTCGGTAAAGGTGTAGAAAATTGTGATTTATGTGCTCAATCACTCTTAGTAATTAGCTCTAACTGTAACCCTCTGGGATTTTCGCCTTGACTCCCAATTCTACTGCACAAGTTCTTGATATATATGTTTATTTGATTATCCCTATTGACTGAATTAGGGCAGTAATAGTATGAGCCCAATTACTTTTGTTGAATATTATCAAATCCACGTTGATTATGAAGTCCAACGCTAAACTGGTTCAATCCCTTCCTATCCTTGAAGGTATCTCTAATCTAGTAGGGAACTCTTCCCTATTTTTTCACGCAGAGCCTGGTGAAGATCTTGAAAGCCAAATACTAAAACAAAAGATAACCTATGCTAAAACTTTTATCCTAAGAGCCAACTATACAGCCAATGCATAAAAGTCTAAACTATACAAGTAACTGCTAAATCTATCTTCTTTATTTGAGGGAAAAACCGAGGGTATTTATAGGGAAATAGGCACCAACCCCTGTTGGCGCCAACTTGAGGAGACATCAGTTGTTGTCATTTGATTAGCCTTAACTAGTTTACGTCCTCAAGGATTTCCTTCAACGAGCTAATTAGGTTTTACCGCCTGCTACTCTGCAAAATTTCTCCAGATTATTAATAAATGCTTCCCCACATTCATAACTAAACCAAAAGTTGTTTAAGAAGCGTCTTCAGCACTCTAACAACTTCACAAACCCATCCCATCAACTGGCAACAAACTCCAATTGATTCACATAAAATAATTAAATTATCAACTTAATTACTCACTTATTGTTTTGGAAAATCTTCTAAAAGACAAATTAAATTTGGCAGATTGATCTGATGGATCAATCATGGCGAATTACCTAATATTTGTTAGGATAATTCTGATGAACAATAGTTATAATCTGAAATGATAACTCACATATCCACTAGTAGGACTAATCCCCTAGCAAATAAGGACCTAATATTAGCATTTGGATAATATGGGCATACCAAAATCCCAACATATCCCCTCACTTGCCTTGATTACTCAGCAAAAGATGTCAGACAATTGCCTGTCAACTTAAGAGAAAAGAATGTTTTGGGGGCAAATAGTCCCAATGATGGGGGAATTCACCCCCGCACCATCTCTAACTTAGTGCTTATTTTGATAATTACCTATTCCAGCTGATAATCATAATGTTTTGATTTATATTTAAGATAAAATTGGACAAAAGACCCTGGTCAATTCCCGGTGGAGCCCCTCAAATTGGGGTAACATTTTTACTAATACATCATGGGAAATAGTACGATTTCAGGTAAGAAAATTACACCGAAAATGCACCAAAATCTGGGAAGTCCATTGGAGGTTTCTCCATGGACCACTTCTAAATAATTCCAGAACCTACGCCATGAACACCCCATTTTATAGCCTTGGAGTGGGTCTCACAAGGGGCAGCTATTTTCCCTCAAGGTGATTGGATCCAATATATAAAATCTTTGCCTCATGGGCATTTCATAATTACTAGTGACCCTCACTCAGCCATTCCATTAAAGTGAGCTGAGATTTGAGAGATCCAATAGGTCAAACGCCCATATTTCCTATATAGGCTTTAATTCATAATGTATTCAATGCCTATCACACTTCAAGACCCATATAAATTTAATAATATGTAGTGAGATCAGAAGTGGGTTTGCTTTTCTTACCCCCCGCATCACTTTAATAAAAAACTGATACAACTATCAACTTATCTCTGTTATTTCAAGTTTCCACCTTTTCATCAAGTGGACAAAAACCCTAAAATTATTTAAAATCATTATTATAGAGTGTAACGTCTCCTGTGATTAACTGTTGGAATTTAGGTGCCAAATGCACCAGCGAGCAATAAAAACCCTAAAATCCAACAAGTAGTGCTCACTAAATGGGGTAATACACCACAAAATACCTTATCAAAATGGAGGGTGTTGGGGAAAATAACCTCACAACCTCCACGCTTCATATGAACCACAGCTAGTTCTTTTGAACAACAACTAGCCAGCGCTTTATCACAACTTAAAGAGGCTCACACAGCGCCCATTTAAGTATCTCTTGAAAGATAAATTCACCCCTGGCAAAGTTAGCATTGCTTCATTCTTATACGTTTATGAGGCAGCCATGGAAAGGATGACTGACCACCAGAAGGTCAAGCACAAACTCCCTCGTTTAAGTTGCCTGCCCAGGAAATGATGGTCCCTTATATGGATACTCTATACACCTGGGCTGAGGTTAAGGAAGTTCTTATAGCTGAATTTGGCTCCAAGCAGAGTCTAACCAGGGAAAAACAAACCTTTATGCGCTTTAGCATGTATGAAGGTGAACGGATCACTGCCTTTGCTGAGAGTTTTTACCTTGCTGATCAGAGGTTGTCAACATCTAACATGATAAACTTAGATAATGACATCGCGGCCATGTTAACTGGGTTAGCTTCCCAACCTTCTTTAGCTCGACATATCATCTCAGTGAAGCGAAACTCTAAAAACATCCTTGACAAGAAAGAGGCCTTTTTAGACGTTGATGATTTTTATACTTGTGTGACAACATATGAAGCAATGGTGAACCCCAGGTTTGGACTATTAATGAGTTCTTAACTGAAGCCCCACCAAAGGAGGATATGTTGACCCTTATGCTGTTTACTACTTTGAGCCCAGCACCTGCGGTGCAGCTCAAAACTGATCGTCCTTTGCCCAACCAACCTGAGGTTCTCAAGCTAGTAAGTCAGAGTGCATCGTCGTCAATGGGGCAGCGTTCCATGTCCCCACCTTGCCACCAAAATCAGCTTGTGCTATCTAAAAACCTCTCCAAGAGGTCCCAAAGCCTGCTCCTAAGCTTAAACCCCTCTCTCAAGCGACATTCTCCCCCACCAACAATGGGTTTAAGGACCAGGTTGCTAAAGCTAAACCACCTGTTTTCCCAAGGCTCATAGCCTCTGATCAACCCAAAGCTGGCGTAGTTAACGCATCCCCCTCCACAACGTTATCTCCTTCAGCCAACTTTAATCAGAAATCTGTAGCCATAAGGAAGCCCAAACCTCTCTGTATCCGGTGACAATAACTCCTAACAACCATGGGCTCAAGGCCAAGGCTGCTCCAGATAAGCTGCCTGCTCCCCCAATTACCGTTGCTGCGGATAGCCCCATAGCTAATAAAGTTATGGCCTCCAACTCCAAAAGCCCTTTTGGCATTCACTCAAGATGTGTGTGAAACCCTTTGGACGATGAGTCTGAAGGGTTTATGAAAACGTTGGTTAATATATCCTAGGAGCCCCTGTTGAAGTAGGTATACCAGATCAGCTGAGCCCTGAAAGGATAGATAAAGCCTTGATTCCTCAATAAACCTACCTTAATCAAGTGCTGGGGTTCCCTGAGGTTATTGATATTGCTAGCGATGCTGACTAGGTTATTGCTTCACTGATCCAACCAATTCATCATGTTCACACCCTACAGTTCATTTTAAATAATTATCCCGAGACATCTAAAAAGCTTGCCTCAAATCTCTATCTTAAGGAAGTATTAGCTCTCCCCCCTAATTTTGGCGGGACCATAAATAAGGTAGAGGTCGTTGTTCAGAAGTCCAGGTTAGTGCTATCTTGGACACTGGATCTCCCATGAAAGTCTCTCTTCCAAGATGATCAAGAAGATTAAACAGGCTCATGATCTTGAGTGTACACAGGAGTCTGGAACAACGGGTCCCAACAACACCCATGCTATTGGAGCCTACTCCTTCTTGCATATTCGAATTGGAAAGTTAATCTTGTCAGCTCCCGCCATGGCCTTAGACAATAACACTAACAATATGCTTATTGGCACGCGTTTATGATTGACTATGATAATATAATCAACATGAAACAGAGATTCCTCTCCTTACTCGGTTATAAAGTCCCTCTAATCTTTAGCAATGAAAAACCTAATAAAGAATACTCTTGTTTAGTTGAATTCCCTTCCTCTTCTTTACCCTTATTCTACACGACTTCTGGACGCAACACAAAAAACTTGCCCAATTTGGTGGATGCCTCAGAGGGCATTCCCTTTTATGCTTCAGAGAAAACAGTAATAAAGGCTGGTGAATAACGGGTGGTTGCTACCAACATTACTCTACAGATCCCCTGAGCCTGTCTGTTGCACATAACTAGCATTGATGGAGTAAAATCTTTAGAACCCCAGGTGTTGCCAGATATACTTGACCCCGCCAACCAATGACTCATAAATGCTCTATTGAGGAACCTTAACAATAAACCTATCATTGTCAAAAAATACCAAGAGATAGGGAAAGGTCTGCTAATACCCTCAATGATACTGAAAGCGTCCACTTTATTATATAAATATTGGATATGATTATACCCACTGACCAGTTAGTATGTACTCTGCCTAACATCCACATTTCAAATGATTTAACCCCGGATGAGCTTGAAAAAGTTCATTCTCTATTGATACCTATGATGATATTTTCTCCTGGACCAACACGTATTATGGGCATATGAAGGGGGTGGAGCCAATCCATTGATGTTGGTGATGCCAAACCTATTCAATATAAACCTACCATAAGTCCAAGGTCAAAGAGCAGCAAATGAAGTTTGAACTCAAGCAGCTATTAGACGCTAGGTTATTAGTACCGTCTCAAAGCCCTTGGGCGTCCCCTCTCTTGCTGATCAACAATAAAAATGGAGGTCATTGGGTAGTCATGAACTACCGCAAATTGAAAAACCTCACAAAAAAGGATAGCTATCCTATCCCTACGTAGATGATGCCCTTGCACAACTCTCTGGCTCAAAATTCTTCTCAGCCATGGATTTGGCCAGCAGATATTAGCAAATGGATCTTTTTTCCCCAAGATCAGGAGAAATGTGCTCTCATTTGCAGTGAAGGCTTATTTCAGCCTACCCGCCTACCCCAAGGGCTGTGTTAGCGCCAGCATCCTTCCAACGTGCAACGTTCCACATTCTGCGGGACCTCAAACTAAGCTGTGTGATCATCAATCTTGATGACATCCTCATCTTTTCTGCAACGTTCGCTGATCATTTCGCTCATTTAAAAGAAGCCTTTCAACACCTGTGGGCAACTAACATCAAGTTGAAACTGTCAAAATTCACCTTCTTCAAAAGAAGCTGGATTTACTCGGACATGCCATCTCTCAAGAAGGGGTCCAGCCTTTACAAGATAAGGTTGAAGCTATCTCTAAAATGCCTGCTCTTAAGAATCTCCGGGATATTCAGGTTTTTGGGCATTATATAATACCATCAGTTCATCCTAAAGTTTGCTCAGCTCAGCGAGCCCTTGTCCGCCTATTGATAAAGAACACTCCTTTCCATTGGGGTGAGGAACAGAAGGCCGCTTTTAAGACCCTAAAGCAACTGCAACAACAACGGCCTATCTTACGCCTACAGATTATACTAAACATTTTTCTTGTTTACTGACGACTTGGACTATGTCATTGGGGCCATATTAGCCCAATTAGATGAAAACGGCATAGATCATCCTGTATTATATCTCAGTAAGATGCTGTCAAAGGCGGAACGCAACTACAGCGTCATAGAGAAGGAGTGCTTTGCTGTTTTGTTAGCTGTAAAATACTACCTCCCTTTCTTGTATGTCACTACCTTCACTGTGGTTACCAACCACGTTTCTTTAAAATTGTTACAAAATATAAGGATCCTACTGGGCGGTTATCGCGCTGGGCTTTAAAGCTCCAGAATTATGGCCTGAAGATTGAGCATTATTCAGGAACCCGCCACACAATAGTCAATGGGTTAACTTGACTGCCCATCCTGCATTTGGATTATAGTGAGGCGAGAGAGATTATATGACCTCCTAATGACACCCAACGAATGGGAGGATGAGGATGAGATGGTCCAGCAAATGTTAGATCGGCACTCCCAAAACACCAAAGTGGAGAGTGGAAAATTGTATAAGCAATCTCTTTCTGCTAAGCATCACTTTTCGAAAATCAATTCAGCCTGAAATTTAGCTCCACTAAAGAGATTTACAAATACTATTAGCAAATATGGCGGGAAACCCCGCAAAAGAACCCGCAGGCTATGCCAAACGAGCCAGCATCACCCCAAACGAAGCAACCCTCGGTTACCCACCTCAGGGTCAACCAGAATCACCCGCTCTCAAGCAGCAGCCATGAAAGCAGGCACCACCCCCAACCTGGAGCTACTTCAACTAGCGCCAGTTCACCTGATCGCACTTCCGCAACCTGCACGCCTAACAGCTCTGTGTGCGCTGCCTCCCACTAACCCGCTGGGCCCCCTCCAACCAAGGAGGTTATCACCCACGCTGTTTTAATGGCGTCTGCTCAGTTGAATGCAACTCAGCCCATCCAGGCATTCACCTCCCCCATTATGTCAGCTAATTCAGCCCCATCTATTATTGCTGACGCCGTGTTTCTTGCTCCCACCATGAGGGGCGATACCCAGCTACCTGGCCCCCAAACCCTCAGATGTAAGGTTGGATTAGCCGCACATTCTGGTTCACTAAGCACCAAATTGGGACAATCTACTCTTCCCAATGAGGATTCAAATGGTTCGGATTTTGGAACTTCACACCAGTTCCAATCTCACCCATCCCATTTAAACCCCATAATTGGCACTTCTCAAGTCGGCACTTTATCTCCATATTCTGAAAACGACCAATTCACCAATCAGCCAGTGAGTTTTGCCCACGAAATCACAGCAAATACTGGGCTGAATTTACCCAAATAGATTGGGATGGTGATGAAACATCGCCCTCCTCCCAATTGGCTGGAGTTAATTCCAATCTGGTTGGGCCTCCCCAATTTAGCGAGGCCCAACAATCACCTGGCCCCCAAACCCTCGGATGTAAGGTTGGATTAGCCGCACATTCTGGTTCACTAAGCACCAAATTGAGACAATCTAACTCTTCCCAATGGGGATTTAAATGGTTCAGATTTTGGAACTTCACACCAGTTCCAATCTCACCCATCCCATTTAAACCCCATAATCGGCACTTCTCAAGTCAGCACTTTATCTCCATATGCTGAAAACAATTAATTCACCAATCATCCAGTGATTTTTTCCCATGAATTCACAGCAAATACTCGGGCTGAATTCACCCAGATAGATTGGGATGGTGATGAAATATCTCTCTCCTCCCAATTGGCTGGAGTTAATTCCAATCTGGATGGGCCTCCCCAATTTAGCGAGGCCCAACAATCCGCCCCTCAATTTATTATGACGCCAGCAACTGCTGTAACATTCCAGCAACAAGGGAACTCCACAAACTTGTCCAAACCACCAGATCACACTCAACCCGCAATTGCAGCCCAAAGCAAACACAAACGTACCAAAGGAGCCACTGAGGCGTGGCAAAAACCTCTGGCACCAACGCTACCCAAAGCTGATCCCCATGAAGTGGCGTTTATTGCTGATGTTAAGAAGAAATGGGCCAAAACTAGAGCGTAAAAAGCTTTACCTCGCTCAACTCTCTCCCATAAAATTCGCCTTTATTATGGGCATAATCCTGTTGAATTCTATACAGAGGATTAAATCTCATACTTTGCAGCGATTGCGGAGACATTCCCAATTAACACCACCATCCATGATAAAGTGGAGGGCCACTACATCGATGTGGGCTTCACTGAAGCTGCCCTTGCTGACCATGCTGCCACCCTCCAGGTCATTATTCCACGTGGATCTCTTCACATCTCCCGCACACGCTCTCACCTGGAGAAAATTTCATGGGTTACTTTTTCAAACCTACCAACAACTGTTGATCCTGAGTCTCTTAAACTGGCACTCCATCGTGGTTTAATGGAGTTTAGGTCTGTTCTTTCAGTGGATTTTAGTGTCCCCTCTTACTATGCTCCCACTCAAAGAGCTCGCACTGCTAGGGCGTCGTTCATACCCTCCCCCACTGTATCCCGCAACATTGAGGTTATTCCTTGTGTGGCGGTAGTTGGGGCATGCCCTGAGATCTTTTTTGTCGACCCTGATCAGGCGCGCCCCCGGTGTTCATGGTGTAACGCCCTTGGACACCTGTATAGTGGCTGCATAGCTCAAAAACAAGCCCTCTTAGCCACCACCCAGGGGCCTAAACCAGGCCAAAAATGATCCCACGTGGCTGCAGCAGCAATTCCACAACCCACACAATGGGTTCCCGTTCAAGACCTGTCCCCTGAGGCCTTACGCCTAGCAGTTGAAACAGCTAACCCCACTATTGGTATGGGATACCTTCGCGCTCATGCCCCCCTTCCAGTGGGCACCCCCTCCAATCTCCCAGAGTCTACTCCCTCTCTCACCAAGCGCAAGGCATCTCCCACAGGGTGCCCCTCATCAGCCACCCCCACTCAGGGCTCCGCGGCACCCCCACCAACCTCCACCAGCGATTTATTGCATCAACCCTCAGCTCCCAATGGAGCTATGCCCACCAGCATGGACTGGCAACCCGCGGCCTGCGGTAGAAGTGCCACCTCAAAGAGTCCTACCCCAACCCCACAGTCCATTTCGCGCGGATCCCTTGCAGTGTTGGAGGAAGCGAATATGGACTCAGACTCATCAAATGGGGACACCGCGGAGGTCACCATTGAGCACCCTCAGGTCCTTCCCCTGCAACGGAGCGGGGCAGCATCCTAGGCTGGCTTACTGGGTCCTCCGCCCCCCTCACCCTCTCCTTCCCCTCAGAACCCTCGACGCTCCTCACGGATTGCAGCTAATAGTCAAGCTAAAGGACTCAAAACTAGCCGCCTCACAGCAGCAGGTTTAAGCGCTGGCAACCCCCCAGGTCATGGAGGGGAACAGCTATAGTTTCCATGGCAGCACCCTGGCCCTGCAATCCATCAACGCAAATGGTTTGCGGGACTTTAAGCGGAGAGCCCGCCTCCTCTGAAACTTCAGGTCAGCACAAATTGACATCGCTGCTGTCCAGGAGCCCCATATCCTCCCCCATGAACAATCTGCATGGAATGAACAGTTTGGAGGAAACTCCTTCTGGACAAACCATGTCGCCCTTATTGCTTTGAATCCCCAGGTTAAAACCCATTATTTTTCACAATATTTAGGTGGCCGCCTCATACTGGCCAAACTCACCACTCCTGACTTCTCCTTCTTCGCTGCAAGCATCTACCTGCCTAATGCAGGTCAGGAGCAAAATCGGCTCTTGGAAGAGCTCGTCCAACTCAATCTCCCACGGAATACAGTCCTCTTAGGAGATTTCAACACAACCATAAGTCGCGTCCGTGACTCTTACCCCCTGCAGCAAAGGAACGCCCTGGATCAAGTCGCCTCCAGGATTTCCTTCGCCTGAGTGGCTTTATAGATGCGCTTCCACCCTCCGCGTCTGGCCTAGGTTGCATGAAAATGATCCAGTATGATGGAGGAGCTTTCCAGTCAGCGTCACGCATAGATATGGCACTGATTGGCCCCCTGCTATCTGGCCGCGTCTCCTCTCCCATCTCTCGTGACAACCATCTGAGTGATCACAGATTATTCACCGTTGTCCTCACCACCACACTTAGACCATCGCGTAGGTTCTGGCCTAGGGTTGCCTCAGCTCTTCTCAATAACCCCTTCACTAGGGAGAAGCTGTCTATGACCATCCGAAAGACTCTCACCTCACCCCCACCCCACCTGCTTGACCACAAGGCTAGATGGGCGGTGACCAAGGAGGGCATCACCCGCGTTGCTTACAACTGTGCCAAAGCCCAGATGACTGCAGCTCGCGCCAGAGTCAAAAGGGCGGAAGCCATAATCAGACATCTGGAGCGAAACTGCCAGCCTTCGCCCTCTCCCAGATGGTTGGAAGACTGGGAAGCGGCGCAGGAAGCACTCCGCTTGGAGATCACACTGCAGGAAGAATGGGCAGCAAACTTTACAACATCTCATTAATATGCTCAATGGGAACGCCCCACCCGCTTCTTCTTTCAGAAACAGAAAGCCCGGTCAACAGTGCAGGATATTACTGCACTGAAGATTGGCACTACAACCACTTCAGATAAGGAGGAAATTATGCAAGAACTACACCGCTTCTACTCCAGCCTCTTCCATGCCACCCAGGTGGACCCATCGGACATCCAAGACTTCCTGTGGCGGGCTCCATAGCCGCTAATTGACCCAGGGCTGATGAGGCTCTACTGGCGCCTATTTCCATCCAGGAGGTGATGGAAACCCTTTTGAAATCCCCACGGCTTAAAGCCCCAGGCCCAGATGGAATACCCTTTGAGGTGTACCTTCTGGAACCTGCAGTGATAGCCAGAACCCTCCGCGACCTCTTCGATGCTCTCTTGGTGAATGGCGAGGTCCTCCCCGACTCCAGAGGCTTAATCACAACCCTCATTCACAAGAAGTCAGACCGTGAGAACCTGGCGAACTGGCGCCCCATAGCGTTGATCAAACAGACCACAAGCTCTTTACGAAGCTTCTGGCCAACCGCATCACCAAATGGGTGTCACCTCGCCTCTACCCATCCCATCACGGTTTTATCCCGGGGAGGTCGTTATGGGACAGCTATAATGACCTTCACGTGACTTTGACTGCTAACTCTCGTAAGGTGAATGGCTTTGTGGCTCTCCTGGATATGGAGAAAGCATATGATCGGGTAGCCTAGAAGTATATTGATGCTTCCCTGGCCCGCTTCCATCTTCCACCCGCAGCTAGGCGCTGGATATCAGTTCTCTATGACCAGCTCCACACCAGAGTCCTGGCGCCAATAGGTTTTACAGTGGCAGTACCAGTTGGACAAGGTCTCCGGCAAGGTGACCCCCTGAGCCCTATCCTTTTTAACATCACCCTTGACCCCCTCTTGGCCTCCTTACAGGACAAGCTAACAGGGATTCTGGTCCCAGGTAAAGCCCCCACACGCACATGGCATTTGCAGATGACACTGCCATTGCATTTGGCTGCCCTGGGGATGTTGCCCTCGCTGCTGTGACCATTGAGAGGTACACCAAGGCGTCCAACGCCATGGTCAACACCTCCAAGACAACAGTTGTACAGGTTGGCTCCCTCACCTTCCCCCCACCATTTGGTATTGAACCTGAGCGCGGTACCTTCCGTCACCTGGGCGTTCTCACCAACCAACAAGGAGTTGCGCTAAAAGACAATGAGGACTTGCTCCTCGCAGCAGTTAACTCCAGGATTGCCAGCTGGAACTGGCGGCACATCACCCCCCAGGGTCGAGCTCTGATGGCCAATGTGTTCCTCCTCTCCAAAGTCTGGTTCCCAGCGCACGTTTGCCCATTCACAGATGCCTTTTATACGCGGCTCAACGTACTCCTCCGCTGTTGGATCTGGGGCTCAAACTATCCACCAATGGCCCTCTCAACCATTTCCTGACCCTGCAAGAAGGGGGCCTAGGGCTTCTGGACACGCGATCTCACGCCACCACAATCTTCCTGAAGTTTCTATGGCCGATTGTCTGCTGGGATGCGACCCCCATGCCCCAATGGGCGCCCGCCCTCCGCCAGTCAGTGTCAGCAGCCCTGGGTCTTCCTAGAGCATCTCTGACCTCATTAGGGGAGTGGCTCACAAACCACCCAGGCCATCGCCTAAAACCATCCTCATCCCCCTACTGGAACCAGGCTCTCCTTGCCCTGAAACGAGTAGGCGCGCGGATCCACCATGCCTTCCCATACAGAAGGGAAGGCCCTGGCCTCAGTCCCCGTCGCCATGCAATTGTGCACAATGGACAAGTTGTCACAACTCGCCTCAACCCCCAAGATCATCCTCCCATCCGCCCAAGACTCCTTGTGCTCCTCCCTCCCTCCGTGAGATTTGACCTTAAGGAATTGTGGAAGGACGTCTATCACCCCATCCTGTCAGCAAAGGTGTCCAACACCTTATGGAGGGTGCTCCACTGTTCATACAGGACAGGGGACCGGACTGGCCCTACCTTCCAGCACCAAAGCTGCCCCCGCTGTGTGGAGCCTATTGACTCTCACCTCCATCGTTTTTTCACCTGTCCAGGTGTCGCCGCATTTTGGCCAAAGGCCCGCGCGCTCCTCCATGCTCAGCCCTGGTCTGGACACCCTGTGCAAGACCTCATGTTTGAGCAGACATTGCCTGGTTGCCACTGACCCCTCCGTGTCCTCTCCTATGCCACAGCCATCTGGACCATCCATAACTCCTTCCTTCGTGCTGCCTTTGACCAGCAGGTGTGGACCCTTCCACACATGATCACCCACTTTCAGGTACACTTCGAGATGGCCCTGAAGGTCTGCACTATGTCGCCAACCCTCCCCCACTCAGTTGTCACTGCAGCACGGCTCTGGCGCGCAAACCCCCCTCCCTTTCTAGATGCCTCCTCCCTCCCTTCCCTCGCCTCAGGCTCTTAGGAGCCCAGGCGTAATTCAATAAACATCGATGAATCCCCCCCTTAGGTTGGGACCATCTAGTACTAAAAAAAAGAAAATTGTATAAGCAGGTGAGGGCAAATTGGCTGCCTTACTTTCGGCTCTCAGAACGTGTACCTTTTATCCTGGAAGCTCACTCCACCTTAGGTCATGAGGGAGCAAAGAAAACCTATGAATGGATCAGGGATTTTTATTATTAGAAAGATATTATGGAAACTATTGTCAAAGTCTTGGATGCCTATCTCACGTGTAAGAAGCAATCCAATTTCAAGACTAGATGCCAATATCAACCAACTACCCTCAACAACCGTTCCACACTAGCCTCAACATAATAGGTCCCCTCCCTCAGACTACTAGTGGAAACAATTTATCCTAGTAGGTATTGACCATTTTACTAAGTGGGTTGAAGTAGTGGCTCTCGCTGCACAAACGGCCAAGGCCACAGCTACGTTTTTACATCAAAACATTTTCACTCATAATGGCTGTCCCCAAGTTCTACTTTGTGACAATGGTAAGAACTTCACCACCAGAGTAGTCAAGATCCTGGCCATGTTCATGGGACCCAACAACTTTTCTTGGCCCCATATAACACCTCTACAAATGGGATGTTGGAGAGAGCAAATGGAACCTTTGTTTCTATCCTGCGTAAAATGGCATCCTCTGATCCACTTCACTGGGATCAATTCCTATCCAGTGCACTTAAGGCATACTGGATTAGTTATAATCAGATACTGGTAATGTCCCCATTCCATGTTCTGTATGGGCGGGAACCAAGGATACCTTCCCTTTTAGCTAAAGATGCTTTCTCCTCTAAAGTTGAGGATCCTTAGAAATCCATAAGAAGATTGGCTCAACATATCATTCAGCTTCAATATGAGTCTATAACAAACTTAGCTAAAATGATAATGAAAGAGGGAAAAGCTGCCAATGAGTTATGAGCTCCCCTACCTACATTCAAATTGTCTGACCCGGTCCTGTATTACCATAACTGCATCACACCTAGAAGCGGCAAGATTAGAACTATTTAGGAGGGTCCCATCACTGTCACTTATAAGAGATGGTATGAGAATTCTATAAAAGCTTTGGCTTCAAGTATTACCATAAACAGAGAACATGTACGATTGCTACGCCCCTATTATTCAACCAACATTCTTGAAGAGGGTAATGTTGGACAATTGCCTGTCAACTTAAGAGAAAATAATGTTTTGGGGGCAAAAAGTACCAATGATGGGGAGTTCACCCCCGCACCATCTCTAACTTGGTGCTTATTTTGATAATTACCTCTTCCAGCTGATAATCATAATGCTTTGATTTATATTAAAGATAAAATTGGAAAAAAGACCCTGGTCAATTACCGTTGGAGCCCCTCAAATTGGGGTAACATTTTTACTAATACATCATGGGCAAATAGTACGATTTCAGGTAAGCAAATTACACCAAAAATGCACCAAAATCTGGGAAGTCCATCGGAGGTTTCTCCATGGACCACTTCTAAATAATTCCAGAACCTACGCCATGAACACCCCCTTTTATAGCCTTGGAGGGGGTCTCACAAGGGGCAGCTATTTTCCCTCAAGGTGATTGGCTCCAATATGTAAAATCTTTGCCTCATGGGCATTTCATACTTACTCAGGACCCTCACTTGGCCATTCCATTAAAGTGAGCTGAGATTCAAGAGCTCTGATAGGTAAAACGCCCATATTTCCTATTTGGGCTCAAAGCTTATAATGAATCTGATGCCTATCTCACTTCAAGACCCATATCAATTTATATTAAGCAGTGAGATTGGAAGAAAGTTCACTTTCCTTACCCCCCAAATCACTTTAATAAAAAAAATGATATAGCTAACAACTTATATCTGTTATTTCAAGTTCTCTTTTTTTAAATTCAAGTGGTCAAAAAACCCCTAAAATTATTTAAAGTCAGCAGAAAAAAGTGTAGCATCTCTGATATTAATTGTTGGATTATAGGTGCCAAACACACCAGCGAGCAATAAAAACCCTAAAATCCAACAAAGCTATGAAATTGGGGGAAAGGATGCCGCCATGGGCTATTGTATTCATACTTCAAATTATAATTTCATTGGAGATCAGCTCCATATGCACTCAACACTGCTATTGCCAACTTTTGGCAACGTGACACCTCTTCCTTGATTCTTACTCACTGCTACCTCTCTTAAGCGCAGTTTTTAGCAGCATCATACCATGCCAGAACTATGTCAGTAATCCTTGCTAAAAATGAACTGGTTAACATATACAAACTCCAGGACAGGTTCACAATGGCTCCTCGCCCTTCAACTTATACAAACCCCAGGACAGGTCCCAATGACTCCTCGCCATTAAACTTGTACAAACCCCAGGACAGGTTCCAATGACTCCTTGTCATTCAAGCACCCTGGAATACTCACTGAAGACCCAGTTTCAAACTGAGCTGGTCCTACTAGCAACTTGTTCACTTATTAGGGCCCTATGGCGGATCTAGTTTCATCCCATCCTGAACTACTAAAACTTTTTCATCTAAGCACCTCAGGACTTCTTCTGGTGGATCCACTTGCAACCAGAGCTTGCACTGCTGATCATTGGGGATTTTTCCCGTCATAATTCACCCCCCTCTCTTTAATTAGTAGGTGGGAGCACCATCAAATGATTTATATAGTAAATTAAAAATCAATACTTTTTATTTATTTATCCATTTATCCATTTTTAAGAATTTTTATTTATGTTTTTTTATCTTTATCATTTTTTTTCTTTTCTTATATTTTTTATATTTTTTATAATCTTTTTCAGCATTGTTTGATGACCCTAATGTTTGTATTAATTCCGCTAATATATCTGAAAATAATCCCCTACTTACACATATTAATTATGACAATGTTATCTTTATCCAATATTATCTGATTAAAACCTATTTCTTGGAATTTCTTGCCTCTCTCATTACTTAACTGATTTACAAATAATCAACTTCATCCACCATGTCTGGATTAATTGCCTTCCTTTTTGATCTCATCTAGCACCTCAGGACTAAACATGGCGGACTCAGTTGCAACCTGAGTTGGTCCTGTCAATGCTTCTTCATTCTAATCAGATGTCTGTTGGAACAGGTTCTCTTAAAGTGCTATATTGTTGCACATCTAGACTGCAACGCCTTTCTCCGAATTTTGGGCAGTTTCTTCCTCCTCTGAGGCAGCACATATCACAAATAGTTGTGGTTTCTTCTCCTAATTTTGGGCGGCAAAATGTCCTGTCACTCTACTTTTCTGATAGGAGTTAGGTGATTTAACCTTCAATTTGGATCCATCAGGTTTTTTCTCCATTAAGACTCATTTATGCTGATTCTTAACTTTTTCAATACTCTCTGGAATGTCATCTTCTAATCCCACTATAGTTTGATCATCCTTGGATGGAAATTTATTTATCTAAATGATTAGATGCATAAAAAGTTGATACCAACATCTTAGATGAGCTTCCATCTGCAAGGTGGAAGTTTGTTGTATCAGCACTAAAGCCATAATGCGATGCAAGATTTGGTAGTGCTGAAGTGCTACTTTCATTGCAATCCATGTATCAAAATCTGATAGCACTTTTGCACAAGCCAGAATCTGCAACTCTTAGTAAAAACAATCAGAGAAAGCAGCCAGAGTTCCTTTTTTTAGCACTTGTGGTGCCCAACCCAAAAGGGGGAGCCGCTAAGCATCAAGCAGCCAGAGTTTCATCCTTTCTGAATTGTATGCTCTAAAATCTTGTTCAAAGATGGCCATTCTATTAGGGCTTTGTGAACTTAGTCATGATTGCTTCCTTTGATTCAGCGTACAACTATTTGTCTCATTCAGGTGGGCAACACCAGATTCTGGCAATCACTGTTGAGGCAATTCATAATGGTTGCCACTTTTTAGTGGTCCATGTAACCAACTGTTGGAATTCAGGCATTTTGGCATGCTCACTGGTGCATTTTTATTTGAGGTGGGCTGACCTGGGGATGATACCATACTGATTAAGGGAATAAAAGAAATGGGAAAGGAGGATAAAACTGGAACTTCCATGTGTGGCATATGATGGGCCAGGAACTCCATGGATCACCTTGCTATTTGCAATATTTTTAGGGCATTGGTATGCAACGCCAACATAGTCATAGTCATCCCCTACCCAAAGTTCATATACTGGAATTGAACTTGGGGAGGCAGTGATAGTGAGTCTATATTCTACCACTGGGGTATCCTCCCTTTTCTGGTGCATTTTTTCACCTGAATTAAACACCTTTCCACAGGAGAAAGATTATTCTTGACTGCTGAAATTATTTCTTCGTGGGATTTGTAAATCACTTATTTTAAAAATGAAAATTTAGTAATAATAAAAAACCAAATATTATATAAGTTTTTTTGTTAGTTATGGGGTCAAAGAGCAAATCCTCTCAATATCTCTTTGCTTAGCATTTAATTGTGTCAAGTCTCAAAGTATGGATTAGGATAAGAATGTCCAAATTAGAGAATATGGGGATTTAACCTATCAGAGCTCTTGAGAATCACCTTTCTTTGATGAAACAGCTAATGGAGGGCAATGGCAGGTAGGATAAATCCGTGAGGTAAGGTTTTGATATACTTGAGCCAATCATTGAGTGTGAAAATATTTGCACCATCTAGGACCCCTGAACCATATAAAAGGAACCAGTCTCTAAGTGTAGTTTAAACTAAATTAGCTGTATGACGCGGAGGTGTTTCCATATGGCTCCCTAAATTCTACCAACAATTCGTCGCAACCCTGCTACTAATTGTAGGCCTATTTGGCTTAGGAATAGGGAAATTGTATTGTCCCAAATTAATGGTTCCAACGAGAATTAACCAAGGTCTCTTGGCTAATATTATTAGTATATACATCCAAAACGCTCTTTTAAGAATATCAGACTTTTAGTTATCTGACACCAACCATTGTCATCTAAAATATGAAAAAACGCCAGTGCGTTGTCCTGGTGAAATGTAGGCAATTTCAGACTATATCAAAATTCTTTGGTCACTCCACTGGCAAAAATCCCTGCCTGACAAACTGACTAACAAATGTTGTAGCTTTAAGAGATCTTCAAGCTAACAGAAAATTTTCCAGGCATATTTATTGATGGGGTTATTGGGTTTCCACTAGATGCGCTCACTGGTGCTAACTCTGGGAAACCCAATATGGTGACTGATTGGAATAGGCTTAGCTCATCTCAGTCACCTGAGAGGATGGGGGCTTCCTAAGATGTAAGGTTGGACGAGACTTTGTTAATTAGAATAAAATAAGTACTTAGATAAACTTAGATAAATAATATACTGCTGAAAAATTACTTCATTAAGAATAAGACAGTACTATTTATAGTACTGTTGACAATAAAAGGAATCATAATTTATTGGGAATGGCGAAGAGGGATTTATCAGGAGCTAGATAGGGTAAGATGGGGCCTCCTCATGGCGCAACTGGGGAAAGCTCATGGAACAGGGGTGAGTAGCTAAAACCAGAACCTAGAGTGGCACTTTGGTTGAGTCCCGTAGTGGCCTGGAAGAAGCTTGGATGGTAGTAATGACTGTGAGACCTATCCTTGCAGGTGTCTACCACTCCCTGAGGAGTGAATACAGGCAGGAAGAGGGTATGAGTCAGACATGGCACCTGTCAAAAGGCCTCCCACAAGCTGGTGTTGCATGGGTGCAGACATCAGGACAAGGGAGGGGCAATCCTGGTTGGCTGTGCTTCAGTGCACCTGCCTACAATAACACCGCAGTTTGCTGAGTTGGCCTGAAGCTTGGCTCGCTGCCAGTTTGTTGGAATGGGCCAGATGGTGGTAGAAATAATCATAAAGAAATTTAATATGATCTGAAAGGACTCTAAGGCTTCCTAAACAAAGAGGGGCCAGAGAGCACAACTCTGCTAAAAAAGCTGGCGACAAAGGGTAAACTTCAGCTTCTCCCCCTCAGGTCTTAAATCTGGAGGCTATTAAGTCTTGTCTCCCACAAGGGAGATGAGAAGCATATCACCTGTCCTGGCTGGTACAGACGGTCTTCCCAGTACTAAAACAGGGCGAGCATATGTCAGTTTTAGAATAGTGTGAGCTAAACCCAAATTATGGCCAGGCCCACATTTGGTGGTGCTTAGGTTTGTGCAGCCCTAGTGTGGTGGGAGCAGTACCCCAGGACTTCATCCCGCAAAGTTGCCTGCACTAGGAATCCTAAGGGGCTTCTTAAAAATCAAAGAGAGATTCATGAGTCATTCTTGATTTCCATGTGGTTTGTCTCTCATAGTGTCCCAACTGGAAAGTCAACTAAGCATCTTGATCTCCTGGTGATAGTCTCATAGCATAGGTTAAATTAGTATTAACCTTAAGTAGGAGCTCTTCCAATGGTTCAAGTTTAATGGTCCAACTTGTTAGCTTCCATAATAAACAGCTAATGAAGATATTGGAACTTTGGGCCACAGGTGATGGAGTTGTGTGGATGTGGCCTAGGAATTAGGTAGATATTTGTAAATAACATTAGGATAAATATTAGCTGAATTTGGAGAAAATAGCAATACTCCAAATTCAAAGCTTAAATTAATGATAGAGAATTAAGCCTTAATTTGGACTTATGGGACCATTTAAGTAGTCTGAAGAACAAGTCCCACAGAGTAGCAAATGTTAACCTTCTCCCCAGGACAAGGCTTACACCTTGTTTAGGGAGAATCCTGAGAGAGCCCCCCTCAAGCCTTGTACAGTGAGAGTAAGTCTTGGTCTAGGAAGAGATGGATAATTTAATAGTCTGTTGATGTATTCATGCTGTACTTTTGTGGTAGATTAGCTGGTTAATCTTATCAGGAGTCTTTGATTGATGCATTTCATCTTGAGATTTGAAAATGTTCATCTGATGATAGCTAATCCAGATTTGATCCAGCTTTGTTTGGGTAAGAGGCTACACTGAGTCTTCATTTTAAGGAGATCTGGGGCCATTTGACCACTGTTGAGACTTTAACTAGATGGATTCCTTCCAATAGTATCAGGACTAAGAGCGTTGATTACTTGGGCTTGATTGCCAGCTAATTGCTTAGTTAGATATTTAATGATATAAACGTAATAATTGTTTTAGGTTTGGCATATCCCAGTTGAACGCTGACTACAAAATTGTAGGTGATTGTGGGACTTTCTGGAAGAAAGTCAATGTATTCATTTACAAGCATCTAACAATGATTTTGCTAACTTGAATTTGAGGTTGATGAAATCTCATTCCAGTGTGAACTGCCATGAGAAATGATTGTGGGATTTTCCGGCGAAAAGCCAAAGTATTTGCTATCAATCATTTTATGAATTTGCTGCTAATTTGGAGCACAGTGACTCATGCCAAGGATGCTCAAAGTTCTATTTATTAATAAATTTATATACAATCAACTGGTGACTCATGCTGAGGATAATTGGCCTAAATTTATTATTTGGTGATCAGATGAGCAGATCTGGAGGGAACTGCTGTGAAGAATGAATGAATAATATGATAAAATCTGGAATCAAGTGGCTGATGGGTTTTTTAATATTTATTGGCCAAGGAGTACTTGGGTGCAGTAGCCCAGAAGTAGTATAATAGTCATTCATTTCCTCCTGATAAACATCTCTCTTGCACCAATCTTACCTTTATTTGATAGTAGAATCAGCTAGAGTAGGAGTAGATAGGACTGGAGATCCCCAAGAGGCGCAGATGATCACACCTGGGGTGGAGATAAATGCCAGCTCCCATGCTTCCACCCTATGAGGAACCAGCAGGAACCTGGCCAGCTGGCTACCAGCAGATGCGCTGACTGGCTTCCAACCTTGCAGGGTGCAACTCTGGAGTGCCATAGCTGCCCAAGATGGGGGATGGACTTTCCAGGGCATGCCCTGATGGGTTGGTGAAGGGTCATGAGGGTGAGGCAGTGAGGAAGTGCCTGAGCTGCCCAGGATGGGGGCAGGACTTGCCATGGCACACACCAATGACACCTGGGGCTAAGGCAAAGCTGTTGGTGGTTGGTTGGTGGGTTGGACGCGGACTTTTAGGTTTTGGTATGCCTATAAAGGCAAAATGGCAAAGGGCCAATCAGTCTTCATACTGGTTATCCTGGCACACTAGCAGAGCCCATGGTCGAATTTGCAACAATCACCATCAGAAGAGTGCAACAGCAGCAGGTTTAACAAGTGTACTTTAGTGGCATCGCAGCAGGAAATGGGGGCTTCAGCTGACTTCTGAAGTGCAGCATAAGAGGATGCTTGGAAATAGAGATTGGTTTTTGGACATTTTGAGGTAAGTTCTATAAAATCAAAATTAATTCTTCAGCCTTAAAAGTCAGACGGTCATTCTCAATACAAAAAATGTTAGTTGTATCAAAAACCTCTTTGAGCTGAGGGAGATCCTTTGACCAGTTTGTTAGCAGGCCTAGGCTCAACCAGGATGATAATACTTTTCTAACATTAGAATGAGTCTTGGATAGGAAAACCTGTGGGTGGTGTCTTGCTGGTTGGGACAACCAGTTGCATTTCTGAGGTAAAATCTTGACTTTAAAATTGAGTAATCACTCAACCTTAAATTGTAGGCCTCTTAAATCATTTTCAGGCTCAGGTTTCTTCGTACTGGCGTCATCCCAAGCTGAGGGTGAAACCAGGTAAGCTTGGTTATTCCTTTTATTAATGGTGGTCCATATCTGGAGGAGAGCCATTGTAATCACTGAGTGACAAACTCGCCAGTGAGGAGACTTTGAGCTTGTTTTTGCTTTTTAAGAAGGTAAGTCACAAGAGTTTAGTCCAGCACTTTTACCATTTCAATGTGCTGCTAGTACTAAGGGCTTCCATAGGGCTCTTGAGGCTTAAATTTAATGATAAGATCTAAAACTGGATCTTTACTTGTCCCAAATTGATTAAGTCAAAAGCTCTGGAGGTTTTTGGAGCTCCCATGGGGCTCTTGAAGCTTAATTTTATTTTAAATCTTGGAAATTTCTCTCAAGGTTTAATCTCATCATTAATTTTATAAATTTGCTTTTGAGGCTTATATTTAATATCAAGTTTGGCCTTTTCTATTGACTTTTCCAAAATTTTTGGATTGATCATTCTGTCAATGCTCATTAACCAAGTTTGCATTGCCGTTAGGCACTTTTGGGTCCAAATGGGTAATGAGTTACATTTCCGCTTTCTGCTCTATAACAGAAGATGGGGAAATGACATTGAAAGGTGGATTTAGTTTTTTATTACCTAAAAAATATTATTATTAGTATTTAAATTATTGGTTTTTATTAGAATTTGAGCATTCCAATTGGTTTGATCTTCATTCTTTAACTGGAGGTTAAAAATTAACTTAGCTAACTTCTTTTTTTAATTTAATCTGGAAAGAGATTTTCAGAGTAGCTTCTCACAACTGGCAAGGTATCATATGGGCCAGTTTTGATATCCCTATGTAATGCTTTTCCAAATGTTTTCTCTGCCACATTCCCATATGTTATTGTAGCTTTTCGCCTCTTTTTTAAAATTAAAGTATTGACTTTTCAATCTCTTTACTTTATAATTTTGGCTATATTGCTCTTTGATATCTGATTCAATTATAACAGGCGAATTTAGCAAGTTGATCAAGGGCTTAAGTTGGCTAAGTGATTTGAAACGTACAGGACCTTTTTGTTAAGAAAACTCAAAGATCTTCTTTGTAAAATTACTTTCCACAGTTACCGCATCTTGACATTGCAATGGAGGTAGTCCAGAAGATCAAGATCTGAAGTTCTCATGGTAGTTTGATTCTTTTCGTCCAGAGTTGAAGGTATCTTCTCAGGGTGCATCTGGGAAGTACCCCTGTGGTGAGCACCAGCTAATTGGTTTCCACCGGATACACTTGCTGGTGCTAACGCTGGAAAACCCAATATGGTGACTGAATGGAATAGATTTGGTTCATCATAGTCACCCAAGAGGATGGGGCTTCATTAGACGTAAGGATGGATGAGACTTTGTTAATTAGAATAAAATAAGAACTTAGATAAAATAAGATAAATAATATTCTGCTGAAAAATACTTTAGTAAGAATAAGACATTAATATTATAGTACTGTTGAAAAGTAAAAGTGAATTATTTTTATTGGGAATAGCAAAGAGAAATTTACAGTCATTCTTGATTCCCACGTGGTTTATCCCTAATTGCATCCCACCTGGAAGATCAGCTAAGCTCATTGATCTCTTGAAGATAGTCTCATAGCAGAGGTTAAATTAGTATTAACCTTAAGTAGGGGCTTTTACAATAGTCCAGTTTTGGAGCAGCTTGTTAGCCTCCAGAATAAACGTCTGATGAAGATATTGAATCTCTGGGCCACAGGTGATGGAGTCGTCTGAATGTGGCCCTAAATTTAGATAAGTTATTTGTAAATAACATTAGGATAAATAATAGCTTATTTGGAGAAAATAGTAATACTCCAAATTCAAAGCTTAAATTATTGATAGGGAATTAAGCCTTGATTTAGACTTAAGGGACCATTTGAGTAGTCTGAAGGTCAAGTCCCACACAGCAGCATATGTCAACCTTCTCCCCAGGACAAGGCTTACACCTTGCATAGGGAGAATCCTAAGAGGGGTACCAACATGACTAGAATTTCAGTATATATTGTTGACTTCATTTGCCTTCAGATGAGCACAATTACACTTATGATTTTCTAATTCCTCAACACACTTCCACATGCGCGCCATGTCCTCTTGAACCTGGCGTAAGCATTTACTTTCCACTTCATGTTCAGTCTTTATAACTAAGATCCATCTAATTAAATTTATTCTCCAATTTTGCTTCAAGAAGAAAACTTCCCGCAGAGGTCATTGAGTATTCTGAATTGCTCAACCTCTTTCTAGACTTTTATCACCTGTTCCTCCAAGGCATTGAGATTGTCCTGTGCACTGAGTTTAACATGTTTGATTGATGGTTTTCAACTTCACCAGAGTTTCTCAAGTTCACTCATCACAAAGAACTTTTTATATTAAATTTGACTCCTTTATTTTTTATTTTATTTTATTTTCTTTTTTTATTTTTACTTTTATATTTCTATAAAACTCAATTACCCTCTATAGTGAGCATCATGTTGAAATTTGGGTGCTTTGTTCTCAATCACTATTAGTAATTAGCACCAATTTACCACTCTGGGATGCTCACCTTGACTCCCAATTATACCAAACAATTCTTGATATATACTTTGATTGAATTATCTCTATTGACTGAATTAGGGAAGAAGTAGTATGAAACCTATTAATTAAGTTGAATTTTATTGATTCCACGTTGATTGTGAAGTCCAACAATAAAATGGCAAACGCCCTTCCTTACCTGGAAGGTATCACTAATCTAGTAGGGAACTATTCCCTATTATCTTCACGCAGAGCCTGGTTGAGTTTATTATAGAAAATTTTTTAGACAAAAGATAACCTATTCTTTTAACTTTTATCTTAAGAGCCAATTGTACAGCCAGTGTATAAAATTCTAATCTATACAATTAATTGCTTAATCTATCTACTTTATTTGAGGGAAAAAACGAGGGTATTTATAGGAAAATAAGCACCAACCCCTGTGGCGCCTACTTGAGGAGAAAGCGGCCGTTGTCATTTGATTATCCTTCATTAGGTTACGCCCATGAGGGTTTTATTCAACGAGCTAGTCAGGTTTCACCGCCTGCTAGCCCTGCAACCTTCTCCAGGTTATCAATAAATGCTTCCTCACATTCACTAATTAAACCAGAAGTTGTTTTAGAAGCGTCATCAGCACTCCAACAACTTTACAAACCCATCCCATCAATTGGCAACAAACCCCAGTTGATTCACATGAAATGATTAATTTAACAACATAAACTTAACAATCTAATTACTCACTTATTTTTTTAAATATCCCCAAAAAGGATTAAATAATTTGTCAGTTTGATTTGATGGATCAACCATGGCGAATTAACTGACATTTGTTAAGATGATTCTGCCAAACAATAGTTATCATCTAAATATGATAGCTCATATATCCACTAACGGTACTAATCCCCTAGTGAATAAATACCTATCACAATTTAGACCACTAGGTAATATGGGCATACAAAAAATCTCAACAAATGGCTTGAGCTATATAATAGCACTTCTTCTGTTCTGACTTTGTCAGCTCAATAAACCAATAGCCCAAAATTAGATTCATGCTGAAAATTTAGCACCTCGCATAAGCGGTCTAGAACATCAATGATGTGTAGCAAAGGATGTTAACTTTTTTGTAATGCTATTAAGTTTCACATAGTCTAATGCCTTGCGATTTAAGCCATTCTTTTTAATTAAAAACATAGGGGAGGCCTAAGGTCTTTTGGAGGGCACTAACATCTCTAGTTAGAAAAGATGGTAAATTCATTGTGTAAACTTTTTCCAGTTTACTGCACAAATTTGAGGTGTGGGTTAATTGTTGAGGAATGTAATAGCTGAGTGGGTGACAATAGGATAAAGACTATTGTCCTAGTTGAGCCTTTCAAAACCATATCGTGTATTTTTTCAACGTTAGACAGGCGCTAACGCTCTTCCTTATGATACTTGAAGGTACATGAAATCTTTTAGACAAGGGAAATCCTAGCTTTTAACTATTTCTCTAGAGGGAGCAACTTCAGGACACAATGGAACTTTTCCCTTCCTCTCTTGACACAAGAGATCTTGGAAATATAAAAGCAATTACTAGACAAAGGAAAACTATACTTCAACTATGTAGTTAATAGCATAGTTCAAAAATGTATAACAGGTTAAATTAGTTTTGCCACTTTCTAAACTTCTGCTTTACTAAATAAAATTTAAGGGATTTATAAAGTAAGTCTGGCGACCAAATCTTCTGTTGGCGCCCCAATAGGATGGCATCCATTAATAATGTATTTAGTCCTCAGGAGTCATCCAAAAAGATGATTACTTCATCTATATAGTCATATTCCACCACCAATTAGAACATAATACCTCGTGGATTGAGTATCTGAAGAACGTGTCCCAACTTCTTCACTCATTCCCAGCAGATTATCATTATTAAGATAGCAACCTGATAAAGCAATGTGAACTTTTACCCATTAACAGCAGGTTGCAATGCCTATTAGGGGTACTCTGCAAGTTGCTTCTAACTAAAGCGTTATCAACGTTCAGCAACTAACAATAAACCCTTATTAATAGATGACAAACTCTGATCAATTCATAAAAGATCATTTAATTATTAATTTTAAATTTCAATTGGGGAAGGCCGACCAGGGGATGGACACTTTAAAATAAGTAAACTAATGAAACGAACATCAGCAAGAGGAGGGCACCCCCAAGAAGCAAATGCTATCTCCTTTTGCCAGCGGGAATTCCAGGAAATGGAAGGTGGGTTACGTGTGTAGGGGCTTGCGCCTCTAGTGAGCACATATGTAGGAAGGGGTATGAAGTGATGAACCAAACTGGAAACCAGGATGAGACCAACTGGCGTGACAGGATGGTAGGTACCAAAACATCCAAGCTTGAAAGTGGTCACAAGGGCGACTGGAACCGACGTACAGCTTCCTGGAGAGTGGGAGTAGAGCCTGAGATAGCATCCAAGACAACCGTGTGGATAGAAACATAGCAATTGCAACCACTAAGGCATGGAGGGAAGGTGGTATAGGGGAAACCAAGGACAAGGCAAAGATATCTATTAGATAGGCTGAAGGGATGTGCCAGATCCTGGCAAAATAAAAGCTGAACTTCACGCCAGATTGCTTTTAATGGGGGTGACTCCTCCAGGCGGTGAACCAAAGTTGCATACTGGTCACACACGACACAAGATGAGTGCAAAGCGTTAGAGCGCTCAGCAGTATGGTATACCCATCTCAAGCAGTGCCACACATGGGAACAGTATGTGGCTGCAGAAGAGGGTGATGGGCGTACTTCCTGATGGCTTTCTGAGTATATGAGAAAGTAGGGGATGTCCAACATGTTCAGGTAGTCCACCCTGGCTATGATAAAGGACCTCATGGGTTCACTCCTTTCAGAATGGGTTGTACTTGTACTTCCTGGGTGAATTGAGGAGTAGGGCGCCCTTTCTGGGCGGTGTTCCCAATGATGGAAATTCTCCACTCAGTGCTCCGCATGAGGATGAGAATTCTTTTGAAGTGGGGCGACGTCCCATGTGTGACCGCAGCAGAAGGGTGTGAGGAAAGGTACATTAGCAGAGAATGAGGGTGGGTAGGATTGCTGAGGCCCAGGGCGTAGAGAAGTTGGAGCAGGCTGCGTGGGACCAGTGCTGGGCTGAGACCAATGGGTTGATGACTGCAGCGATCCAGGTGCCAAGTAACTTGGCGGCGTGGACCTCATAGTTGAGCAGGCCCATGCCACTACTATGGCAAGGGCCATATATGACATCCAAGCGCACTGGCGGTGGGCGGCCTAACCAAAGCCACCCTTTCAGAAGGGCGTATAATGACAGAATAAATAAGGGGAAAAAGAGATGGCGTGGGCCCCAAACTAAACTTTAGAAAGGAGCATAGAGTTGACTAGCACTACCCTGCCTGTAATGGAGGTCTGGTGGGCTTTGAGGGAAGCTATGCGTTTCGTAACATTGTCTAGGATATGATGCTCCATCACCGTTGAGGCGTACCCTCCCGCCTCCAGCCACACCCCCAATTGGCGGACTGGGCCAGCAGTGGGACTTGACACAAAGGGGAGCACAAGCGGGGCGGTGTGGGGTGGGAAGGGCAAGCGAGCCCATGAGCAAGTTGTTGAAGCAGGTAGAAAATGGGGCGCTGGGGACCAGCGGGCTTGGTACCAACCAAGGAGAACAATTTCGCTTTTGGAGGCGTTAATTGCAGCATTACTTACCCTGGAGTAAATCTGATAGTAGCTTCAAGCGCGCGTGAATCATGTTTGTTAGACAACCCAACCACACAATCATCAGCAAATGCCAACATCCTGACTTGTGCTTGGCCTTGCACATGGACACCTGTAAGGCTGGCATTTACATTTCAAAGAAGTGGGTCAAGGCTGAAGTTATACAAGAGTGAGCTTATAGGGTCCCCTTGGCGTAGAATCCTTTGAGGGCGAACTACATCCGTGAGGAAGCCAGGGCCACGCACAGCCATTGTGGAAGATTATGTGAGCAACATCACTCAATTAATGAAACGATAGGGGAGGTGGAACTTGTTGAGGCAGGCTCTGAGGTAATCCCAGATGACTCTATCATAGGCCTTCTGATAGTCTAAAAAACAAGTGCTCCAGAAGCCGTGGATTGGAAGAAGTTGCTATGGTGTTTATGTTGTCCCAAATAGACCATTTGGAAATGAAGCCAAATTACTCAAGGACAATGAGAGCAGAGGCAACTACCCCTAGGCGGTTGGCCATGATTTTTGTAAAAAAGTTTAGTATCTGTGTTAGTAAGTGATATGGGGCGCCAGTTGGCCAAGTCCCACTTATCCCCTTTCTTGTACAATGTTATCGTGTAGGCCTCTTGTCCTCCAGTGAGGAGGCGCGTTTCCATTAGGCATTGGTTCATTGAGGCAAGCAGCAAGGAGGAAAAATATTTGAAATATTTCTTATAGAACTCATAAGGAATCCCATCTGGACTGGCATTGCCTGTACGGTGCACCATGAACGGCAGACCAGAGATTGTCCTGAGAAACTAAATTTATTAACTCATAATAATGAGAAATGGTGTGGATATGTGCACTTTTGAGAAAATTGCCCGCTTTGGCTGGATGAACTGGATTAGAGCATAAAATTTGGAGTAATAATTTTGTACTTTGATTGCCACTTTGGCCAGAGTATCTGCAATGGAGTGGTCTGGCCGTCGCACCTGTGTGCAGGCCAAGCTCTGGCGCAGTGTGAAGAATTTTTGAGAAAGTAAGCAGAGCACATGTAACCTACTGTTATATGTTTTGCCTTAAACTGAACACAAACCCAATGCTTGTGTTGTCTTACCAGTGCATTGAGGCGAGCGGAAACTTCAGCCCACTTATGAACCTAAGCCAGGCTGTAGCCTGCCACTGGGACATTGGATTCCAGGTGGTCCACTTCTGCCAGTGTGCACAAAATGACTGCCAAGGCAGCATGAGAGTGACATGATGAAATGTGGCATGCCTGGCGGATGGTGTTCACTTTGAGGGTTGACCAGGTGGAAATTGGGTCTGCACATAACGGTGTGGTAAAATATGGAGCTGTGGTCTTGGTGTCCAACCACAAGAAAACCTGGGTGATGTGATCTCAGCTGGGTGGAGTTTTCACCACTTTGGCGCCTGTGCCACTGGATGTGACAAAGAGAAGGAAACCAATACCATCCTGTGGTCGGATAAATTGAAGTTCATCATAGTAAATTAGGTATTAAACTGAATTTTAACGGTGTGAGAATAAGGTCAATGTGGGACATAGACCGCAGCTGGCTGTTGTGCACATGGGGATGAGGTATGTTTGGGAGTAGTGGTGCATGATGCATCAGAGTATCAAACAACCCTAAAAGGGCTTTTAGAACATGAAGTTATATGTGTCCCTGCGGGGGTGTAGGCAATGAGGGCCAGCGGTTGGTGGCTGGGTTAGTCCAGAAGTTCATGTCACCAACAACAAATGGGTCAGGGGGAAGCGGGAGAGAATTAACAGCTGAGAAGAATTCCCAACGAGCTCATGCACAGGTTGGGGCATAAATGTTGATGACAGCGTGCACCTCGTCATCCCACAAAAAGGATACAAGAAGGATATGGTCATCCAGGTATGATGTTGACAAAATAATTTTAGAATTATGGGTCACTCAAACAAGCACCTCACAGTGCGGTGACCAAAAAGAAAGGGAGGAAAGAAGCATGGTTGACCATGTGTCCTCTGCACCACGCAGACAGTGGGTCTTCTGAATGGCCAGGATGTCCACGGGTAAATTATTTTTTAAAGCTCAGTTTCCTAGCCTGGGACAGCAAGGCCTTGAGTCCAGCGATGTTCAACATCCCTATAGTAAAGGCTCCCCCCATCGCACCTTTGGTGCGTGGGGAAGGGCACCCATGCCCTTCAGCCTCCTCTTTTTCAGCACGTCGCTGTATGGCAGTATGGGTATTCTATGCAACAGAGTATGGTTCATTATGGGCAGCCTTTGCGGTGGGGTTGACGTTGGCTTTTGCCTTCTGTTTATTCCCCCCCTTGGATATTTATGCCTTTTTGTGTAAGGTGCACTTGCGGTGCACCATTATCCATTGACAAAATTTTGGAAGGTAGATTGGTGAGTGAATCAGTTTTTATCAAGGATTGGTGGCATTAGGCGGGTGAATCCAACTCACCCATTGGGTCATCAGCTTGGGTGGCTTTATCTGATTGGTGGAGGTATACACAAGCTGCTTCTGCAGCAAATAACTCAACGTCATCCTAGAGCTGGGTGGGTGTGATCACGAATGCAGTCATGGCCACCACCTTGGCCGCCGCTCTGCAGGCCTGTTTGGCCTTCTTACACTCCTGTGTGGACACAGGTTTCACTTGAATGTATCACACAGGCGCGCCCCATGGGAAGGCTGTGTTGGTGTCTATTGCCAGTTCATAGTGGGCATCTGCAATGCACATTGCATCCAGGATTATTTCAGTTTGAGTAATGCCCTCCTTGGTGGGGAAGGTATGGGCATTGTGGCCAAAAGTGCGACAGAAGGTGCAGATAGGAGGCGCGCTATCCACAATGACCCAGAATGGGCAGGATTCTTACTCATCAAATTCCACAAAAGCGGTGTGGGGGATTTGGGTCAAATCTTCCACTACCCCCATGGATGTGGTGAGAACAGAAATTGATTTGCCCATGCACAGGTCCAGCATGAGCGTAAAGCGCTCCATCTTAAAGGATTGGATTTCCCCATATTTGGTGAGCCCAGCGTTCAGGTGGTGCTCCAGAACAGTGCGCTTAAATGTTGTAGGTAGGAAGTCAAAAGTAACTGAAACTTAGTTGTATTTAGTCCAGCGAGTGCACTTTGTGTTGACTACCTGTTGACCATCCAGGAGATCCACCACCACCTGCACTTTTGTGGCTTCATCCACCATGCTTTTGTTTTCAAACCCAAGATTCAGCCAACTGTGAGTCATGGAGTGCGGTGCAATATACACTACATTTGGGAAATGTGTGTGTATATATACATAAAACTTCTCCCAAAGCGCCGTTTGTTGTATATCCAGGAAGACTCACACCCAATTTTCCACTGACAACAGTGGTTGGGAGTGCGGCGTATTGATAAACTGGTTGCAGCACGCTTGCCAGGCCGAAATTTCTGGGGAAATGCTAACTGCCAGTTTTTTACTACTAATTTTATCTAGGCCGCCTGTTTCACTAGGGCGTTTACAAAACTTAGTTGGTGTGGGGCCTGCACCTGTGCCCTTAACTTTTATTGCCCAACTGCTACCTGACATTGGGTGCACACTAATCTCCTTAATGAGAATATCAAACTTAGCTAGACTTGAATCAAATATGTTGCAAAAGTGTTTGCAACGAGAGAGAAAAGTTATCATTTAATTATTAATCATTAAATTAAAATATCTACTTACTTGTAAAATTTGTTAGGAATCTTCCTCAACGGAACATCAGTAATCCAGCAGAATCAAATACTAGTGAATTAGTCAACATCCCATAAGAAATAAAGCCAACAATAGTTACCATATTAAATGATAATTTCTCACATCTGCTATGGGTTTTCTAATAGCAAAATACTCCCAGCGGATAATGCAGATGATATTGTAATCAATTAAGCTTAATAATGTAAGCATTCTAAAAATCCTAAAACATCCCCTGCTTGACCAGGTTGTCCAGCAAAGATAAATTTTTGGGGGTAGATGCTGCTTCATTCCAGGGCATGAATCAGCCAGCATGGTATTCTATGATTTCAGCAGAGTAAATCTTCTTTTCCTTGCTCAATTCATTTCTTCATGCCCATTATCCTGAGTGTGTTTCCTCTTTATATTGTTCTCACTGCCGCCTCCTATGAGCATTCTTCTATGGTATCACGCCACATCAGGACTACTTGAATCAATCTCACCATTAATATGTTCCTAAACGCCTGTATTCCACCATGTCAGCTTTTAAGACTAAAGCTTTACAAGGATATTCTTGGTCATTATTGATAATGAATTCCTTAGTACATGTACTCCTCCAAGTCAGACTCTCCATTTTAGTAATTAGAGAATATCTAAATTCTCCTTCCTCGTGCCTCTTCAAGGCAGACTTAGTTTCAACATAAGCTGATCTTGCCAAGTTTTCAGGCTTCTTCTTTACTACTGTCATCATAGTTTATCACCCTTCTTCTTGCAAAACCATAGAAGTTGGGTGTTATATATGGCGGTATATTGTGTATACACTGAAGGGGTTTTGCGCAGGGTTCAGCCCAGTAAGAAATAGGACTGATGATATGACTATTAATATCCTAGAAACAAGTTAATATATTTTAGTAAAAATAGAGCAAATGCTCCAGACCCTCTTTTATTTATTTTATAAATTCAGCGGATCCTCGCTGTTCCTCTCACTCTAAACTATCAACAATCTTCCTCTTCCAAATTACTCATATCAATGATATCTCAGCAATTTCAGTTGATACCACCCATTCTGCTTAGTAATTTGTTCCACCACATTCTCATTAGTTCAGGCAGAGGTTACTATATATTAAATTTACGATCGCCCTAATTTGAGGAAATCTACTCACTATTCATCATATGCCAACATCTCATCATCTGTCGTTTGTCAACATCACCCTATTGCCCAATTTGGAGGCAATCCAATATACTTTTCCAACCCAATTTCGTCTCATCTAAGGCGCTCAAAAAATCATAACTCAAATCAGACTCAGCGGATTCTATTCATTTTGCCATAACAACTTAGGGATTATTGTATAGTCATATCAGAAATTGCGACATTACCCCCTCCTTGACTGGAAAATAAGTCTCCTTTCGTTTATATGCCTTAAGGAACATTGCGTGCACTTGGTTGATGATCTGATCACTCGCAGAGTCCTTGATTGTGTAGGCATCAATGCCCATATTTTAATTATCTCAAACGGACCAATCCAGATGTTGGCCAGCTTGTTTCTCCGCCCAAACCTGTGCTGTCATGGAACAAAACCATATCCCTAGCTTTGAACTGTGCTAAGCTGCTACGCTACACCTGATCGCCAGCCTAATTCTTAATCTTCTTGGCTAAGCTGTACAAGTATGCTTAAGTCTGCAGTTTGATCAGCAAGTCCACGAGGTTAGTCAAATAGCGGTGAGGATCCATTCCACCAGTATCTTCTATACAAACATAAAGCAACGCCAGAAGAGCAGGGTGTCATCCATACAATAATTGGAAGGGGCTTTTACCCGTGGTGGAATGATAGCTAATGTTGTATGCAAAAACAGCTGTGGAAAGGATGGAACTCCAATTGGAAGGTCGATCTGTTACCAAGTTCTGAAGTATGTTCATTAAGGTCCCATTAACGTGTTTGACCATTCCATTGGACTCAGGGTGTTATGGGGCTGTCAGAACCCTGCAGATGGCCATCAGTTCTTTGATCTTGGGTAAAATGTGGGAGGTGAAGTTGGTTCCATTATCAGTAAGGATGAACTGGGGACAGCCATGTCGCTGATTTATACATTTTATCACAAATTTCGCCACCATGATAGCCCCCAATTTATGTATTGCTCATACTTCAACCCACCTGGTCAAGTGGTCAATTTACACCAGAATATACTTGGACCAATCTGCTCCAGTTGGCAGAGGGCCCACAACATTGATAGAAACAGTATGCCAAGCAAAGTGGGGTATTACTAGCTGGTAGGTGCAAAGGACGAAAACGTCCCAGTTTTTGACCACCATCTCGCCTTAGTATTGGCAAATGGACGCCAAAATGTTGTCTGATGTAAAGTTCCCTCGATGTAAGTGTTCTAAATCATCATACCTACTAATTCAAACTCAGATCTAGGGAAATTTGAAAATGAGAAAGACATACACAGTTAAGCGAGGATTTGACCCTAAAATTAGCCTTGTTTTATTTATTTTTGAAATAAACACGCTGATAAATCTAATCCCAATAAGATAGGGCACCACGAATGACACAAAAACCAGAGTATTCAGAGGATCAGTTTGCCACTGAATCCCAACTTTTTGTTAAGGATACAAAATTAGGTTAACCACAGGATATCAGGTAAGACAAAGCAAGAGTGGCTCCGAGGCCACCAGAGAGACCCACACAAGGGTGGGAAATGAAGAAGAGAATTTTGAACTGAGTTCAGAATCACGTGGGCCTGACATTTTTCATTTGCCCTTCTGGGGAGCCCCTCCGCACTATTATTTACACCCTTAATAGCATAAAGAATAGCTTGGGAGGGGAATAGCCCAGCGCTGAGCCCGCATGAACCTTAAAACCCCAAAATAGCATTTTGACTAAAGAAACAGAAATCTGAATCTTTAGTAAAAATAAAACAATCAGTTCAACCCTACCATCACAGTATCAAAGGAGTTTTGATGGCATTCTATCCATTCAAACGCATAATCTTTTTCTAATAGCTCAAACAGTGGACCTCCAATAAAACTAAATTTAGGTATAAGGTGGCGGTAGTTGTTGACCATCCCTAAAAATACTTGTATATCTTGCTTACTGTTTGGTGTAGTCATTTTCCAGATTGGCCTCCACCTTGGCTGATTGGGGCTGCAGCCCTGTCATATCTACCATAAACCCAATGTAATCCAGCTGATACTTGAAAAAGTGGCATTCTTGGGGCTTTATTTTGAAGTTGGCCTCAGCCAACCGGCGGTATACCTCTTCCAAATGGGTAAGGTGCTCAGAAAATGTGCGGGAGAATTAATTGATATCATCAAGGTATACAAGAACGCAAGACAGCTTCAAGTTGCCAAGGATAGGGTCCATCGCCCGTTGGAATGTAGAAGGGGCATTACACATCCCTTGTGGCATACAAATTAGTTGAAAACCACCTTTTGACGTGATAATGGCGCATTTCTCCTGTTCTGCCACAGGTAACTCGATCTGCCAATAACTGGATATCAAATCCATCGCAGAGAAGTAACCAGCCTTTCCCAACTGGTCCAAAGCATCATCAATACGCAGCAAGGGGCATGAGTCTTTTTTTTGTAGAGCTGTTGAGCTTGCAGTAGTCTATCACTACCTGGTTGGTACTGTCCTTCTTTTTGACAATTAGGATGGGAGAAGACCATGGGCTCTTTGACAGTTCAAGCATTCCTTTCTACAGAAGCTTTATCAATTTCCACAGTGAAAACATCTTCAGCTGCTCTAGATCGGTGAATTGGATGAGACCTGATGGGGGATGATCACCCATGTCCAGTCAATGTACTAATACCCACAAGCGCCCTAAATCATGATCATCAACAGCATAGATCTCTTTATATATATGAGATAATACAATAGCTTTTTCTTTCTAATTTTCTGATATCCTCATTAGGCTTTTGCACAATACCACTATCATTACGCTGAGCTTTAATTTGAAGGGCAGACCAAATTCATCCAGTGACCTGAACTTGTGAACCTGGAGGACCTCCTCAACTGGGTTTAAGTGTAAATACGCCACTATTTGGTGTTGGGGAATTTTCATTGGTTTGTTCTGGAGATTTGCTGACAAGATCTTGATCTCCCCATGTCCTGGGAGTATAATGCCTGGGGCTACGTAAGGCTCCAGCTTCAATTGCTGATAGGGTCCAATGACCTCCCCATAAAGCCCAGCAGGCACTACCACCTCTAACTCGGTGTTTATGATTACTTGGTATCTGGTGGGGTTAGATATAGGGCCAGTGGCTCTAAGCGGTAGCCCTTGATATTAATATATTTGCTGGGTAAGAGCTTGGGTCTTACTCTTCAGTCAATGGTAACGAACTGGAATTGCCCCGTCACTTTATGCCAGGTTGATATGACACATGTGCACCAGATTCTTTGGCACTCCACTGGAGGTAAAGTAAAACTGAGATACACTGCCCCAAAATTCGAACGTCTTATCTGTCATATCAATGACAGCACCAAAGTGTCGCAGAAAGGTGGTCTCAATTAGCAAATCATACTTACTGTTTGGTAACACTATTGCCGAGGCTACCGCAAAAATTGACCCAAATCACAGAGGTAAAACACTATACACTCCCTCAGAGACCGCGCTATCCGCTCCAGCAGTCCCATATGCCATCTGGTGTTCTACATACAGCTTTAGTGTCAATTTCGCCATCAGCTTTAGTGAAACTATGTTGACTGGGGCACCTGTATCTATTATTGCGCGGAATCATGCTTTGTCTACAACAATGTCACAGTAAGTATATTATGAGTATGATGAATCTGCACTGTTTAACGAATTTACATTCAAAGACTCTCATTCCAAAGGAAACTCACAATCCCTTCACCGACTTTAAGGTATTCTTTGATATTGGTGTTGAGAGGGAGGGCAACGCTTATCCTTGCAAGGATGGTGCATCTGTGGATGGATTCAACTTGTCAGGGGAAACTTGGTCAAACATTTGACAAGCGTACAGCTTAGGCTGCATCAGAGATCCTTCTGCTGCTGCAGCTTGGGATGCCCTGCGTCAGGATAGTCACTCATCTATCCTGCTGCTGATACAAAAATGCTTCTTCATACGGAGAGACTTCCACTGAAGAAATACTACAGGTTCAGATGGGACATTTGAGAATGTGATAGCAGAGGTGGAGAGTCCCATCTCTACTCAGCTCTGCACTTTCCCTAATAGTAGTGTTCCTAATGTACGTGATGGACCTGATGATAGAGGCAACTTCTTGCTAAGTGGCTAGGGCGACCACATGTGAAACAATTAACCCCATAGAGTCTGCATCCTTGCTTAATGTAAGATGGCCTTCGCTGATAATTTGATCATGGGCGATTGGCATAATTACACACAGGTAAGAAGTTGAGCGGTTGGCAATAAACAGGTCTGGAACGAAAGTTGAACTGCTGAGGGTAACTCAGCGGAATCTGAACCAAACGGCTGAAGTTATCCAAATAAGAAGGTTCAATGATGGCGGCGGTATGCTTCCGCTCTGTATTGGGTGGAGGGAAGGTAATGTGTAGATGGCACAAGTTTCAAACGAGTTTAAGCAAGAGTACGTCATCCTCTAGATACAAAGCCATGGCATTGAAAAGACCATGGTATGGTTTTACACCGGAGGTCATCGCTATGCATACATTGGATTCAGTTAAAGTCCCTACCCCAATTAACATATGGGCTTCTGCCATAGATCAATCAGCAAATGCGGTGAGGGTCTCATTATGCTGAAGCCCAATGGTCAAAAACTCTTCCTTCTGCTGCGACACCTTCACGTTTCCTCCAAACAACTGCAGCACCATATCCCTCACTTCTCGATAGGTAACAGAACTGTTTGAAAGATAGCAAGTAACTTGGTTGACACTTCCAACATACAAGGTGGCTATTACAATTTTGCCTTGCGCCAATATGAAGCTCAATTCTGCTGCAACTCAAATTGCTTAAAGAATCCATGGATGCTCCCATCATGATCAAATGGAGGCAGCTTATCAATACAAACCTTCTGAAGAAGCTCCTCCTTCCATTTGAGCACAGCATCCAAGGCAAGCTTGAGTTCCACATATTCAACAGGTGCAGAGCGTTGTGGAGATCCCGTATTAAAGCAAGCCTGATGTGCCATAGCCAGCAACTAAAGAATTTTTATCTTTTTTGATTAATCAATGGGCTACCTGTAGTGAGCACCATTGTTATAAATTTGACGGTATCTTATAGATACGCTGAAGGGGTTTTGCGCAGGGTTCAGCTCACTGAGCAATTGGACTGACGATATGAGGATAGTCATCCTCAAAACAAGGTAATAAACTTTTAATAAAAATAGAGCAATTGCTAAAATGACACTCTTTTATTTAATTTTATAAATCCAGCGGATCCTCGCTGTTCTGCTAGCTCTAAACTATCAACAATCCTCCTCCTCCAATCTACTCATCTCGCTGATATCTCAGCTACTTTAGTTGATACTGACCATTCGCTTAGTATTTCATTCCGCTGCATTCTCATTGGTTCTGGAAGATATTACTATGTTTTTTATTTAAACGAGGCAAGCCTACCATGGGACGGACAATACCAAAACTAAAACTCCAAAACTAAGCTGACTAAAAAATAAAACATGAATTGACCACCCTTCCCAGGAAGCAAGACATGAAAGGAAATGAGAAAATAACCTACCAGGTGGCACAGCAGCGAGCCGCTTATCCCATCATGGCAGAGGGGGGATTGGGCGGGTCATCATTTTAGAGGTGGATCAATGCTGAGAGCAGGGGGTTGGGGCATATATGGGATGAGGGTTGAGGTGAAGTAGATAGTTGTTGAGATCGACAATTAAAGCCTGTAATAAAGCCTCTATGAGTTTGGCAACGTGGTGTTCAGCATGGATGTGGGTGTCAAGTTGTTCCAATTTTTCAGTATTTGCTCTTGCATTGCGTGTGGATGGGGAATAATCTACCAATTCAGCAACAAGCTTGACAGCGGTGGTGGCAGTTTCATATAGTTGTTGGTTTTCTTTTTGCAGTAGGAGGAAAATTGAAGGGGAACGAGGGGGTGCAGCCCTTTTTTAATTTCTGTGACAGATTTTGCACACATTTTATGAAAATAAGACCATTGGGATAGGCCACTAAGGCCTTGGCAAGCTGTGGTCACTTTGTAAAAAGGTGGTTTTGGGTTTGTGGACATATCAATTGGTTGGGGCTGGGGCATCCAAGTCTAAATTCAGATAAGATGTGAAATTGATTGGATAACTTGATGGTGGGACAATTTCGCCAGATTTGGCACTTCCTCTGATAAGTTCCAGGAATTTTTGTTGATTTGGAAGATAGGGTGGTAGGAGATTTTGGTTGGGTAGGTTATGGGTGGGAGCTTTTCTGGATTGAACATAAGTCCAATCCTGCACCCGATTAGTTGGCATGGGTGTGCATTGGCCAGCTTGGGTTTGAGGTGCTAGATTTTGCTTCTGATTTGAGTGCATGGCCTGTGGGGGTGGGGCAGCCAAAAAACCCACTTGAACGCCGTTGGTGTGGCCTCATGGGTGGAGTTGGCCATGTTTGCATGGTGTGAATTATATTGACATGCCTTTTTGGTGTGGTCCAATTCATAGCAAAGAGAGTAAATTGTGCGACCATTGTCAGTGTGGGCCCATAAAGAAATGAGCAGATCAGATGGGATATAGCTGCATGGTAGGATATGCTGGGCCATGTTCAGCTGGTGGGGGTAATGGTGGCCATTGCCCAAGGTGCCGCAAGGCGTTCAGCACCATTTGGGACAATGATTTGGAGGATAGGGTTTTTTCCATAAGTGGACAACCCTGACATAAAATCCTCATAAAGTGTTTGAGGAGGAAGGTGTGAGGGGAGGTTTTCAAAGGTTACCACAAGAGTGGTGTCATCTGGAAGGCGTGTTTAGTAGTGGTATTGGTGGTGTTTTTGTATATTAATGGTGTAGCTGCAGCAGCTGCATCCTCTTTGGTGTGAAATCCAATATCAAAAATCCCTTACAAGGTTGGAAGTCAATATAACCCTGCTGGTGAAAAGGTGGCTATTGCCAGCTCAATTTTTGCTTTGTCAGTGTATGGGAAGAGAAGCACATACTTGATGCAGAGGCAAAAGTGAATATTGGAGTGGGGTAAGGCTAGGGGGTGGGGGCGGGTTGGGTGGACTCATGTGAGGTGGAGTGCTAAGTCTCTTGGGGAGCATAGCAGCTGGATGTATTTGGCGGACTGGATGATCCATTCCACATGTGTTTGCCTGCTGGGCAGTAAACACTACAGGTGGAGCACCCTGCCCCATACTGAGGCAGCAGGTGGTGGATCCAAGGACATAAATCTGGAGATTGGTGCGGTGAGGCGGTGGTGGAAAATCGACTTGTTTTTTCTAAAATTGCTCAAAATTGATGTCAAGTGGAAAGAAAACTCCAAAAGTTACTATGTATCAAAATCATGATCGCCCTTGTTTGAGGCAATCCACTCACTATTCATCATACATCGACATCAATATTCATTGTTCATTGACATCACGCTATCACCCAATTCATAGCTGATCCAATATACTATCCCAACCAAATTTGTCTTATCCTAAGGCGCTTAAATAATCATAACTCATATCAGACTCAGCAGATTCTACCCATTTCACCGTAACAACTTAGGGCTTATTGTCCAAACATATCAAATCTTGACAATGGATGCACTACTGATAATCTTGATTGTGGCAAAATTAAAAACCAATATTAATATATTTTTTCAAATTTTTTTTACTTTCTCAAGGATAATTTCCTTATAATTAAATATGTATATTTCTTTCATATATTTTAAATCTTTTATATTTTTAGTCTAAGTTTTCTATCTTGATTTTAATATACTTTTACTATTAGATACAATACTTTAAGTATTTGCTATGCACCCAATTCACTATATGACCATTGGTGATGTTTTCAGCATATAGGCATCTGTTGCCACCTTAGAGATATTCTTGAATGTATCTGACCATAAGGCGTCCAAATTGTTTTCTTCCAAATCCATGAGTATCATAATAGGCTACCCTATCTCCCACATAGAACTCTTTGAGCGCTGGTCAATTTTGGTCATCCTGCCTTTTTGCTCTAATTCTTCTCTATAACATTATATCAAATGCCTGTGATTGCAATTTAATCATTATGTTTGCCAGTCAGATTAAATATTGCTCTGAGATCATCCTCAAAGCTGGTTTTACTGCTGAATATAAAATTAGCGGCAATGAGTCTCTTTGTCCATATAATATTTCAAAAGGCGTTTCCTTGTTACCATATGATAACAGATAATGTACGCAAAGGTAACTAAACTCAGAAAGATCAACTTATAGAGATTTTTCCCACTATTAATTTTCTCAGAATCGCGGCCAGAGTTCCATTAACTATCTAACATTTCTTTCCTTTCATTTCTGGATGGTAGGTTATGGACACCGCTCCTAAGATTCCCATTAAACTGTTTTGTGTTGGGGTCATATAGGGCATAAAATTAGCATGTTACCAATAATTGATACTTGCAGGCATCTATGTTGGTACACTACTTAATCTTATATGAATATTGAAGTAATCATTGCATCTACTCTGCTCAAGGCCTTTGTCTTAACTCATCTGGTCAAATGGTCTATCACATCTATAATGTACTTTACTCCCCAAGTACTTATACTTAAGGGTTCCATCGCATCTATTGAAACCAAGTGCCAAATAAACTCATGGCATGCTAGTTGGTATCCCGTCACATTCTTGTGGGTCTTGTGGAGTTGACATTACATGAAATATACTAGATAATCCGTGAAATCAGAATTGATCAATTCTCATTAATAATACTGGCATAGATAATCCATTGTTTTTTAGGCCACCATGCCATATGACTATGTGCGCGGCTTGTATAAGTTCTGAGTGTTACAAAGGTTAAGGAATAAGTACCATCTTCCATCATTTGATTTATACAGCTTTCCATTCTTCATCTCAGTATTTTCCATCACTTTCTTCAGCGCACTTTGAATCCCCGGGGGTCATCCCTAATATTCCCTTCTATCATCCATTGGAATAGTTCAATTACTTTCTGGTACATGACATGAACGGCAGCTAATCTTGATAATCCATCAGTATTCTGATGAGATAGTCCCACTCAGTGTATAATATTAAAATTGTAGGCTTGCAGCTTTAGAGACCATTGAGCCTATCACCCTCTGGTTTTCTAAGATTATGCAACCAGCGTAGAGAAAAGTGTTCAGTCACAACCTTGAAGTGTGTCCCATGAATATACACTCAAAATTTTTTGCAGATGCTTATCACCACAAGGCATTCACAAACCATCATAGTGTAGTTTCTTTTGGATGGCATCAATGTCCAACTCACATATGCCACTGGATGCTCTTCCCCATCATAATCTATTTGAATTAAAACTATTTCTTGTGCTGTTAATGAGGAATCTATCTGAATGTATACGCTTACAATTAAATTGGGTACTGAAAATAGGATAGTCATCAGATATCTTCCAAGCTCATCAAATGCTCCTTGGGCCTCCTCATTCCTCATGAATCCTTTTTTGGATATTTTTAGTATGTGGAATAGTGATTCTGAAATACTGGTTAAGTCTTTGATAAATCAACAATAGTAGCTGACTATCCCTAAAAAAAGACTAGTATGTCCCAAACATTCTTAGGGATTAACATCCATATAATGGCAATTATTTTAGGTGGCTGTGGTTGTAATCTGCCAGAGTTTATCACAAACCCCAAATAATCAAGCTTTTTTTAAGTAAATGGAATTTCTCTCAGCTTGATCTTCAAGTTTGTCATTGTTAGGCATTAAAAACTTCCTTTAAGTGTTCCAGATGATCAATGAATGTCACACTGAAAACATTGATATTGTGCAAGTACACCAAAACGCAAGTCAACTTCAGGCCACTCAAGATGGTAATCTATTGCCTTCTGGAAAGTCACCGGCACATTACACAATCCCTGGGGCATTACCATTGTCTGGTATAATCCTTGTGCGGTGATTATTTTACACTTCATTTGATCTTCTTTTAGCAAGTCTAGCTGCCAATACCCTGAGATCAAATTCATCTTTAAAAAGAACTTGGCATCCCCTAGATGTTTAAGCGCCATCTATCTTTGGCAGCAAAAATCAAATCCTTATTAGAAATCTTATTCAGAGGTGTTAATCAATCACCACTTGATTTGATCTGTCCTTTTTCTTCACAATACAGGTCATACTCACTAATGGACTTGATGGGGATACAAGGAGCCCATGCTCAATCAGACTACTGGATTTCTTCACTGACTACTGCTTCAGCAGCCTTGGATCAGTGGACAGGTTGCAACCATATTGACAGATATTACCAGTGTCAACCTTATGGATCACATTTTTAGTGAATCTAAGGTCATGATTATCCTGAGCAAATATCACCTGATATCTATCAAATAGTCATAGCACACCTCATGCTAATTTTCTGTTAACCCAGCAAGTTGCTCATAATAGGCCATTACATTAGTGTTTTCAGCAACATCTGCTGGTAATCCCATTTTTGAATGTGTTCCAAAGACATAAAAATCTCTGATTTCAGCCATCAGGTTATATGCGCAACTGCAATAACTTGGGTTTTCGCCACACTTATCAATTTTCGCTCTAGTTGGCTGGTAGATCTCAGATTTCACTTTGCCTGGCATTATAATCCTTTGAGTTAACCAAGGCTCCAATCTCAATTTGTTCCATGGGCAACGACTTCTCCACATAATTGTTCCAGTATTTTCAGCGTTAACCCTGCATGAAATATTATTTGCATTCCCAGTGAAATGATTTTAACATTTATGCCCTTAACAATGCTTCACAGTTTTGAGAATCTGAATTGGCATTTCGCTGATCTTTTCAACCATCTTTTGCGTTGGATGGAAATTTTACAGTCATTTTAAATTTGATTTAAAATTAATCTTATTCATCAGTGGTTTTTCTCCTTTCTGATGATATATCAAGGCAGGGTATGTCCCAAAGTGTTAGGATATTCTCCTCAAAATGCATTAACACTTTTTTCTTAAGAATTCCGTTATGGTGAGGAGTTAATAATTTTGATTTACCAATACTATGGCAGGAGCTGATACCACCAGCGATCTGAACCAAAGAAGCAATGCAATTTATGCCCCACAGGATGTTGTAGTATCCAGTCTGGCAGTTCAATATTTCTTTTGGTGTTCTAAATCTAGAGAAACCTTCATTCACTTCACCAACTCGTCAAAACAATATTAGTGGGCGCTCCAATGTTAATATTGCCGTACTCTTACTTGATTAACTATAATATCTACATACACACAGAGTATTTTATTAAGTATTTAATGAGTAAATTGCGCACTAATCTGTATATCTAGAGTATGAATATTTGCGCAGACAAATTGGGGAAAGATTCCTTGATCATGCTAAAAGGGAGAGAAATGCTTTCATCGTCAAGTTTCATCTTAAGCAATTCTTTAGTTTTTAGAAGTTCTGATTTTTTCTGCTAGCTGCTGGGCATTAGGCCAAGCAGCTTATTTTAACAAATTTGGGTTTTAACCCTTTCACCTTTGCTTTGGTAATTGCTTTTACATCCAATTAAACACCTGGTAGAGTGGATCAGGTTTATCTTCATCTGTAAATAGATCAGAAATATTCAAGTAGTCTTAATATATGTAAAGTTCAGAGCTGGCTGCTATAATACCTCTGTAGTGAGCACTAAATGTTAATTTTTAAGCTTTGGTTACTTGCTTTGGTTCTCAAATCTACAACACAGGTTTTGATATGTGCGTTGTAATAGATTTTGATATAGTTGAATGGGCTGGCAATAGTATTAATATTATCGCCCTAGTTGAGTTTCCCAAAACCAAGTTAACTATTGTCTCCAACGCTATACTAGTGCTAACGCTTGTACTTCTAATCCTGGAAGGTACTTCTTAGAAGCAAGGGAAGTTCTCTATCCAACTCTTTCTTATGGTGGAATTTGACCTACTTTTAGGTTCAGAGGTTTTCTCTTTCCCAATTGATGTAGCAGCCCGTGGAGATCTTGATGGCAATAATTTAGACCTAGGATATCTTATCCTTTAACTTTAATCCTAACAGTAGATTATACACTAAATGAATGGCAGTATAAATTAATATAAGAACTTCAAGTTTCTAAAGATCTAACATATAAAATGAAAGCAAAGAATATATAGGGGGAATCTAGCGCAAAAATCTTCCATTGGTTCCCCATTTGGAAATTTCAGCCATTGTCAATGGATTAACCCTCCAAGGTCACACCTATTGATCTTCTTCATCTATCTAGCCAGATTCTGCCGTCAACTAGAAATGCAACCTCTTCTGGGTTGAATTATAAAAAAGTGTCTCAATGCACTCACTCAACTCCAGAGTATTACCCTTGGTAGGCTAGCAAACTGATTAGGTAACGAGACCTTTTTTCCCATAAACAGCAGATCACATTACCTAAAAGATTAACTTGCAAGTCACTATCAGAAGCGTCGTCAACGCACAGCAGCTAAGTTAAACTCTTAGTCAATTGGCAACAAACTTCAAGTTGACTCCATCAAGAAAATTAAACAATCTATAACTAATTGATAAATGAATAACTTGCATATTGTCAGTGATCATTGTCAGACATCCTCCTATTAAACTTAAGGAAAAGAATGTTGGAAGTATTAGGGCTCCCAAATATGCTATTATGATTGGCCCATCTCCTGAAAATCATCAATTAATATTGTGGATATCAATGATATGAGTACCCATGGGGAAAAGACCCTGGCGGATTCTTGGTGGAATCCTAACCATCAGAAAAATATGGTTTATCATAAAAATCAGCTTAAAAAGGTAAATAATAATAATAATAGGATTACTCTGACTTCTCAGCCAAATTCAAGGAGATCAATATAACATGGATCTGAACCTCCACGAGGTGAGAAGATTTTACCCATCAATGATTAGGTGTGAGTTAACCAATCATTACCATTTGAGTCTACCCACTGCTGAGGTTCAAAGATTTTACTCAATGATGATATGGTAAAAACTAGCTAATCATTACCATCCAAGTCTGAAAGCTACCAAATTACCCAATCATTACCATCCAAGTCTGACCATTGCTGAGGTGCAAAGATTTTATTTAATGATGATAGGGTAAAAATTAACCAATCATTACCACATGAGTTTGACCACCACCGAGGTGAAAAGATTTTACTCGCTGATGATTGGATACAATTCATCAAATCATTACCTCATGGGTTGTTTTGCCTCATAAAGTTTATCTTCAATCTGATAGGCCATAAGCCTATATTACTTAATTTAGATGACTGAGCTTTACATTCTTTTGCCTTGAATATTGATGGTCTCAAAATCCAAACTAGTTTAAATAGATAAAACTAGTATCAAGAGAGGGACCTTTCCTGGTTTTGCTTTGCCTAAACAATAAAAAACCTAAAAAACTTTAACAAGTGTTATTTATTACTTTTATTAAAAAAGTAAGATTCTCACTCTGAGAAATTATATATGGCATCCATTGGAAAATCCCACAAATTGGTGCTCCTTACAGGGGTCAAGCCCCCTGAATACTTCGACAAGTGTTAACAAAATGGAGACTGTCAACGTGAGCAGCTCTCCTGACTTTCAATTAGTTGCTCTTGAGAAGCAACTAGCCAGCTCTTTCTCTCATCTCAAAGAGCTAGAGCAGCGGCCATTCAAATTACCAATGAAAGACCGCTACACCCCGGGGGAAGGGAGCATTGCTTCCTTTTTGTACGTTTATGAAGCTGCGATGGATGGCGCCACTGATAAACAAAAAGTTCAGTATGCTCTTCCCTGCCTAAGCCAAAAAGCCCAAGAGCTGATCGTTCCTCACCTGGATCCTCAGTACATCTGGCCAGATGTTAAGAAGGCCCTCTTGGCTGAGTTCAGATCTGAGCAGAGCTTATACAGGGAAAAACAGGCTTTCATGCGCCTTACCATGTATGAGGGTGAAACCCTCTTTAGTTTTGCAGAGCTGTTCTATCTCGCTGCTCAAAGGTTGACTACATCCAACCTGCTTACCCTGGATGACGCTATTGCCGCCATATTAACAGGGTTAGCTTCCCAACCTTCTTTCGCCAGGCATATCATATCAGTGAAACGCCACTTCACAACTATCTGTGATATAAAAGAGGCTTTGTTGGACGTTGCTCATATTCCTTTATGTGCCCCTAACTATGACGAGGAGGTGCCACTATCCGCTCTAACCTTTGAAGAGCTGCCGTCAGTTGAAACTCTGGATGTAAGGCCACCTGTGCCTATCCTCCCTGAAAAACCTGCTGCTTTGGTGTGACTTAAACCAGACATGCCTCGGTCATGCAAAGCGGAGATCCCTACTGTGGTTTCCTCTTCAGCTCAGCTAGTGGGTGCGCGCCTAAGGGTATATCCTCCAGAACTACTGGGGTTGAAAAAATGCCGGTTAAAGCAAAGATAATCACCCCTCCTCTCATGACTGTCTCCCTATATTACTTACAACCTTGCCATGGTTGAAAATCCATGAGGCTGACTCTGAGGGGGGATACAATAACATTGGGTACTACTTGTTGGGAGCTCCCGCAGAAGTGGAGGTCCCTGATCACCTAAACGCTGGAGAAGTAGATGAAGCCACCATAACTGAGGAAACTTACCTCCGCCAAGTTCTAGGGGAGCCAATCATTATTGATACTGCCAGCGACGCAGATGAGGTGTTGTCTCGCATTATTCGCCCCATCCAGCATGGTCATATCATGCAGTACATTCTGGAAAATTACCCCGAGACTGCGTGCAAATTAACCTCATTTTTTCATCTTAAAGAGGTCTTAGCACTATTGCCCACTTTTGGGGTAATACTCACAAAGGTCGAAGTGGTCATCCAAAAAGTTTGGGTGATGGCTATCTTAGATACAGGCTCCTCAGTGAACGTCATCTCCTCCAAGTTGATGAAAAAAATCAAACTTGCACCTGACTTGGAGTACAACCAAGACTTTGAAACCGCTGGACCCAACAACACCCACGCACTTGGCGCTTACTTGTCACTTCCCATTCATATTAGGAAGCTTATTCTATCGACCCCTCACAGTGGCTATGGATAATAAAAATTATGAGATGCTTATAGGTACTCAGTTTATGATTGAGTATGAAGGCATCATCAACATGAAACAAGGGTCCCTATCTTTAATGAACTACAAAGTTCCATTATTCTTATCCAATGAAGAACTCATCAAGAATGACGACACCTGCCTAGTTGAACACCCCTCTCCGCCCTTTACATTATGTCACCTCCAGGCGTAGCACTAAGAAATTGCACAATTCAGTGAAGGCTAGCGATGGTATTCCAAATTTTGTGGCAGATGAGGTGGTGATTAAGCCAGGTGAACAACGAGTGGGTGACATGAAAGTCACATCCCAAAACCCTTATGATCTCTTAAGTGAGGCTGATTTCAAAGGAAAAGATCAGGCTCCCAAAGTACAGCCTAAAGAAGAGAAGTCTACCTCTAAGCCCGTGGAGGCAGCTGTTTCTCGTCCCAAGGCTCAAGAGAATCGCTCTTCCAAGGATGCTACCCCTCGCGAACCTTGGTCTAAACCTTTGCGCACTAAAGATGAAGAATTATATGCTGTAAAGTCTTGCCAAGAAAAAACAGTGACTAAAAAGGGCCAAGCTACAGATGAGCTCCGAGCTCCTCTACCTTATTAATAAGTGTCATATAGGGTTCTATATTACTGTAATTGCATAACTCCCCAAAATGGCAAACTTGGATCAAACTGGGAGGGGCCAATTATCATCATGCATAATAGAGGAGATGAGTATTCTATAAAGTCTTTGGCTACAAGAATTATCATTATCTGGGTACATGGCCACTTCCTTCGACCCTACACCCCTTTCAACATTCTTGAGGGGGGCAATGTTGGACATCCTCCTATTTGACTTAAAGAAAAGAATGTTGGAAGTATTAGGGCTCCTGAATCTGCTATTATGATTGGGCCATCTCCTGCCCAATCATCAAATAATATTGTGGATATCATTGATATGAGTACTCATGGGGAAAAGACCCTAGCGGATTCTTGGTGGAATCCTAACCATCAGAAAAATACAGTTTATCATAAAAATCAGCTTAAAAAGGTAAATACTAATAATAGGATTACTCTGACTTCTCGGCCAATTTTGAGGAGTTCAATATCGCACAGATCTGAACCTCCATGAGGCGAGAAGATTTTACCCATTGATGATTGGGTGCAAGTTAACCAATCATTACCATTCAAGTCTAACCACCGCTGAGGTGCAAAGATTTTACTCAATGATGATAGGGTAAAAACTAGCTAATTATTACCATCTGAGTCCAACCACCACCAAATTGCCCAATCATTACCATCCAAGTCTGACCATCACCGAGGTGTGAAGATTTTACTTGACGATGATAGAAAAAATTAACCAATCATTACCACACGAGTTTGACCACCACCGAGGTGAAAAGATTTTACTTGCTGATGATTGGATACAATTCATCAAATCATTACCGCATGGGTTGATTTTGCCTCAAAAAGTTTATCTTCAATCTGATAGGCCAAAAGCCTATATTACCTAATTTAGATGACTGAGCTTTACATTCTTTTGCCTTGAGTATTGATGGTCTCAAAATCCAAACTAGTTTAAATAGGAAAAACTAGTATCAAGAGAGGGACCTTTCCTGGTTTTGCCTTGCCTAAACAATAAAAAACCTAAAAAACTTTAACAAGTGTTATTTATTACTTTTATTAAAAAAGTAAGTTTCTCACTCTGAGAAATTATTTATGGCATCCATTGGCGAATCCCACAATCATCCTGAAAAAGTTAGTAACCCAACGGAATCATCCTTGGTGGATTAGTTATATCATTAAGGATTCTCACCAACCAATAGTTATCATATATAATGATAGCTCCCACATCCACTAGAGGGTCTCATCCCCAGCAGATAAGCATATGGTAAATTAATTAAGCTAGATGTGGGCATACTAAAATCCCAACAATATTTCAAGGGGAACATGATTGATTGCAGTGCTAGATTGTTCTATAGCTAGACTGCTGGAGCCTTTTCTAAAATCCTGCCCAGTTTTCTTCTCTTTTTTGAACCAGCATAAATTGTTCTTTAGGATTCTTGCTCCAACATTAAGTGACTATATGTAAAAATATTCCACATTTGTGGCAGCCGTTTTGAGTTTTATCTTCCCTTTTTAGCTCTTCAGGCTTGTTTCTTATTAAAATTCAATTCTGTAGTTCCTTTATGCCCAGCGAACTTCATTGTATTCTGATTTCTGGTGGGAACAGCTTTCAAAGTTTGGCAAGGTGCTTAAAATATTGTTCTTAGTATATTAAGATACTCCACCATATGTGACTTGGAAGTTTGGTTTGCAAGCGGCAAAACCATAATACAGTGCAAATCTCTGTAGGGTCAAAGATATGTTTAAATGTATTTTTGAGCATCAAAAAATGATAGAACTTTCGTGCCAGCCAGAATTTGCGCTTCCTGGTATAATCAATCAAAGAAAAAACTGATTTTTCATCCTTCTTGTATTGAATTAATATAAACTCCTGTTTACAACTAACCATATGCATAGAAATATCAAACTCAGTCATGATTGCTTCTTTAGCATCACTGTGTGTCTGGTTGACCCCATTGAGATGGGGAAACACCAATTTTGACAGTCTGTGTCTAAGCAGTCATCACTGTTACAGCTTTTTGTCAGTCAACATTCCTGAACATCATCATTTTAAATAAGCAGAAAAATCAGTGCATTATCCTGGTAAAGCATTAGTAATCGACCATATTCCAATATTCTTCTGTCACTACCATGGCAGAAAATTCCTACCTGGCAACCCGACTAGTGATGAGTTTACTATTGGTTTTCATCTCCAAAATTGCAGCAAAAGTTTCAGACATATATCTCAGGGTTTGTACTCTTCCAATTGGATTTTCGTGCATCTTGTTGTTGGTTTCATTTGCCTCTATCTGAGTGCAATCACACTTGTAATTTATGAGTTCTTATAAGCACTTTAGCATCTGTGCTATATCTTACTGAACTGGCGCGAGAATTCTCTATTTGCTTCTCATTCAGTTTTCTTGATTAATAAATCCTTGATTAATTCAATCTCCTTACTTCAAGGAGGTGACTTTTTAATAAATATAATTGTTTACCTTTGTGACTTATTCTCTTTCTTCCTTGGCTTTTGTCACTAATCATCCAAGGTAGTTATATCAGATTGTGATGCCAAGTTCAGAATATTTGTATACATGAGTTCCAATTCTATCTACAGCTTCTGAAGTTTGCTTTTGTACAACATTGGACTGGTACTTTTTTCTGTAATCTATGTCTAGAAAAACAACTAACCTGTAGTGAACACAAAATGTAGCCTTTTTCTGGTTTACTGCACAATTTTAAAATGTAGTTTGACTATTGATTAATGTAATAATTGATTGGGTTGAAAATAGGATTTAGACTATTGTACTAGTTGAGCGTTTACAATAAAAACTGAGTATGTTTTCAACGTTAGACAGGGGCTAACGCTATTCCTTATGATACTTGAAGGTACATAAAAAATTTTTTAGACAAGAGAAAGCCTATCTCTTAACTCTTTCTCTAGAGGAGGCAACTTCAGGGCACAATAAAACCTCTCCCTCATCTCTTGACACAAGAGATCTTAATATAAAAATCAATTACTAGACAATGGAAAAATATACTTCAACTATAATATTGAGAGCATAGTACAAAAACATATATCAGTCTGAATAGTTTTGACACTTTTTAAACTTCTGCTTTACTAAATAAAATTTAAATGATTTATATAAGGAAGCCTGACACCCAAATCTTCTGTTATCACCTCAATAGGAATGGCATCCATTGATGATAAATTTATCCCTCAGGAGTCATCTAAAATGATGATTACTTCATCCATCTTTTCATATTCCACCATCAATTAGAACATGACCCCTCCTGGGCTAAGTATCTGAAGAACGTGTCCCAACGCCTTCACTCAACCCCAGAGGATTATCTTTATTAATCTAGCAACCTGCTTTACTAATGGGACCTTTTACCCATTGACAGAAGGTCACATATTTTTTGGTAACATGAAAGTTAATGACAACTAAAGCGTTGTTAACACTAAGCAACTACCAGTAAACTCTTATAAATTGATGACAATCTTTTTTAATTCATAAAAGATAACATAATTAAAAAATTACTAAATTAATCTTATAACCACGTGTAGCCATTGTTGTGATTTTTCCCAAAGGAACATAAGAAATCCAATGGAATTGAATCCCAGTAAATTAGTTAGCATCCAATAAGGAAGTAAAACCAACAATAGGTACCATACAAAATGATAACTCCCACATTTGCTATGGGTTTACTTATAGCAAAATACCCCTATAAGATAAAGCAGATGATATTATAATCAATTAAACTGTATGACATGGGAATTATAAAATTTCAAAACCTTGTTAACAACTGCATCAGCTACTGATCATCTAATATGATAAAGGCAAGTGTAAAAATGATTCCTGGTTTCCTTGTGGTGTAATAAATCCTATGAACAAACTGAAACTAAAGTCCTTTTTAGCGAAAATAGCACTATAGATATTAAAGAAGGCCAGCTCTTGATCCTTCTTATCCTATGTTAACCTGGTGAGGCTTTCCTGATGTACTGGAAAATAAACAGATTAGCTCTTGTTGCTGCCAAGTCCAGTTCATCCAAATTTACCAAACTCGTGGCATTTTATACTTTGTAAAAGAAAATTATGAGTAAAAGCAACGGTTTATTATTTTGATTACATTGGATATGGATATAAATTACCTATAACACTTAGATTTGTCATGATCTGAAAGTATAAGTTCAGGTGGGGTAACTGGCTCCAAGTTTGAGCAGCAAACCAACGCTAATATCGTTCCATATAGCTTAAAATGTTTTTTCAAGTTAGACTTCATTTTCACTATGGTTTAGTGGCCTTTTAAAAATATTCAAACCTTAGTTTGATCATATTAATATGCCTTCAATTCTAAAATCTAGTTATGCAAGCACTGTTTACATTCTAAATTCATTGATAACTAGTAGCATTATTACATCTTTGAAGGTGAGCATAACAAAACCACGGTTTTTGGCTTTGAAACGCTGTCCTTCCTATTGTAGATTATCGGAAAATTTCAGCTGCATTTAATAAAATACTCTCGTCAAGATCAGCCTTGATCCCATATGTATTTATAAAAAAGGTACCAATGAGAAATTTTAACTCTGATTTGGTAAAACTATGGCAGGAGCTGATGCTATTATTAGCCAAACCTCAGCGGCAACACTTTAAGCTCCTTATGATATAGTAAAAGTGGGCCACATGGTCCTGAAACTTTCCAATGTTTAATATTAGGCGCAAGGCCAAAATTTACACTAATTTAGTGGAAATTTTATCGATCAGTGCCCCACAGTCTATGAAAGCTAATAATTTGAGCTTATTTACAGTTATAAATATATGTGCAAATAGAATAGTAAGCATCAGTCAACAAATTATTAACATCCATGGTAACTTCTTTTCCCAGATAAGATTATGAGTCTTTGCCTAATTATGATTTTTATTCCTTTAAAGCAACAATAGGTATGGCTTTGTGAACCCCATCTAGATTAGGGCATCTCCTAAGTTGACTGGAAGCTCTTAATATTCTAATTGCTGGGCATAAGGCTTCATCAAAACTGACCTGTTATAACAACTTTTTTATTATTTTTTATTTAACTGAGGCAAGCTGACCAGGGGACAGGCATTACCAAAAGAAAGAAATGACATGAAACCTGAACAGGGTCAACTACATCAAAGAAAGTTTTTCCACCTCCAGATCGGGACTCAAATTTTTCTGGTTACGTCATGGGTAAGGTTTTCGTGTTATTAGACCTACTAACCGCCAATAGCTTCCTTTGGCTGGCACCCCAATCAATGTGCGAAGGGTGGGAATCGAACCTGCAACCTTCAGGTTGGTAGCCATACTCCCTTACCAACTCACCTTCCACCCCCTCTGTTATAACAACATTGTTAGATCAAGTTTGCTTTCTAGCTGCATGTGTGAATCCAGCAAGTGTTTAGGCTTGCTGGTGCTGATAACAGCTGGATTTCCACCTGAACTTTTTTCTAAAAGTATATCTTTTTTATATATTTAATTATTTATCTAACTGAGGCATGCTGACCAGGGATGGGCAGTACCAATGCATATGTAGGAAAGGGGGGGTGGTGAAACATGTTATGATTTTTGCCCATATTCTCAGCCTGCAAGATTACCTGGTATCATTAGGAGAAGATCCCCTAAGGCGAAGTGAATCAGAAATCAGTTGGTTTAAGTTTTAAGAGTAACTATGTTTGAGGGATTTTGGGATATTCGCCTGGTCATATCCATCAGGGATCAATCAGGAAAAATACTCAAGATCACATTGGGCAGAGTTGCTGACGAAATAGGGGCATCTGATAGTGATTAATTATCAGGTGTACCAATTGGAATCATTCAGGTTTCATCACTGACTGATTAGAATGAGTAGCAAGTTGCAAGGCGAGTGATGTCACCTGCAACTAGCAAATCAATTGGTTGGTGAGTAACCTGCCTTAATGGGTAATAAGTCCCATTACCTAATCAGGTCACTAGCTAAATATGGTTGGTTCACTTGGATCAAGAGGAAAACGTTAGGGACACATTTTCCAACTCTTTCTGCTTTAGGTCTTGAGTATGTCTAATGATGGAATCCTAGCCATGATGAGGAAGACCATTGCTGCTGAGATGAGAATGGGTGATTCAATGGCAATGGCTGCCGTTTCATTGATGAGGTATCAACTGAGGGTTAGACAGCCAAATTCCACACTATATATTTTCCTTAGGATTACTATAATAAAAAACAGTAATTAATGATAATAAGTAATAAGTAGATTATCCATTTTTATATAGTTAAAATATCATCAGCCTCCATTGTGCTGTTCTGTCTCAAGGATATTATTGTTATGTGCAATAATTGGGAGGCTCTTAAGGAAAAGAGTAAAGATCTGAGCGGGGATCCTGAGAAGAAGGAGCCACAATCAGGGATAGCTGCTGACTGTGTGTTGGGCCAAAGAGACTGTCACCAGGGTATCTCAGTGAAGATTGGGTGGACAAGAGGAAGGGAACGAATTCCTACAAGTATGACATCTAAAGTATTTAATAGGGAATACTGGCTGAGCGTTGGGCCAAAATATAATTTATACTCAACTACAGATAATAGTCTCCATACTATTATCAATTAATAATTTATTTTACTATACAACATGACGAAGTGCATTAGGAAACTGAACCTGTGCAGTAAAAAGATTACTGGGTTGCTTGCTAATAACAACCAAAGTAAATTTTTACAAGTTGGTGCTCAATACAGGGGTAATTGAGTGAAAAATCTATAAGAATGTCATACAAAGATGAGCTATGCAAACTGTGGACCAAGTTAGCAACTGTAAAGCAGAATGCTCTAAACTTAGCAGACCATCGGGAGTTTACAGCCTTGGAAGAATGAGTCGCAAAGTTGAGGAAGGAATAGAGAATGTAGCAAGCTTTGGGAATGAGTTACTGGGGAAAATAACTTTGTTGAAGAAGAAAGAAGGGGACCTTGCTCAAGAGATCTTATACCTAAAAATGGAGTGAGAAGCGGATTGCATTCATGTAAGTATTTTGGAACAGATATAGAAAGATTAATCAAACAAGTGGAGGAACTTAAAGCTCAAAAATGTGCTTGTGAGTCCAACATGGCAAGTGATGCTGAAGAAAGAAGTCCTTTCACAATACTTGGGAAGTCAAATACCCCAAGGAACATGCCGCCTGCCTTTGCTGCCATTTTGGAGATGATGCCCGAAGTCAAACACTCAAGTTAGCCGAGTGGCTGAACCTAGAGGATTGGTCAGAGATAACTCGGAGAGATTTAAGGCAACACTGAAATTACCAACATTCCATCAGGATAACGCCCCAGCATTTTTCTGACTGTTCGACATGACTATGAATGGCTATGGGGATCATAAAAAGGCGTTGATGGTCATGAGTTGCCTAGACACCAACTGTCAAAACTAAGTGTTACCTCAACTGGAGGGGGACAGCTGGTCATATGCTGAGGCAAAGGCGGCCATCATGAAAGAGTTCAGGAGTCTGACACGCATGTGGAAATGCAAGCAAGAATTTATGGGAATCCAGTTCTATAAAGATGAGTCTCTAGCTAGCTTCGCGGATCAGTTTTACCAGGAGTTGCAGATCCTGGATGGAGCTAAATTATTGGATGACTTTAATGCTAGAATCGCATTGCAAGCGGCCCTTTGGCCCTATCATGATTTGCATCGCATGATGGCTTTTGTGTTCGCGACAGAAATAACTACCTCACAAATGGTAGATAACTTGAAGATCTTGGGAGCGACATTTGATGCCCCAAATAGAAGCTTCAAGTCCAATCTGGTATGAAATCTGAATCCCATGAGAGGGAAACAAAGGAGCTAAAGAGGCGACCAATTGAACCAGGCTGAGAAATAAGCCCAAAGAATTCAGATAGTTAAACAAGAAGGAAAAAGTCTGCTATCAATGTGGCGGGAAAGGACATTTCGCCGTGCACTGCAAAAAGCCAAAGGATCAGATCAATATGGTCCAGGCTAAAGAATCAGCAGCCACCAAGGATTTGGGAAAAGGGCCCACAGCATAGATGGGGAACAGTCTAGAGCTGCGGAGAAACCTGTTCATCCTGACATTATGAATGAAAAAATTAGTATTATCAATCTGTTCATAGATGATGAGCAGGATCAGCTGTATCAAGTGGTCAATATGGATATAAATGCCATAACCAGAGCCAGGGAAAAGAGAATCACCCCTGAGATAATCAAGGAAGTTGAATAGCCATATTCCTGACAACTGGTGGACAAGATCCTAACCGCCGAGAATCTAGAAGATAGCAGCTATAGAATGTATGGCTGTACTGAAGAGTGTCCAAGACATCCAAGCGTTCCTTGGGATGGTTGGAGACTACAGAAGATTTATTTGGGACTTGCCCAAATTGCTGAGCCATTATTCCTTTTATTAAACGATCTGAAAAAAGGGTTCATATGGAATGAAGAGGCCCAGGACTCCTTTGATGAGTTATGCCGGTACTTGATAAATTTGCCAAATCTGAAATATCTGAATTTTGATTGGGAGCTTATTATTCAAACCAATGCTTCATTGATGGTGATCAGCGTCATACTGAGCCAAGCAGAAAAAATTTAGGGATGAGCATCCGGTGGCATATGTGAGCCAGACACTCTCAGCCACTGAGAGGAACTACACTGTGACTGAGCGTGAATGCCTTGTGGTCATTTACACATGCAAGCAGTTTTAGTGTACATCCATGGAATGCACTTTAAGGTGGTAACAGACCACTCTTCGCTGCATTGGCTACACAATTTTGGGAGAGCCAGAAGGATGACTGGCCCAATGGGCACTTAAGCTCCAGGCTTATGATTATGAGATTGTCCATTGAGCGGGGGATTCTCATCAGAACGCGGATGGCTTATCATGGTTGCCAATGGTCCAGATGGTATACCTGCAAGTGGATGAGATATCCCAGAGAATGTTCAAAGTAAAGATTGCGGATGAGCCTCAAGAAATCCAATGTGCGCTTTGAAAAGCGATGGAAAACACTAAGACCATGGATGGACAAGTATTAAAGACAATCAACGGAAAGCGGTTATTATTCCCCAAACCATTAGAAAGAACAGCTATAATGTAAGCAGCTCACAAGGTTGTTGGGCATGGAGGCCTGAGGAAAACAACCTGACCATATTCGCCAGTATTATTACTGGGAATCCATTAACTACAATGTACGGATTATCTACCTTGTTGCATGGAGTGCCAGCTGCATAAACCACATAAGAATACAGATGGATACCAACTGGTCTGCCCTGGATTTTCCTGGCACACAGTGTTCATCAATGTGATGGGACCACTGATGATGAGCACAGGGGGAGTCAAGTACATCATAGTTGCCATCGACCATCTGATGAGATGGGTCAAGATGAAGGCCCTAACTAGAGTTGATGTTACCAGTACTGCGAGATTCATCCTGGATCAAGTAGTATACTGGCATGGATGTCCGCAGGTCCTGCTTAGTGACAATGGGACCAACTTCATGTCTCATGTGATCCCAAGATTAAATGAGATAATGAGGATCTGAGGAGTCATGTCAGTACCTTACCAGCTGGAGACAAATGGACTGGTAGAATGGGTCAATGGAACGCTGGCCATGACGCTGAAGAAGCTAGTCGCAGGGAGAACTTCCGCATGGGGAACGTACCTGAGTTTGTTGATGTTCGCCTACAATATTAGTCATCATACAGCGATGGGAAAGACACCATTTGAATTGTTATATGGAAGAAAGGCCGCATTGCCGCCAATTTATATTTGGTGGTGGAACCTATGTCAGGGATGAGTACCAAGAAATACCTGAACCAACTGATGAGTATCCTGATTGATATGCAATTTCAAGCATTTGATACAACCTTGAAGAAAAGGATACGAGCAAAATCAACAGATGACAATAACCAACCGACCTTTATCTGAATATCAAATAGGAGAAAGAGTTGCCTATTGTGATATGCATGGTTTCAAAGAAACAAATTAGATGTATTGTGGTCAGGTCCATTTGAAGTGATTTCCAAGATGGCGACTGATGCTTACTCCATCAAGAATCTCTTGTTAGAAGAGTTGTTTTGAGTCCACGCTAAGTATCTAAAGTGATGGATTGATGAAAAAAATAAAAGAGTTCCAGAAGGACCAATGAACCATTAAGTTGGTCATGTCCTGATGATAGGTCAAGTCCAAAAAAGCACTTCTGATTTAATCTAGATGGTTAAGTCCAAAAAAGGAACTTCTGAACCATAGAAAACTGGCAGGTTTAAGTATCCAGGACCCAGTTTGGGGGAAAAAATAAAAAGATGGACCGCTGAACCAAAACAAGGTCAAGTCCCATAGGAAAAAAGAAGAATAAAGATAAAAATTTTATAAAAAATATTGGGAAAAAAGATTATAAACTGCACAGAGAAAAAGCTGATATAAAATAAATTATTTTTATTTTTATTAATTGTCCTCAGTATGAGGAAATTCTGCCTATGTTGCCTCTTGGGAGGATGGATCGGGGTAGGAATAAACAGCCCATCAAAATCAATATAAGAAGGACGCTAGTGAGGGCGAGAACTACATGAAACTACATTCTTTGAGTGGATGCCAGGCCCTGCAAGAAAGTGACTAGGGGAAGGGAAATTGAGATGTCAGATGAAGCTAATCGCAAAACCCCAGAGCGGGGAGAAAAGCAACAGTATAAAGAAGAGGCAATCAGTGAATAACTCTGAGTAATCCTGAAATGGTACCGGAGCCAGAAGATTAGTCCTGAGCGCCTGTTGATGGGCTTCATCAAGGACACTATACATATGGGCTGGCAATAAAGAAGGGATGCTTGATGGGGTTGCCAAATCATGCCTCCTATCAACGCCATCAGTGGAAGATACTAATGGGAAGCGCCATAGAAGAGATAGTCATGCAGGGAGCAGATTTCATCCTGCAAGTGATGACTACAGGCTTCTCGGAAGCTAAACCTGAATGAATGGTGGAACCCAGGTGAGGATGGAAGCTTTGTGGACCAACTTCAAAGAACTTGGCCAGCAAAGCAAAGAGCATAAGCGGTTGTATCCCAATCCAGAATGTTATCCAGATCAGAGGGATTCAGCACTAGAGTCAAAGCCTCAGTGACTTGGGCCTGGAGTTCAGCGTAGGTGAGCTCAAAGTGAATGCTGTTACCAATGATGAGCTCAGAGACAAGAACAGCAGGTTTGTAATAATGACCAAGTCAGAAGAGGAAGTCAGGAAGCAGGTCTGACCTGGCAAGAAACAAGTGATCAAGAGCAACCATCATAATCTCTGGAGCATCTATGACGATGGTCAGAGCATCAGCAAAAGGAGCTGAATCCAGGAGAGTTTCAAAGTCCAACCCTGGAATTGACGGAAGAGGAAGAATCTGCTGAGAGTTGTTCAAAATGATAGCCCGCCTGGTTTTGGAGGGATTAGTTACTGTTTCTAGTAATTTGATGGAAGGACTAGCCGCTGGCATCAGACTAGGCGTATGTTTCTGGAAGGACCATAGAAGAGGTTCCGCCAAGAATACTGACTCACCTGCTGAAAGAGATGGAGGTCTTGATCAGACAAACTATTTAGAAGCTTCTGGTATCATGAATTAAGATTCTACATATGAGCTGGATGAGAGAGGGAATGTTGGACTTATATGGAAGTCGACATTATGCACTCTACAATTCATCAAGCTCCAATTTTGGAGAAATTAATCTCAAAATTGATGGGATAAGCTCTCCAAGAGAAGAATTAGGAATGACTTAAGCAAGAGGTTATGAGAGAAATAACAAGGGCGAATAAGAAATAAGTATTCTTAATTGAGCCATTAAACAAACATTGATGGCAAGAGTCACCTGTCTAGGATGAGGAGAAATTCAGGAAATCAAGGACGCCGGACCAAGAATCCTAAATATGACAGTGGGTCATATACCCTGAATGGGGAAACCTGGATCCTGGGACTAATATCATCATGTGTAAATCAATCAGCCCCAAAAAATCTTTTCTTTCTCGTTGCAAACACTTTTGCAACCTATTCAATTCAAGACTAAATCTAGTTTGATAATCTCATAGAGGGATTAGTCTGCGCCCATGTCTGGGAGCAGTTGGGCAAGCAAGGCAAGAGGAGCAGGCGGAAGGCACGCGGCCTCTAACATTTGAAAAACGCCCCGGAAAATCTGGCGGAATAGAAAATAATCTAAAAAAACTGGCGGTCACAATTTCCCCAGAGATACTCGCGTGGCAAGCACGATGCAACCAGTACATCAACACGCCACACTTCCAGCCACTTTCATTAGTGGAATTTGAAGTCCGTGTGTATCTGGACATCCAAAAAACGGCCTTATGGGAAAAATTTTGTGAAGATGTACACAAAATTTTCCCGACTGCGGTGTACGTTGCACCTCACTCCATGTCATGCAGTTGGCTGGACCTAGGTTTCGAAAGCAAAATAGCAGCAGATGAGGCTGCAGTGGTGCGCATAGTGGTCGACCTCCCCAAAGGGCAACAGGTCGTCGAAACCAAACGCACCAGATGGACAAAATCAAACCAAATTTTCCTCACATTTGACTTTTTGCCTACTATGGTAAAACGTGACATTTTGGAGCAACACCTGAAAGATGGTCTCGCCATATATGGCGAAATACAATCTTTTGAATGCAACGTTTTATGCTGATGCCACACCTGTGCACCGGCAAAGCAATTGAAGTTCTGACCCCAACTGAGGAGATCGCGAAGGACCTAACCCAGATCCTGCACTCCACCTTTATTAACATCGCAGGGCACACCACCCACCCATTCTGGGTAACCGTGGACAGCGCGCCCCCCATTTGCACCCACTGTGACGCGTTTGACCATAAGACGCACGCATGCCCCATCAAGGAGGGCGTCACATTCCAAGAGCACCCCTCGGCGGCCATGGCCAGTGGAGAGGCGCACTACGAACCAACTGCAAGCACCAAGGAGGCTTTCCCGTGGGGAGTACAAGGCTGCTACCTATTGGTAAAGCCCATCTCCCCGCAGGAGTGGAAGAAGGCCAAGCAGGCCCATAGGGCCGCGGCCAAGGAAGTGGCCAAGGCCACCACCACCATCTCACACTCACAACACCAGGAGGACATGGAGACCTTTGCGGTGGAAGCAACTTGTGAATCCATATCCAATCAGATTGGGAGGCCCATGCTGAGTGGGCCACTCAATCCGAGGATCTGATGGGAGATTTGATCTCACCCAATCGCTGCACCCAAGCTCCGGTCAAAACTGACTTGGGACCTATCCCAACCAAAAAAATTTTTTTGCCCCACTTGACGGTGCACCAAACTTATCCGCACCGCAAAAAATTCATCCAATGTCGGGAAAACAAAAAGTGAAGGCCAAAGCCAATGCGACTCTTTCCACAAAAATTAACAAAAACCCTGATAGCGTTGCTGCTAACACCTGCACTGCTGTGAAAGCCCGTGGGGACCTGGAAGAGGCTGGTGGGCCTGGGGGCCCACCCCCTCGCACCTAAGGTGTGATGGGGGAAACCTTTACTCTAGGGATGCTGAATATCACCAGACTCAAGGCCTCCCCATCCTGGGCTAGGAAACTGAGTTTTTTACAAAACAATTTACCCGTGGATATCCTGGCCATCCAGGAGTCCCACTGTCCACGAAGTTCTGAGGAAGCTTGGAAACCAATGCTCCTACCATCCCTATCCTTTTGGTCGAAGCACTGTAAGGGTGCTAATTTGGAAAAACAATTTTTTCAAATTCACATCCTCAGAAACATTCCTAAATGGCCAAGTGCTCATTGTCACCTTCTTGTGGGCTGACGTTGCACACACAATAGTCAACATTTACGCCCCAAACGGTGCACATGAGCGTCAGGAATTTTTCTCATCAGTCAAATCCCTCCTGCTACCCCCCAATTCTTTCCTAGTTGGTGACATGAACTGTTGGCTAACCTCACCAATGGACCGGTGGCTGCCATCACCCCATGCCCCACAGGGTCACATAGAACTACGCGTTCTAAAAGCCACCCTTGGGTTAATGGATGCGCTGCTGTGACATGCCCCACTGCTCGAAAACATGACGCGTCCCCACGTCCACAATGGCCAATTAAGGTCCATGACCTGCATCGACCTTATTCTAGTGCCAGCGAAATTCCAACCCCACATCTCCCACTTCAAAACAACAAAAATGGAATTCTCTGTCCACTGACTGGTCTCAATAACATACCACTTACCTGTCACAGTTGCAAAGGCCCCACATTGGTGCAAAATCCGCCCCCGAGCTTGCGTCACCAGGATTTTCCACGTGGGTGGAAGAGGCAACTTTGGCAAAGTCATTTGTTGCACTGTTTTGCGCGGACCCCATTTCCACATGGGCAACTTTCAAAGATGACACCATCTGCCACTATCGCCATCTCTCCTCCAGGCGCTCATGAGCCACATCAGCGGTTATCTCGCGCATGCTGGCGGAATTGGCCCACTTGGAGTCCAACATTCCAGCCACAGGATATAGCCTTGCATGGGGCCATAAGTGGGTGGAGGCAGCCGCCCACCTCAACGCACTCGAAAGGCAACACAAACATTGGGTTTGTGTCCAATACAGGGCCACATGCATCACTAAAGGCGACAAGTGCACCGCATACTTCTTTAAAAATTTTTGCACCATGCCAGAGCGTGGCCTGCACACAGGTGTGAAGATCAGATAATTCCATTGCGGACACACCAGCCAAAGTGGCAATCGAAATGCAAAGATATTACTATAAGTTATACTGAGCTGAACCATTTCAGCCAGCTGAAATGGCAGAATTTCTTGACTGAGCTCATATCTGCACCATTTTCCAATACCCGGAAATAATGATTTAATTACTCCAAACGAATTATGGACAGCCATTCGTGGTGCGCCAAACTGAAGATGCCCAGGCCCAGATGGCATTCAATATGAGTTCTACAAACAATATTTTAAATATATATCCCCACTGCTGCTAGCCTCACTCAACCAAAGCCTGTTGGAAATGCGCCTCCTACCAGGAGGACATGAGGCCTTTACTGTCACCCTCTTCAAGAAAGGGGATAGGCTTGACTTAGCCAACTGGCGCCCCATTTCTCTAACAAACACAGACACCAAAATTTTAACTAAAATCATGGCTAACCATTTAGGGACTGTAGCATCTGCCACCATCTCCCCAGAACAATTCAGTTTCATCCCCAGAAGGTCACTTTGGGATAACGTGCACTCTGTGGCTAATGTGTGTCAGTCCACAGCCTCTGGGGCACTTGTATTCTTGGACCAACAAAAGGCCTATGATAAAGTAAACTGGGAATACCTAAGGGCCTGCCTCCATCAATTCCGCCTACCCCCCGCTTCATAAACTGGGTGATGCTGCTCACAGAATCTGCAACAATGGCAGTGCGTGGCCCAGGCTTCCTAACGGAAGTAGTCCGCCCTCAAAAGGGCCTGCGACAAGGGGACCCCCTCAGCCCACTCTTATACAACTTCAGCCTTGACCCAAAACTGCAAAATGTGAATGCCCAACTCACAGGGGTCCATGTGCCAGGCCAAACCCCAGTCAAGATGATGGCATTTGCAGATGATTGCGTGGTGGGGGTGTTTAATAACAAAGATGCACGCGCGCTTGAAGCCCTCATCCAGGAATATTCCCAGGTAAGCAACGCGGCACTGAACGCCTCCAAAACTGAAATCATCCTCCTTGGTCGGTTTCAGAACTGCTGGGCCCCAGCAAGTAGTTCCCAACCTGGCCCATCTGCTCACCCACGTCCACGCCTTACTAACTCAACACACACCGCTCCACTGGTGCTCCCCTTTGTGCCACGTCCTACCATAGGACCGGTACGCCATCTGGGCGTGTGGATGGAGGCAGGTGGATAGCGTCAGCAGTACTGGAGTGCCATATACTGGACAACGTGACGAAGCGAATCGCCTCTCTCAGAGCCCACCCTACTACCCTCACTGGCAGGGTTGTTCTTGCCAACTCTATGCTCCTATCCAAAGTCTAATTTGGAGCCCACGCCATCCCCTTCTCCCTAAGCTTCTTCAAATCCCTGTATGCTTTGCTACAAGGATGGCTTTGGTCAGGCCGCCCTCCACCAGTATGGCTAGAGGTCATTTTTGGCCCTCATCATCATGGTGGCATGGGCCTGCTTGACTTCAAAGCCCATGCCGCCAAGATCCTGGGCACCTGGATCGCGGCCGTCACCGCTCCTACACTCCCATCCCAACACTGGTCCCTTGCAGCCTGCTCCAACTTCTCCCGAGCCTTGGGCCTCAACAATCCATCAAACCCCCACTCCCTGATGAAATACCTCGCATCACACACATCGGCCACAGGTCCTCATGGGACTAAAACCCACTACAAACGAATCCTACTCTCCATGCGAAGCGCAGAGTGGAGAATTCGTATTAGTGGACAAACAACCCAAAGAGGACGCCCCTCTCCTCAGTTCACACAAGAGGTACAGGGGCTACCCATCCTTGATGGCGTGATCCCCATTAGACCCCAAGTCCTATCCGGGGTGGACTACCTGGACATGATGGACATCCCTTATTCCACTGAGACCCAAAAGACTATCTGGAAATATGCACACCATCCTCTGTTGCAGCCTCAAGTCCGCTCCCATGTGTGGCGCTGCCTGAGGTGGGTGTATCATACAGCTGAGCGCTCTAATGCTTTACACTCATCCTGTGTCGTGTGTGGCCAGTATGGAACGCTGTTCCACCGCCTGGAGAAGTGCCCCACCTCTAAAGTGATATGGCGCGAAGTCCAACGTCTGCTAGGCCAGGATCAAACGCATCCCTTCAGTCTGTCAAGAGATATATTTGCTTCATCAATGGCCTCCCCCTCCCACCCTCCCTCCGTGCTCTGGTGGTTGCAATCGCCATGTGGACTATCCACACGATTGTCTTGGATGCCATCGCTGGCTCCATCCCCACCCTCCCTGAAGCTGTCCACAGATTCCAGTCTCATTTGGTGGACCACTTTCAAGCGTGGATGTTTGGATATCTCCCACCGCGTCGCCGACAGCTGGTCTCCTCCTGGTTCTCAGTCTGGTTCATCAAATCAGACCCCTTCCTCCACACGTGCTCAGTAGTGGCTACGGCCCCTTCACACGTTCCCTCCACCTCCCCATAAGTGGCGTTCCTGCTGGCAACAAGAGATAGCATCGCGTCTCTGGGGTGCCTCCCTGGTACTCAGTTTTGTCTCGTCTGAGTCATATTCAGAAGTGTCCATCCCATGGTCAGCCTTCCCCGCAATAAATTTAAAATTTAAATCAATCAGCCCAGCACGACAGTAGATTGTGGGGACCGCGCTCTGAGAAGGCGGTAGCGAGGAGGAAGAGGATTAATGCCATATGCTGAAGGTCATCCCAAGAAGCGTTGAGTATTGACAAGTGTACTCCGCTTGAACCAATGAAGTATTTGACCAAGTGTCTGAAGTGTATTCTCATGCCCCAGTCCTTTTCTCGCTGGAAATCTAGGAAAGAGGGGGATGTGTTGGGATTTTTTCCCATATTCCCAGCCTGCTAGATCACCTGGTATTGCTAGGGGAAAATTCCCTAAGGTGAAGTAAATCAGAAATCAGTTGACCCAAGTTTTGTACTAACTACATTTGGGGAATTTTGGGATAATCGCCTGGTTGTATCTGTCAGGGATTGATCTGGATAAATACTTAAGGTCTCATTGGGCAGAGTTGCCAACGAAATAGGGGGCATCTGATAGTGAGTAACTATCAGGTGTACCAATTGGGATTGTTCAGGTTTCATCACCAACTGATTGGGAATGAATAGCAAGTTGCGAGGCGAGTGATGCCACCTGCAACTAGCAAATCAATCAGTTGGTGAGTGACCTGCCTTAACGGGTAAAAAGTCCCATTACCTAAGCAGGTCGCTGGCCAAATATGGTTGGTTCACTTGGATCAAGAGGAAAACGTTAGGGACACGTTTTCTGACTCTTTCCATTTTAGGTCTTGAGGATGCCCAACAACAGAACCCTAGCCAGGATAGGGAAGACCATCGCTGCCAAGACAAGGATGGGTGATTCAACAGCAACAGCTGCTGTTTCATCGAAGAGGTGTCAACTGAGGGTTAGACAACTGAATTCCCCACTATATATATTCCCTAGGATTACTATAATAAAAAACAGTAATTTAAGAAATAAAGTAATAAGTAGATTATCCATTCAGTATAAAATTAAACTACTATCAGCTTCCATTGTGCTGTTCTGTCTCAAGGATATTATTGCAAAGAGCAGTAATTGGAAGACTCTCATAGAGAAGAGTAAAGATCTGAGAGGAGATCTGGAGAAGAAGGAGCCACAATCAGGGATAGCTGCTAACTGTGTGTTGGACTGAAGAGACTGTCACCAGAGTATCTCAGTGAAGATTGGGTGGACAAGAGGAAGGGAACAAATCCCTACGAGCATGTCATCATGAGTATTTAATCAAGAATACTGGCTGAGCGTTGGTCAAAAAATAATTCATACTCATCTAAAGATAATAGTCTCCATACTATTATCGATTAATAATTTATTTATTTAACTGAGGCAAGACGACCAGGGGATGGGCATTACTAAGTATGTGTGGAAAACAAAGATATATAAAATTGGGCACCCTGGGGTACTCAGATTACCCTGTTGCCAGCGGGGCTGCCAGGTATGGGGGGTTGGTGCGCTACTCTGAGGGGGTTTCCCCCACTATGGAGCAGGTGTGAAGGAAGGAGTCTGTGTAGAGGAACCAAAGTGGGAACCACGATTCTATGAGCGCTTTTTGCCTTGGTCTCATATATCCATAAAGCCAGGCTTGAAAGTGCTCCAGTAAGTGGATATGGAATCTTTTAATAACCCCATGAATGGTTGGGACCGTGCCCCTGAACGCATCTAAGGCAATGGTCTGGATTGTCCACATTGCAATGGGCATCATTAGGGAGCGGAGGGTAAATGGGATTGGTGACTCAATCTGGAGCGTAAGGAGGCTCTTTGATATAGAAAATTCCTGCTCTTTTTGGATCTTAAGCAGGCGCGCGACTTCCTGCCATATGGCTTTGGTTGGGGGGCATGTTTCTAGGCGGTGATGTAGGGAACCCTCCCCTCCACATACTGCGCAGGTTGTGTGGAGGGAATTGGAGCGGTCTGCCATCCTATAGGTCCTTCCTAAACAGCGCCAGGCGATGGCTCTTACCCTCAGCTGTAGGAGTGGGTGGTGCGTCATTCTCCACACTGTCTTCTGTGTGTTTAAATCATAGAGGATGTCCAACGCATCTAGGTATTCGATTCTAGCAATGGTTGGGGGTCATAGCAAGCATGTCTCTCTCTGGGGGTGGTTTTCTGGATTTCTTAATTTGAAGTGTGGGCTGAAACTTCCCCTTCCCTGCACAGTGCCAGTGTTCTCTACGGTCCATCCCATGCAGCGGATGGTTCAGAGGATGCATTTGAAGTGAGGGGGGTTTCCATGCGCGCGCCTGTTGCGGTAGGGTGTTTAGCAAGGTATGATAGTAATCTGGGTGGGCTATGTGGGTTGGTTAATTTGAGCGCCTGTGCGAGGTTAGTCCTCGCTGCCCTGGACCAGTGTTGTTGCGGGAGGTCTGGGTCAAGGACTTCCTTTATCCAGGTACCCAGGATGCGGTTGGCGTGGCTCTCAAAATCTATTAGTCCCATGCCTCCACTTGAGCGTGGGCCAAAGAGTGTCTCCATCCGTATGGGAGGATGGGATCGGGCCACAGCCAGCCCTGGATGAGCGCGCGGATTGAAGTTAAAAAGTTGGGTTAGAAGGCGATCACGTGGGCAGGTTACCATAGTATTGGGAGGATGAGTGAGTTAGCAACTGTTACTTGCCCCGTTAGTCCTGGGGGATCTTCCCTTGAGGGTGGCTACGCGGTTAGGTACCCGCTGTAGTAGGTTGCTTTCCATTGTTATATTGGCATATCCCCCTGTTTTCAGCCATATCTCAAGGTGGCGGACAGGAGTGGTGGTGGGAGGTGATGTGAAAGGTAAGATGAGTGGGTTTTTTCTTCGTATGGGGGTATGAGGTTCTAATGTTGTAGCCCAGTTGTTAGTGTACTTGCCTAAGAGAATGATTTCTGTTTTCCTTTTGTTGAGTGATGCGTTGCTCACCATGGAGTATTCCTCTAGGGTGCGTTACAGCTGTCGGGCATCATTGTTGATAGCTATACCTGCCACGCAGTCATCTGCAAAGGCCAATATCTTGACTGTTTACTGCCCTTGTGCAGTTATGCCCATGAGGCGTGAGTCAGTTACGCGGAGGAGTGGATCAAAACTAAAATTTTACAGCAGTGGGCTGAGGGGGTCCCCTTGTTTGAGCCCTCTGTGTGGTGTGATCTAGTTAGTTAGGAAGCCAAGGCCGCATACAGCCAGGGTTGCAGATTCTGTAAGGAGCATCTCCCAGTTTATGAATCTGGGTGGGAGTTTGAAAGCGTGTAGGCATTCCTTTAGGTATGGCCAACTAACGCGTTCATATGCCCTTTCCTGGTCTAAGAAGACTAGGGCTCCAGTTGCTTTGGACTAACATATGTTTGCAACAGGGTGTATGTTGTTCTAGATTGAGCGCCCTGGTATAAACCCAATTTGGTTGGGTGACAGGACGTCAGAGGCAATTGCGCCTAATTAGGCTGCTAAAATTTTGTTATAATTTTTGTGTCAGTATTAGAGAGTGCTATTGTACATCAGTTGGACAGGTCCAATTTGTCACCCCTTTTATATAAGGTTATGACATATGATTCATGGCCACCAGGTAGGAGGCGTGTATCCAGCAAGCACTGGTTCATAGACACCAATAGGAGGGGGTCAATTTGTTGAAAATATTTTTTGTAAAATTCATAGGGTATCCCATCAGGCCCTGGGCATTTCCTACGTGGTGCACCGCGGAATTGTATCCCAAAGCTCCTCCCATGTAATTAGATTTAGAATATTTTAGTTTGGTGGTGTGCTTTGTATTTGGCATTTTGTATAAATTTTGTGATTTTTTGTGGGTCTGTCGGCGTATCATGGTATAATTTGATGTAATAGTGGTGTACTTCTGCCTTGACCTCCTCAGGGTCAGTTGCCATGGTGCTGTTGGTCTTGCGGACCTGTGTGCACGTGGGCTGGTTGCCACATGAGTGGAATTGTCAGAAGAAATATGTCAAACATGTTTTACCTTCCTTTATGAGCTTACCTTTGTTTGATACTTTGATTCTGTGTTGGTGCTCAAAGATGAGGGTGTTTAGTCAGGCGGATATTTCCGCCCATTTGCATCCCCAGTTGGGGCTATAACAGGATCTCGGGGTGTTAAGCTTGAGGTGGTCCAGTTCTGCCAAGGTACACCTGATTGTGGCTGTATCAGCGGTGTAGTTATGTGATGCGAGATGTCAGGTTTTGTTGATTAGTTCCTTTTTGAAATTTGCCCGTGTTACAATGAAATCCAATGTGAATGAGTCTGTGAATTCTTGGCTCATGGCCTCATGTTCAACCCAGTTAGATATTTCAGGTAATTTTATGTTTTCTGGGTGTAGCTTTCTCCAGGGCGACACCTGTGCATGGGTTCAGGTTGGTGATAACTGCACCAAAACAAGTCGATGGTAAGAGAAATTGACTTTTTTGTTGTAAATTTGGAAATTCTTGATTGTTGGGTTTGTGAAACAAGGATGTGATTGATGCGGCTCATTGATTTGAGCGCTCCCTTGCATATGTTGGGCTGTGTCATGTGGGGAAGGAGTGGTTGTCCGGGGGGAGAGCATCCTGTAGGCCAAGGGATGCCTTCATTGTGCAGAATTTGATGTGTCCCAGTGGGTATCCCCTGGGGTTTGGCCATCAGTTCATGTCAGGGTTATCCCAGCAGTTAAAGTCACCCAACATGATGGTATCTGGTGGGAGGGTGAGAATTTGGAACAGTTTTGAGAAATTGTTTTCTCTCAGCTGTGGTGCACAGTGCATAGATGCATGCTATCGAGATTGTTTCCTCTTGGCATGTGATCGTTGCTACCAGGATGCAGCTGTGAAGGTATGACGAGGAGTTTGTAATTTTTAATTTTTTGTTATTTCAGACGATCACCCCACAGTGAGACGTCCATACTGATTGTGATGGTGAGACCCTGGCTGTCCAAAATCCTTCTTCCCCTTGTAGACAGTGGGATTCTTGGATGGCCAAGATGTCTACAAGGGGTTTTTGCAGGATGTCCAGCTTTTTGGCTTGGGACGTTTGAGCCTTGGCTCCTGCAATGTTTAGCGTCCCTATTGACACTGAGGTGCCCATGGCGTCTCAGGAGCAGTTGGGTGGGCCTTCTGGCCCTAGTCCCCCGCTCATTGCCTTAGGCTTGCTCCGTGTGATCAGGCCAGTCCGCTCTGAGGCGTCGTCTGTTTCCTAACCTTATGATAATTTCTTGTAGGTTTTTTGGATTTAGGGTTTTATTAAGCTTTTCTGCACGTGATATTGTAGGTTTTGTTTGGTGCGCTGATTGGTTTCTGATGTTATGGGGTCTGATTTTGAAGTTCTGAGCCCTGCTGTCTCGCCCATGGTGAAGTCAAATTGTCCAGTTAAGTTCATTTGATTGAGATCACATGTTGTTTATGTCAGCTTGTTAAGAAAATTTTCAGCGTGGGTTGTCTGTTCTAAATGTTTGGCTCGGTTAATATCCTCCATGGCTTCTTTAGCTTGGGCATTCTGTTCTGATTGGCTGGCTTGCCCTTTTCCTCTCTGTCCTCCTGGATTTGGTCCAGGTCGATGGAGGAGGTTGCAAGTGATGCGGCCTTGGCTGCTGCCCACTTTCAGGCCTTCTGTACCTGTTTGCATAGTTTGGGTGATACTAGGTCTATGAGGACGTAGTGTTCGTCCTCTCCCCAGAGAAAAGCGTGGTTAGCGTTGACCATTTTTCCAAAGGTCTCTTCATCTTCATCTATAGTGTCATCACAAAAGTCTGTGCCAAGATGCCCTCCATCACAGGGAATGCATGTTCCTTGTGCCCCAATGTGGTGCAATGGTTGCAGATGGGCGGTGCATGTTACAGTGTGATGCAGAATGGCTTCAACACTCCCCTGTCTGGGAGGTGAAACACCACGGTGTGTGGGATTTTGGTTAGGTCTGCAGCCACATGGGGGTCCAGGTTGATCATGGCAATCGCCTTTCCTGTGCACAGGTTCGGCATCAGGTGAATTTGTTGTAATTCTAGTTGTTTGATTTCTCTGTAGCTCTGAAGAATAATTCAGAGTTCCTCCTTGATTAGTTTGTGAGGAAGGTTGGTAGGGAGCGAGTCAAATGAGATGAACAAAGTATTTGCTTTGTTCCATCTGGTGTATGCAGTGCGCACAGTTAGTTTGCCCGCAGGGAGGGCAATTTTCAATACAGACTTTTGCCGCAGTGTCTGCATCTTCTTCAGTTTCAAAACCCATATCAATCCAGCTGCAGTAGATGGTGTGGGTGGTAACATGCACCGTTCGTGGTAAAAGGGAGGCCTGTGCCTCACCCACCTTCTCCCACAGAGTTGGGGACTCTACCCCTAAGAAAAGTCAGAGCCTGTGTTCCACTTTCAATAGGGGCTGTGCATACTGTATTTCCATATATTGGTTTTGTTTTGTGAACTCCACAAACCCAGGCGGTGTTTGGGTTTGGGGCTTTTTGGTGGCGTTGGCTCCTGATCCCCCTCCAGGGCGTTTTTTGCCCTTTGGTGCACCGTTTTGGCAATTGCCAAATATGGCTTTTGCCCAGTTTAGTTGGGATTTTTGCATTCGCTCATCTCACCTATATGATTATCAAATAATTCTGTTTGAATCAAATCTTAGTAACTGAAGTTATCATTATGGGAAAGAAAAGCAAAAATATATTTTTTATAACTAAATATAAAGTTAGGTTTTTAGAAGTTTTTTATTGGGCGTGGGAAAGGAAGCAAAAAGTGAGTCTTCTTGATACTAATGCTTAGTATCTAGACTATATCGAGTATTGAGGTTAAAGGGATTCTATGTTAATGTATGAAATACCTTAGTAATATCCAAATTAGGTAATATGGAAATTTGTCATATTGGAGCTCAGGAAATTTGGTTTACTTTGGCGAGACAACTTATGGGAAGCTATTTTTAGGCAGAGTGTACCCATGAGGTAAAGATTTGATATATTTCAACCAATCACCATTAGATAAAATAATTGCACCTTGGGGGACCTCAGCCAAGCCTATAAAAGGGGTGGTCCCCACTTAGGTGTTTTTGTAACTGGACGTGGCTGAGGAGAACCATTTGATAGACATCCCAGTGTCTACCAAAGGCCAGAGCAATCCAACTGCCAGATCTCTTGTTAATTGCCCATGTGGTAGTTAAGAAATTTTTACACCAATTCATGGGGTTCCACTAAAATTGACTAGGATCTTTTGGCTTATATTGTCTTTATTTTCATCTGAAGCATTATTATTAGGAGATTGGACTTGTAATTGGATGATTGTATATGTTAAATTGGGACTATTCTTACCCTAGACATTCTTTTGCCAAAGTCAAGATGGCAATTGTCCACCATTAACCCCTCAAGAATGTTGGGTGGAGAATAGGGCCATAGGAAATGGCCATGTACCCAAGTAATGGCTATACCTGTAGTTAAGGATTTTATAGACTACTTGTTTCCTCTCTTGTAAATGATGATGAACGGACCCACCCAAATTTTGATTCAAGCTTGCCACTTATAGGAGTGATGCAATTATGGTAGTATAAGACCATATCATACACTTGAAATGAAGTCAGGGGGTAGAAGCTCATCTGCAGCTTATCCTTCTTTAGTGACCATTTTAGCTAGGTTCATCGTAGCCTCAGATTGAAGCTGAATGATACAGGGAGCTAATTTTCTCATGGCTTTTTCAGGTTCCTCACCATTAGAGAAGACATCCTTAGCTAAGAGGGTAGGTATTCCTGGTTCCCACTCATACAAGACATGGAATTGAGACATTTTTAAGATCGGTGATAAATAATCTGGTAAGTCATAAGTGCACTGGGTAGGTATTGATCCCAGTGAAGTGGATCATAGGATGCCATTTTATGGAGGACAGAAACCAAGGTTCCATTTGCTCTCTCCGTTGTCCCATTTGTAAATGGATTATATGAAGCTGAGAAAAGTTGATGGGATCCCATGGAGGTAGCAAGGATTTTGACTACTCTGGAGGTGAAGTTCTTACCACTATCACAAAGTAGTACTTGGGGACACCCATGACGAGTGAATATGTCTGATGCTAAAAGGTGGTTGTGGCCTTGGACGTTTGAACAGGAAGAGCCACGGCTTCAACCCACTTAGTGAAGTGGTCAATGCTTACTAGGATAAATCTGTTTCCACCAGTAGTCTGAGGGAGGGGACCTACTACGTCAAGGCTGATGGTGTGGAACGGTTGTTGAGGGGTATTTGGTTGATATTGGCATCTAGTCTTGAAATTGGATTGCTTCTTACATATGAAGCAGAAATTCAAGACTTTGACAAAAGTCTTCATAATTCCTTCCCAATATAACTAATCTTTAATCCAATAATAGGATTTCTTTGCTCCTCCATGTCCTAGGGTGGAGGGAGCCTCCAGGATAGCAGGTACACGTTTTGAGGGTCGAAGGTAAGGTAGCCACATTGCCCCACCTGCTTGTATAACTTCTCGCTCTCCACTTTGGTGTTGCAGGAGTGCCAGTCTAAAACTTTTTGTACGGGCTCATCCTCATCCTCCCAGTCATTGGGGGTCATTAGGAGGTCATATAACCTCTCCGACTCGGTATTATTCAAGTGTAGGACCAGCAGCCAAGTTAACCCATCAACGTTTATGTGATGGGTTCCTGCACGGTGTTTTATCTTTATGTCATAATGCTGGAGCTTTAGAGCCCAGCAAGCTAACTGGTTATTAGAATTCTTCATTTTCTTTAATCATTAAATAAGAATCATGGTCAGTAACCACAGTGAAGGTGGTCCCATACAAGAAAGGTCGGTAGGGCTTTACAGCTAACAGAAAGGCAAGGCACTCCTTCTCTGTTACACTGTAATTGCATTCCACCTTTAACAGAATCTTACTAAAGTAGGATACAGAATGATCAACACCGTTTTCATCCAGTTGAGCTAAGATGGAATCAACGTCATAGTCCAGAGCGTTGGTAAACAAGACAAACGGTTTTCCAAAGTCAGGATGCCTCAGGATAGGTCGTTTTTGTAACAGTTGCTTCAACGTCATAAAAGCGGCCTTCAGTTTAGCGCCCCAATGGAAAGGGGTGTTCTTAGTCAGTAGGCGGATGAGGGATTTGCTGAGTTGTGAAAACTTAAGGATGAACTGATGATTATACCCCATCATCCTAAGAAATACCTGTTGTTAAAATTTATAGATTTTCTGATTATTCTCGGTTAATAACCCCTATAATTTAACTGCACAGGATCAGGTTTGTGCAATTCTCAGCATTGTATGATAGTAGTTGATACAATCGTTAATAAATAGCATGGCTACTATTATCTGTAGTTGAATTGAAGTACTAGTTTCTGGTCCAACGCTTGGCTAGTATTTCCTCTCAAAATACTTATGATGTCCTGAATAGGGATTTATTCTCTGGTAACGCTTAACTCATTCTATGCACAGATTCCTGTTTACAATTTCTCTGCGACACACAGTCAGTAGCAATCCCCAATTTGATTCAGTTTATTCTCTGGATCCCCGCTCAGATCCTTACTCTTTATCCTAAAGAGTCTCCCAATTAGAGCACACAGCAATATTTTTCTTGAGAAAGAATAGAACTTGAAATGGATGCTGATAAAGTATACTAAGATAATACTTTGGTAATAAGACCTAAAAGTAGTGTTTTTTATTAATGAATCCTTTAAAAAATTTATAATGGGGAATTCAGCGCCCAACCCTAAGTTGGCACCTCCTCACTAAAACGGCAGCTGTTGCTGTTGAATCACCCATCCTTGTCTTGGCAGCGATGGTCTTCCCATCCTGGCTAGGATTCCATTGTTGGACATCCTCAAGACCTAAAATGGAAATAGTCAAAAAACGTGTCCCATACATTTTCCTCTCGATCCAAACAAAACAACCATATTTGACGAGCGACCTGCTCAGGTAATGGGACTTGTTACCCATTTTGGCAGGTCATGAACCAACTAATTGATTCGCTAGTTGCAGGTGGCATCACTCGCCTCTCAACTTAATCCTTAAATTCCTAATCAGTTGATGACAAAACCTGACTGATCCCAATTTGTACACCTGATAGTTACTCACTATCAGATGCTTCTATTTTGTCAGAAACTCTGCCCAACAAGATCTTAAGCATTCATCCAGATCGATCCCTGATGGATCTAACCAGGCGAATAACCTAAAATCCCCCAAACATAGTTAATTTGAAATCAGGGTCAACCAATATCCAAATCACTTTACATTAGGGAATTATCCCCTAGCAATCCCTATAATCTAATTGGCTTGAAATATGGCAAAAATCCTAACACCTGTATATCCTGTAAATTTTTAGGGGAAAACATTTTTGCAATTGCTTTGACTTTATCTTGAATGGTTTGGATTCCCTCTTTAAAAATGAAGTGTCCAAGGAAATTCAAAATCCTTTAGAAGAAAGTACACTTTAAGGGTTTTAAACTTGATATGTGATTCACATAAGCGTTGAAACACCTCCTTCAGGTTATCAAGGTGTTATCAAAGGCTTTTGAGAACACCGTGATATCATCAGGATATACAATGACACAATTTAACTTTAGGTCCTGCAAGATGTGATCCATCACACACTGGAAAGTTGCAGGTGCGTTGCACAACCCTTGAGGTAATTGGGTGGGTTGGAAGAGACCCTCACTGCAAATGAGAGCACATTTCTCCTGGTCTTTGGGGGAAAGGTCCATTTGCCAATAGCCATAGCTAAGTCTATGGCGAAGAAGAAGTTAAATCAGAGAGTTGTGCGAGGGTATCATCAATGCAGGGAATAGGATAGCTATCCTATTTTGTGAGGTTATTTAGTTTACGTAATTTATGACTACCTGATGACCTCCGTTCTTCTTATTGATTAACAAAAGGGGAAAATACCAAGGGATTTGTGAAGTACTAGTAGCCCCACGTCTAGTAACTTCTTGAGTTCTGTCCTCATCTGCTAGTCTTCCACCCTTAATTTTCAGTAAGATTTTGACCAAATGGGATGAGCATCACTCACATTAATGGAGTGGCACCAGCCCTTCATGTGGCCATAGCCATTATCTGACTTGAAGAATATGTCGCCAAATTCTTCCAATAGAGTGTGAACTTTTTCAAGCTTATCTGGGTTTAGCTCATCCGAGATATGGACGTTGGGTAGGTAAATAAAAGGTTATCCGTTGGCGGGCCCAAATCTGTCATAGATCCAATGAAGTGGATATGTTTAATGTCATCCACCGGGATTAATAAGCCTCTTCCAATCTTCTGATGTTTTCTTACAACTATATCCTTGCTGCTGAGGTTTCGCAACAGAAGAGTAATAGGCCTCTGGAAGGCTGGGTCTAGTATGCCAGGAAATACCCAAGACTCTAAGGGACTAACGCCCTCAAGACTTACGAGGTGCAACAAGCAGTGGTGTGGAATTCGGAGTGTGATCTTTGTGTTAACCACTTGTTGTTCACCCAACTTAATCACAACATCGTCAGCAGCATAAATGAAATACCGTCCTAGCCCTACTGAATCAGGCAATTTTTTTGTATTTCGCCCAGAAGAGGTATAATGTAAAGGCAAAGCAGAATATTGGTAATCAACCTGGAAAGAGTAATGTTCTTGCTGGGATCTTTATTTTATAGAAACTAAAGGGACTTTATAGTTCAGTAACGAGAGGAAACCTTGGTTCATATTGATAAATCCCTCATATTTGATCATAAATTGAGTACCTATGAGCATATCATAGGTGTTGTTGTCCAAGGCCACTGCAGGGGCTAATAAAATAAGCTTCCCAAATTCAAATGGGAAGAAAAGAGTATGCGTCAATGACATGGGTGTTGTTTGGGCCTGCGGTTTCAAACTCATGATTGTACTCCAAATCAGGCACCAACTTGATCTTTTTCATCAGCTTTGAGGAGATTACATATATTGGGGAGTCAGTATCCAGGATGGTCATCATCAGGACTTTTTTAATGACCACTTCCACCTTTGTGATTGTTCATCCAAAGTTAGGTGACAGAGCTAATACCTCTTTGAGAAGGAAGGTGGAGGTTATTTTGCGAGCAGTCTCAGGGTAGCTCTCCAGGATGGAATTCAAGGTGTGACCTCGCTGGATAGGGCGAATTAAGCTAGATAGGAGCTATCTGCGTTGGTGGCAGTGTCAATAACCGCGGGACACCCTAGAATTTAACTGAAGTATGTATCCTCAGGTATGGTGGTCTCGTCTACTCCTCTAGCGTTCAAATGATCAAGGACCTCCACTTCAGCGAGTACTCCTAATATGTAGTAACCAACATCATCATAACCCCTCTCAGATTCATCCCTCGGGAGTATTTCTAATAAGAGGTAGTGGCATAATCTGTGTAAATGAGTCAGGAAAATGAGATTCGTTGGCATTAGGAGTGCCTATCCCTATGCTGACATCTCTTTTCCCTGCTCCTGCTATTCAGTGTTGGCTTTCTTTTTCCAGCACATAGCCTCATAGTGTCCAATCTTGTTGCAGTATGCACATTGAGGGCGTTCAGGGCGCTTGACTTTTGGTTTTTGCTCCCTCAGGGCCCATAATCTGAAGGGTCTCCTTTTTTTCTTCAATGACCAGGACCCAAGGCATGGGCTTTTTGATCCTCAATGGCCAGAACGCGAGGTCAGGATACTACTTCATGAGGAAGTTCAAATTTGTGGAAGTCAGCGACATCTAGTAGAGCCTCTTTTATATCATGGACGTTGCAGAAATAGCGTTTGGCGGAAGTGATGTGCATCTCCAAAGGAAGATGAGATGCTAACCCAGTCAAGATAGCGGCAACAGCTTCGTCCAAGGTCAACATCTTTAAGGTTAACAACGTCTGCACCTTAATATAGAACTGTTCCAAAAAGGCAACCACTGACTCTCCTCTTCTTGTGCTAATTCGCATGAACGCTTTCTTTTTCATGCTTAAAGCCTGTTTTGAGCCAGAAATGTTTATAAGGGCCTCTTTGACCTCGGTCCAGGTGTTAAGAGCATCCATATGGGGAACCATCACCTCCTGGGCCATATGACTCAAACAAGAGAGAAAGTGTCTGACCTTCTGATGGTCAGTCGCCCCTTTCATAGCATCTTCATAAACATATAAAAACGAAGCGATGCTTCCCTCATTGGGATAAAATTGTGCTTTAAAGTTGGTTTTAATGAACCATAGTCACCACCAGAGAGGGTATGAACTGCAGGAGCATATGTCCCTGTGGTTTCTAAGCGATAAACAAAGGTCCAACTGAGCAAAGGAGTAGAGTCAATTGAGCTGGTCTTGGATAGCTTCAGGCCTGGTTTTCATGGCGGTGATGGACTTTTGTGAGGCTTATTCACATGGTCTGATTGGTATTCCATCCCCAGCTTTTGAGTTTTCAGTTCTTCAACACTACTCTCCAGTGCCTTAACTTTAAAATGGAGCTTTGACACAAGAGATTTTAGGTTTTTTTTGTCAACTTCCATCGCTCCCACGCGGTTTTGAGTTCCTTTTTCATCTGCTTAAACCCTTCATCATCTGGTGGATGGGAGCCTTGCAAATGTATGATTTATTCGGGGAAGGTCGACCAAAGGACAAGCACTTCCAATATAGTGAGGAAACTAATTAAATTCGACAATTAAAGACACCCCAGAGGGTTCAAGGCCCCTCTTGTTGTCTCCAGGATCACCAAGATTAAGACGGTAGGGAAGTGGAGTTATGCTGGCTTATCCTTGGATGCAGCATGTGTGAAGGAAAGGATCAACCTTTAGGAACCATATGGGGAACCATGTGTTGATTGTCCTTCTGTAACGGGGGGTCATATGTCTAAACAGCCATTCTTGGAAATGTTCCAGTATATGGGTGTGAAAGCAATTAATGGCTTCTTAAATTGTTGGCGCTGCTCCTGTGAACAATTCCAGTACCAATGTATGTATCGTCCATAGTGCTATTGCTACTATTAACGCCCTGAGAGATGGGTGGATAGGAGAGTCCATGTTTATAGCGAACATGTTCCTTGCTAGGCTGAATGGATGTCCGTTTTCTTGGCGGAATAGGCGCATGGTCTCTTTCCATACAGCCACTGATGTTGGGCATTGTTCTAAACGGTGGGCTAGGCTTCCATACTGACTGCATACTGTACATGAGGTGTGAGTGGTATTTGACCGTTCAGCTGTTCAGTATAATCTCCTCATGCACCTCCATTCATGTAAAATTATCCTGGGTTGGAGTAGAGGGTGATGTGTGTATCTCCATACTCTTCTTTGAGTCTCTAAGTTGTAGGGTATGTCCATATGGTCCAGGTAATCTATCTTGGATATGGTACTTGGGCTTTTTCTTATTATACCGTCTGTGACTATTTTATCATTTATATCCTATCTGTGAGTTAGCCTTGGGCGTCCTTGGTGACTGGTTTGGCCGTTTATGTAGATCTGCCGTGTCACTTTTCTCATGGCTAGGAGTATTTGCTTGAAATGTGCAGGAGTTCCGTGTGGTCCTGCAGCTGTGGGATGGGATGCCAGATATTTGATTAATGTGTTTGGCTGATCTGGGTTTCGTAGTTGGAGTGCACGTGTGAAGTTATATATTGCTGTCTGGCCAGTGTGTATCTGGAAGATCTGGGCTAGTCACCTGAGCTATCCAGGATCCCAGTATATGGGTTGCTTGTTCTACGTAATTAGTAAGCCCCATACCTCCATTCCTTCTAGAGCTAAATAGGGTTTTGAGGCGTACAGAGGGGTTGTGGTTGGACCATAGCCATCCTTGTAATAGGGCATGGACTGTGTTGAAGAAAGATGGTGAGAAAGCGATTGCATGGGCCATGAACCATATGATTGATAGAATCATAGAGTTGGCTACCGTGACCCTTCCTGTTAGACCTATTTGGTGTCCATATAAGGAGGCAATGCGTTTTGTTATTTTGTCTAATTATTGATTTTCCATCATGGAGTTGGAGTAACCTCCTGCTTCCAACCATACTCCCTAAGTGATGAACAGGGACAGCTGTTGGCTTGGTGATGAATGGAAGTTTCAGTGAGGTCGTTGCTAATTTTCGCCTCCTATGTCTGGTCAGGAGTCTTGATGTTGTATTAGCTTGTTGGCCCTGTGTAGATGGCATCCACTGGGTCTGATATTTCCCCAGGAGTATAATTCCGTTTTCTCAGTGTTAAGTGATGCGTTACTTATGGCTGAATAGTCTTGTATTATCTTATCAATTCTGTAAGCGTCTTGATTGTTGGATATGCCCACCACACAATCATCAGCGAAGGCCATCATTTTGACTGGTGGTTGGCCCTTGATGTTGATTCCCTTGAGAAGTGTGTTTGTATTTCGGATTAAGGGGTCTAAGCTAAAGTTGTAGAGTAGAGGGCTTAAGGGGTCTCCTTGTTTTAGTCCTCTCTGTGGGATAAAAGGGTTGGTTAAATAGCCTGCTCCCCGCACAGCCATGGTTGCAGACTCTGTAAACAATATTCAGTTTATAAATCTATTTGGAAGCTTGAATTTTTGAAGGCAGGCCCTAAGATAGGTCCAGTTTACCCTATCATATTCCTTTTGTTGGTCTAAAAATACAAGTGCTCCAGAGGTTTTGGACTGGCAGACATTTGCAACTGTGTGGATATTATCCCATATGGATCTTCTTGGAACAAGTCCATATTGTGATGGGGATATCGCATCAGTTGCAATTTCTCCTAGTCGTTTAGCCATAATTTTTGTGAAAATTTTTGTATCTGTGTTGGTTAGGGAAACTGGGCGCCAGTTGGATAGGTCTAATCTGTCTCCTTTATTGAATAAAGTGACCGTGTAGGCTTCTTTGCCTCCAGGTAGGAGGCATGTTTCCATAATACACTTGTTCATTGAAGCTAGAAGAATGTTAGAGATGTTAGTAAAATATTTTATATAACATTCATAGGGAATCCCATCAGGTCCAGGGCATTTCACTCTTGGTGCACCGCGTACTACTTCCCATAATTCCTCGCACAATATTAGGTTGATTAAATTGTTATTTTGGGAAAAACTTTTTCTTTCTCGTTGCAAACACTTTTGCAACCTATTCAATTCAAGACTAAATCTAGTTTGATAATCTCATAGAGGAAATTAGTCTGCGCCCATGTCTGGGAGCAGTTGGGCAAGCAAGGCAAGAGGAGCAGGTGGAAGGCCCAGGCCTCTAACGTTTGAAAACGCCCTGGAGAATCCGGCAGAATAGAAAAAAAAAAAAAACTGGCGGTCACAATTTCCCCAGAGATACTCATGTGGCAAGCACGATGCAACCAGTACATCAACACGCCACATTCCCAGCCACTTTTGTTGGTGGAATTTGGAGTCCGTGTGTATCTGGACATCCAAAAAATGGCCCTATGGGAGAAATTTTGTGAAGATGTACACAAAATTTTCCCAACTGTGGTGTACGTTGCACCTCACTCCATGTCATGCGGTTGGCTGGACCTAGGTTTCGAAAGCAAAATAGCAGCAGATGAGGCTGCAGTGGTGCGCATAGTGGTTGACCTCCCCAAAGGGCAACAGGTCGTCAAAACCAAATGCACCAGATGGACAAAATCAAACCAAATTTTCCTCACATTTGACTTTTTGCCTACTATGGTAAAACGTGACATTTTGGAGCAACACCTGAAAGATGGTCTCACCATATATGGCGAAATACAATCTTTTGAAATGCAACGTTTTACGCTGATGCCACACCTGTGCACTGACAAAGCAATTGCAGTTCTGACCCCAACTGAGGAGATCGCGAAGGACCTAACCCAGATCCTGCACTCCACCTTTATTGACATCGCAGGGCACACCACCCACCCATTCTGGGTAACCGTGGACAGCGCGCCCCCCATTTGCACCCACTGTGACGCGTTTGGCCATAAGATGCACGCATGCCCCATCAAGGAGGGCGTCACATTCCAATAGCACCCCTCAGCGGCCATGGCCAGCGGAGAGGCGCACTACGAACCAACTGCAAGCACCAAGGAGGCTTTCCCGTGGGGAGTACAAGGCTGCTACCTATTGGTAAAGCCCATCTCCCCGCAGGAGTGGAAGAAGGCCAAGCAGGCCCATAGGGCCGCGGCCAAGGAAGTGGCCAAGGCCACCACCACCATCCCACACTCACAACACCAGGAGGACATGGAGACCTTCACGGCGGAAGCAACTTGGGAATCCATCACCCAATCAGATTGGGAGGCCCATGCTGAGTGGGCCACTCAATCCGAGGATCTGATGGAAGATTTGATCTCACCCAATTGCTGCACCCAAGCTTCGGTTGAAACTGACTTGGGACCTATCCCAACCAAAAAAAATTTTTTTTGCCCCACTCGACGGTGCACCAAACTTATCCGCACCGCAAAAAATTCATCCGACATTGGGAAAACAAAAAGTGAAGGCCGAAGCCAACGCAACTCTTTCCACAAAAATTAACAAAAACCCCAATAGCGTTGCTGCTAACACCTGCACTGCTGTGAAAGCCCGTGGGGACCTGGAAGAGGCTGGTGGGCCTGGGGGCCCACCCCCTCACACCTAAGGTGCGATGGGGGAAACCTTCACTCTAGGGATGCTGAATATCACCAGACTCAAGGCCTCCCCATCCTGGGCTAGGAAACTGAGTTTTTTACAAAACAATTTACCCGTGGATATCCTGGCCATCCAGGAGTCCCACTGTCCACGAGGTTCTGAGGAAGCTTGGAAAACAATGCTCCTACCATCCCTATCCTTTTTGTCGAAGCACTGTGGGGGTGCTAATTTGGAAAAACAATTTTTTCAAATTCACAATCCTCAGAAACATTCCTAAATGGCTGAGTGCTTATTGTCACCTTCTCATGGGCCAACGTTGCACACACAATCGTCAACATTTACGCCCCAAATGGTGCACACAAGCATCAGGAATTTTTCTCGTTGGTCAAATCCCTCCTGCTACCCCCCAATTCTTTCCTAGTTGGCAACATGAACTGTTGGCTAACCTCACCAACGGACTGGTGGCTGCCCTCACCCCACGCCCCACAGGGTCACATAGAACTACGCATTCTAAAAGCCACCCTTGGGTTAATGGATGCACTGCTGTGACATGCCCCACTGCTCGAAAACATGACGCGTCCCCACGTCCACAATGGCCAATTAAGGTCCATGACCTGCATCGACCTTATTCTAATGCCAGCGAAATTACAACCTCACATCTCCCACTTCAAAACAATGAAAATGGAATTCTCTGACCACCGAATGGTCTCAATAACATACCACTTACCCATCACAGTTGCAAAGGCCTTACATTGGTGCAAAATCCGCCCCCCTGAGCTTGCGTCGCCAGGATTTTCCACATGGGTGGAAGAGGCAACTTTGGCAAAATCATTTGTTGCACCGTTTTGCATGGACCCCATTTCCACATGGGCAACTTTCAAAGATGACACCATCTGCCACTATCGCCATCTCTCCTCCAGATGCTCATGAGCCACATCGGCGGTTATATCATGTGCACTGGTGGAATTGGCCCACTTGGAGTCCAACATCCCAGCCACAGGATATAGCCCTACATGGAGGCCAGAAGTGGGCGGAGGCAGCCGCACACCTCAACGCACTTGATAGGCAACACAAACATCAGGTTTGTGTCCAATACAGGGCCACACGTATCACTAAAAGTGACAAGTGCACCGCATGTTTCTTTAAAAAAATTTTCGCACCATGCCAGAGTGTGGCCTGCACACAGGTGTGGAGATCGGATAATTCCATTGTGGACACACCGGCTGAAGTGGCAATCAAAATGCAAAGATATTACTCCGAATTATACCAAGCCAAACCAATCCAGCCAGCCAAAATGGCAGAATTTCTTGACTGAGCTCATATCTGCACCATTTTCTGATACCCGGAAATAATGAATTTAATTACTCTGAACGAATTATGGACAGCCATTCGCGGTGTGCCAAACCAAAAATGCCCAGGCCCAGATGGCATTCCATATGAGTTCTACAAAAAATATTTTAAATATATCCCCATTGCTGCTAGCCTCACTCAACCAAAGCCTGTTGGAAACACGCCTCCTACTAGGAGGACATGAGGCCTTTACTGCCACACTCTTCAAGAAAGGGGATAGGCTTGACTTAACCAACTGGCACCCCATTTCTCTAACAAACACAGACACCAAAATTTTAACCAAAATCATTGCTAACCGTTTAGGGACTGTAGCATCTGCCACCATCTCCCCAGAACAATTTGGTTTCATCCCCAGAAGGTCGATTTGGGATAACGTGCACTCTGTGGCTAATGTGTGTCAGTCCACAGCCTCTGGGGCACTTGTATTCTTGGACCAACAAAAGGCCTATGATAAAGTAAACTGGGAATACCTAAGGGCCTGCCTCCATCAATTCCGCCTACCCCCCGCTTCATAAACTGGGTGATGCTGCTCACAGAATCTGCAACAATGGCAGTGCGTGGCCCAGGCTTCCTAACGGAAGTAGTCCGCCCTCAAAGGGGCCTGCGACAAGGGGACCCCCTCAGCCCACTCTTATACAACTTCAGCCTTAACCCACTACTGCGAAATGTGAATGCCCACCTCACTGGGGTCCATGTGTCAGGCCAAACCCCAGTCAAGATGATGGAATTTTCAGATGATTGCGTGGTGGGGGTGTCTAATAACAAAGATGCACTTGCGCTTGAAGCCCTCATCCAGGAATATTCCCGGGTAAGCAACGCGGCACTGAACGCCTCCAAAACTGAAATCATCCTCCTTGGTCAGTTTTAGAACTGCTGGGCCCCAGCAAGTAGTTCCCAACCCGGCCCATCTGCTCGCCCACATCCACGCCTTACTAACTCAACACACACCGCTCCACTGGTGCTCCCCTTTGTGCCACGTCCTACCATAGGACCGGTACGCCATCTGGGCGTGTGGATGGAGGCAGGCGGATACGCGTCAGCAGTAATGAAGTGCCGTATACTGGACAACGTGACGAAGTGAATCGCCTCTCTCAGAGCCCATCCTACTACCCTCACTGGCAGGGTTGTTCTTGCCAACTCTATGCTCCTATCCAAAGTCTGGTTTGGAGCCCACGCCATCCCCTTCTCCCCAAGCTTCTTCAAATCCCTGTATGCTTTGCTGCAAGGATGGCTTTGGTCAGGCCGCCCTCCACAAGTACGGCTAGAGGTCATGTTTGGCCCTCATCATCATGGTGGCATGGGCCTGCTTGACTTTAAAGCCCATGCCGCCAAGATCCTGGGCACCTGGATCGCGGCCATCACCGCTCCTACACTCCCATCCCAACACTGGTCCCTTGCAGCCCGCTCCAACTTCTCCTGAGCCTTGGGCCTCAACAATCCATCAAACCCCCACTCCCTGATGAAATACCTCGCATCACACACGTCGGCCACAGGTCCTCACGGGACTAAAACCCACTACAAACGAATCCTACTCTCCATGCAAAGCGCAGAGTGGAGAATTCGTATTAGTGGACATACAACCCAAAGAGGCCGCCCCTCTCCTCAGTTCACACAAGAGGTACAGGGGCTACCCATCCATGAAGGCGTGATCCCCATTCGACCCCAAGTCCTATCCAGGGTGGACTACCTGGACATGATGGACATCCCTTATTCCACTGAGACCCAAAAGACTATCTGGAAATATGCACACCATCCTCTGTTGCAGCCTCAAGTCCACTACCATGTGTGGCGCTGCCTGAGGTGGGTGTATCATACAGCTGAGCGCTCTAACGCTTTACACTCATCTTGTGTCGTGTGTGGCCAGTATGGAACGCTGTTCCACCGCCTGGAGAAGTGCCCTACCTCTAAAGTGATATGGCGCGAAGTCCAACGTCTGCTAGGCCAGGATCAAACGCATCCCTTCAGTCTGTCAAGAGATATGTTTGCTTCATCAATGGACTCCCCCTCCCACCCTCCCTCCGTGCTCTGGTGGTTGCAATCGCCATGTGGACTATCCACACGATTGTCTTGGATGCCATCGCTGGATCCATTCCCACCCTCCATGAAGCTGTCCACAGATTCCGGTCTCATTTGGTGGACCACTTTCAAGTGTGGATGTTTGGATATCTCCCACCATGTCGCTGACAGCTGGTCTCCTCCTGGTTCCCAGTCTGGTTCATCAAATCAGACCCCTTCCTCCACACGTGCTCAATAGTGGCTACGACCCCTTCATACGTTCCCTCCCCTTCCCATAAGTGGCGTTCCCGCTGGCAACAAGAGATAGCATCGCTTCTCTGAGGTGCCTCCCCTAGTACTAAGTTTTGTCTCGTCTGAGTCATATTTGGAATTGTCCATCCCATGGTCGGCCTTCCCGCAATAAATCAAAATTGTTATTTTGGATTGCAGTGTCAATATGTGTGCTTCTAAGGATATTTTTGATTTTTTCTAGTTCAACTGGCTCAGGTTTATAGAATTTCATATAAAGCCTGTGCACTTCAGTCGCGACTTCTTCAGGTGTTTCTGCTATTGATTTGTCCGGTTGATGGACCTGTGTACAAGCTATCATATCTTTTTCTGGGCGTGGAATTGGCAGAAAAAGTAGCTTGAGCAAGTTTCTCCATCTCTTATGTTTTTGCCTTTGTATTGAACTTCAGCTCAGTGTTAATATTTGCAGATCAGGATGTTTAGCTGAGCAGAAACCTCCGCCCATCTGTGACCCCATCCAGGGCTGTATTCCATTTTTGGTACGTTGTTTTCTAGATGGTCAATTTCAGCCAAGGTGTTTTTGATAGTGGCTGAAACTGCCCTGTGTCTTCTAGAAGATGTATGTCTAATTTGTTGGGTTGTTGATTTTTTGAAATTTTCTCAGGTGGTTAGTGGGTCTGAGAAAAATGGTGTTTAAAAACTCTGGGTTGAGGATATTTCCTCCATCCAGGATTGAAATTCCGAGTTGGCTAAACTTCTGGGCGTATTATGCACCATCTGGGTGCTTGGGTACTTGGTTTCGCCGGTTTGTAAGACACCAAAACAAGGCAATGGTCAGAGAATTAAAATCTTGTAGCTTTGATTTTATGTAATCGGTGACAGAAAATTATTGGTGCAAGTACTAGGTCTATCCTCGACATAGAGACAAGTGTACCTTTGTGTACATGTGGGCGTGTCATGTTTTATAGCAGGGGTTACCTTTTTAACAGTGGATCATATAATCTCAGGGTGGCCTTTAGTACTCAGAGTTCCACTTGCCCTTGTGGTATCTCCATTGTGTATGGCCATTGGTCTGTCTCTGGGTTAATCCAGTAGTTCATGTCTCCCATTATGAAAGTATTTGCTGGTAGATTTAGTTGTGTTAGGGCTGTAATAAATTCTCTTTGGTCATGTGTACCATTCAGGGCATACACACTGACTATTGTGTGCACTTTGGTGTGCCATGAGAAGGTTATGGCGAGTATGCGGCCATCCAGGAATGTTTTTTATTAATAAATTTAAAGTTTTGGTTCACGCGTACTATCACCCCACAGTGGAGTGACCAAAACAATATTGTTGGGAGGAGAATTTTCCCATGCCTCCTCCTCTCCCTGTGGACAGTGGGTTTCCTAAACCGCCAGTATATCCACAGGTGGGCTTCGTAGGAGACTCAACTTCTTGGCCCAGGACATTAAGGCCTTGAGTCCCACTATGTTCAGCATCCCTATCTCTACTGAGACGCCCAATGCGCCTCAGGAGCGGTTAGCAGGGCCCCCAGCCCTACTCCCTCACTCACATTGCTTTCCACTGCACCTCTGCTGAAAAGAGCATAACCATGAGTAGAAGTTGGGGTGTATTCTGCCCCTTTCATCACCGCAATTTTTGCTCCTCTCTTGGCTTTGCTTGGTTTCAAAATATTATTGTGGTGCACTTGTGGTTTTTATTAGCCACATTATTTTCTTGCGCATTCCATTGTTGTGTTTCCTTCCTGATTGGGATAAATTCCACAATTTTGGGGGGTGCACTGAACCCCAATTTTGCTGCATTCATTTCTGAATTGGGCTCCACAAATTCAATCTGGTCAGATTGGGTGTATGGTTTTCCACGGGATCTGATTGGTTCATTGACTCAAATTCCTATATGTCTTCCTGTGTCTGCTCTGAAAATATGGTTGATTCCACCGAGGCCTTTGCCTTGTCCATGGCCAGCTTGCGAGCTTGTTTGGGAATTTTTGTTCTTTTGGGGAAATAGGGTCAATTATTTTATATTTCCCGTGCTCTCCCCAGTTGAAGGCTTGTGTAGTATCCATGATTTTGGCGTACTATGAGTCATCTTTGCCCATTTCCTCCTTTCAGAATTCCATTTCTCTCAGGCCTTCTTTTATGGGTCAAGCATGAATCTTGTGCCCAAAGGCCTGGCAGTGGTTGCATTGGGGGGTGCGCTTTCCACTGTTGCATGGAACAGCTGGGATTTTTTATTATCAATTATAAAGTATGCTATATGAGGGATTTTTGTAATATCCTCTACAACATCCCAGTTTAGTAAAATAATTGCTATTGCCTTCCCCATGCTTAGGGTCTGCATCAGCTGGAATCTTTGCATTTCGAATTGTTTGATTTCTCCATAGGCTTCCAAGCCTTCTTGGAGATGTATTTTGACTACTGTGCACACCAGTGTGGTTGGAAGATAGTCAAAAATTATGAAGAAGTCTTTAGATTCAGTTCAATGGGTGCATTTTGTCAGTACCAATTGCTGTCTGTCAGGAAGGTTGAGTACCACTCTGACCTTCGCTGCTTCATTCTCTTCTTCTGAAGTTTCAAACCCAAGATCTACCCAACCTCTGCAGATAGTATGGGTTGTTAAGTACACCGCGTATGGGAAAAATTTATGTTGGGCTTCACTGAACTTTTCCCACATTGTCAGTATTTCTACGCCCAGGAAAACTCATATCCCACGTTCCACCGACAACAGTGGTTGCAATCAGGATACTTCCAAATAGCTGCAGTATTTTACCAAAAATTAATGAAACCCATGGGGGGCGCCACCTCAGGTTTTTTATTTTTACTGAGATTTTTGTTTGTACCTGTGCGCTTAGTACCTTTGGGTAGTGCAGGTCCAGGTCCGCTGCCCTTTAATTCATTCGCCCATCTCTTTACTTTATTATTCATACTTATCTCACCTGGTATTGATTATCAAGTTGTGCTGTTTGAATTGAATCATATTACTAAAAGTGATAGTAATTGGGAAATAAAGCTAAGAGCCTTTCAAATGTATGTCACCCTTTATCTGTTCATAGCTACACCCAACCTGCGTCAACTGACTATACACATCCTTCAACAGAGCGGGCCCTTCAAGTGAGGTTTTTACCCCTTGATCTTCTGTTTCACATTTGCTAATCCAGCGGGCCAAATATTTTGTATTCTCAAGAGAAGCTTTAAGGGATAGCTTCTTTTCCAGTTGAGCAACCTCAACCTCTGGAGTGGGTGTAGCCCTAGAGGGTCGTGCAATAAATGTCACTCAAGCTTCTCAACACGTGACAAGGCTTGAGCTAATTGCTTCTCCACCACAGCCACACGTTGCTCATCCCCAGATTGAGGGGTGGAAGCATGATCCAAGAGGTCGCGGTGAGTTTGGTCTTCATGCTTTTCAAGTTCCTTGCAAACTCCTCAAGTAGAGATCAGGTGCTAGCGGTGGGGGCGTTTTACTCATCAAGGAAGATCTTCATAGCCTCCTCTACATATTTCATTACACCAGTATCCATGATGGTAAGCCTCTCATGCAACCGAATAATGAATATGCAGTTTGCCTCCATGCCAGATTTAGCTGCTCCGGTATGTTCAGAGGTCAGTTGATATAAATTACCATAAGCTAATCTTAGAGTATCATGGTTTAAAAGGTGTCAATATAGCTCTTCATGATGTATAACTAATAGATGTATCATATGAAACAAGGCAGTATGGGAAAATTTGCGGATACAGGTATTCAAATTGGTAAGCTGGCTATAGGCATTAGGAAGGATTTGAGTTTCATAGAGGTACATAAGACGGTCATACAGAAGAACCTCTTTCTTGGGAAGCAATATCACAAGAGTCTAATATTCTATAAGTCAGGTCACTCACTACTTTAGAGCAGTCCAGTTAAGGCGGTGAGACTCTGGTATCAGGATTCATCCAAAATTTGCTCTCCTCCAGTGATAAGGTTGGGGGCTATCCATATGGTCATCTTTTGCCCCATCTTTGTTTCTTACCCAGCTAGTAACACTTCCAGAAGGTGCTCCCTCCATTTTTTGGTAATTAAACTTGTGATTTACAGGGTAGCCCCTGTAGCAAGCACCAATTTGTGGGAATCCAGCAAATTTTTGAGCTCGCTGGTGCTGATAATAGCCAGATTTTCATAAAAACACTTTTAAACTAAAAGTATATCTTTTATAAAAAAGCTAGGTTTTTTAAAGTTTTTATTGGGCATGGAAATGGAAGCAAAAAGTGAGTCTTCTCAATAATAATGCTCAGCATTTAAGCTATATTGAGTATTGAGGGTCAAAGGGATTCAATGTTAATATTTAGAATAGCTTAGTAACATCCAAATTAGAAAATATGTAAATTCGTCCTATTGGAGCTCAGGAAATTTGGTTTACTTTGGCGAGACAGCTGATAGGAAGTTATTTTTGGCAGAATGTACCAATGTAGTAAAGATTTGATATATTTCAACCAATCACTATTAGATAAAAATAATTGCACCTTGGGGGATCTCTGACAAGCCTATATAAGGGGGTGGTCCCCGCTTAGGTTTTGAATGGAACTGGACGTGGTTGGAGAAAAAACATCCAATTAACGTCCCAGAGTCTCCGCAAGGTCAGAGCAGTCTGACTACCCAATCTCATGTTAATTGTCTGTGTGGTATTTGAAAAAAATGTTACCCAATTAATGGGGTTCCACCAAGAATTGACCAGAGTATTTTGGCCAATATTGTCTATTTTTGTCCAAAGCATTATTATATGAGATAGGACTTGTAATTGGACAATCATATTTGTTAAATCGATACTCTATTTAACCAAGACATTCTTTTGCTGAAGTTGAGATGGCAATTGTCCAACAGCAAGGAAGTGGTTTCAATTACCATTTTATCAGTAATTACTGAAAGAAACCAGCAGTAAAGTGCTCTGGTTTTATTTTGGAAATGCAATAACAGTTGAAAGAAAGTCAATGTTTATATTCTTTGAGATTTTACTAGAATTAACAGAAATATAATATCTCTTCTCTTCTGCCTCATATTTTCTGAAGTCATAATCAGTATCTTAAACTACCACATAAATATTGGGCTCAGAGACAATAGCAGGGTAATGACTTGCATTGTGCCCTTGCATGTCACATAATTAACAAGTAATTTGACTAACATCCCTTTTTGTTGGAGCACGGATGGTAAAGGCTTAATTGAACCTTGTTTTGGAGATTTAAAAAAGCTTAAAAACATACTACTGCACAAGTTTAAAATCATCCTTGATACTTCTTTGATATCTCTTAATTGTTTAAACTCTGTCCCAAGACAAGTTACAATTCATTGGATATTGTATAGAATTGCTACACGAATACTTAATTCCTACAATTCATAGTATCATAATTCTCTACTCCAGACCATCTAGTACTAAAAAAATAATTCTCTACTCCAGGAACAATTTCTGATATACTAGTTAATTTTAGGCAAAGTACAATTCTTTATAATATTATGGGAAAATTATAGTAAGCCACCTATCCACAGAACAATAATTTATTGATACTAGGAGCACAATTGACAGGGAGTATAATGTGCATATTGGTTACAAGAGTATAATAGGTATATGGTACCCATTTACAGGAAAAGACTTTTTGACATATGAGTAACATTATGTGACAATTTTGGAATGTCTGGGGGTTCAGATGGTAAAACAGAAGGCAAAATGATTTGACAACTCTGATTCTTGCATTTGTTCTAGTTACTTCCAAATAATATAAAAGGAATTGAGATTTAAATAATTAAGTTGAGTCAACACTTTAAACAAAACTTCTCTTTCTTTGACATGACTCATTATTCATGTGACTTTTTTGAGGAGTTTGTATGTATTAGTAGGGACTTAGGAACCTTTCATGAATTCTTTTTAATAATACTCCCATCAGACAAGTGTTTAATTGTTAAACATCAAATGACAAACACCAAGGCTATATGCGACACTTTACAAAGTGTGGACATTTTATGTGTTCTTATAGACCTGTGCGCATCACTGTATGATACCTGGTCAACTTCCTTGAACTTACTTATCATTCCTCGGTGCATAAAATCCTGAGTAATTTGATCAAGCTTTCAAGTCAATGAAAATCCTAAGCTTCAGTTTAAATCTTATTAAACACCCTGACCAATCAATTAAAGTATTCTTTTGATCAGAGTCATCCTTATCCTCTTATATTAAGTGCAACAATAGAGGTAAAGTAGGTTGTTGACCATAGAGCAACTAGAAGGGTAAGAATTCTGTGGCACTATTATAAAAGATATTATAAGTGTGTTGGGATTCTAATATGACCATAAAATCCAAACTGACTAGATTATAAATATATCTGAGCTCCCACTAGGGGATGAGACCCTCTAGTAGATGTAAGAATTATTTTTGTATATTATAACTATGTTCAGTGAGGTATCCCTAAAAATATATTAACTAATAATCAAGGGTTTAATTCTTTTAAATTACTGATGTTTTTTAGGGTTGATCCCTGAAATTAAACAAGTAGTTTGATTATTGATTTAACAATTAATAATTTACTTATATTGTAAGATCTATTGAAGTTTGTCGCTAATTGATTAAAAATATATTGATTAGTTGCTGGGCGTTAACACTTTTGTTAACAGCAACTTGAGGTATAACATTTTATGCAATGTGACCTTTTAAATGGATAAGAGGTACCATTACCTAATTAGATTGCTAGCTTAAAGGGGTTAATCTGCTGAAAATTGGATGATGGCATTGAAACATGATATCTCCAATTTCAACCCATGGCGGATTGTTATCTAGTTGAACAGTGGACAAAGTTAAAGTGGATGGATGAGCAGATGACTCATTTGTTGTTTAGTGATTCGTGAAGGGTTAATTCAGTGGTAATGGCTGCTGTTTCCAATTAGGGCGCCAAAAAAGAGTTGTGTGCCTTATCCCCTATATATTCCCTCTTAAATAATAGATAAAGCAGAAATTTAAGAAATTCTGAAGAATTTTGAAGCCATTTAGATATTCAAATATTTAGTCTATTATACATTTGTTGTATTTTTATTACTCTAGAGATTATAGTTGAGGGATCATGTAAATTTGGCTAGATATCACTGTCAATTTCTCCTCGAATTTTGCATCAAGAGAGGAAGCAAGAAGCTTCAATAAGAAGGCCAATGAACCATAATTGCTGGATAAGTCCTAGGATAGGACCTCTAAGTCAGAATTAGTGGTCAAGTCTCAAGTGTAGAAGTTCCCTGAAGAACCGCTGAACCTACTGCCAATATATTTAGGTTCTGCTATCCAAAGTTGCCAACTCCAGAGGAGGAGTTTAAGGGATGCTAATTTCCTTGCTATCTGGTGCGTTTATTTGTACCTAACCAGTGGTTTAAAGGAAAAATGTTAGTACCTATTTTAAGGAGAGCCCTGAGCAGGAGATATAATTGGTTGTGAAAATCTCAGCTGGATACTAGTATTCATACTAGTATCAATCACCCACATATAAAATCAGATAAATATCAACAACTATTGATTGTACAAAAAGACCTGTGAAGTAGACTGGTGAGATAAAGCGAGACACTTAACTGAAAGTTAACACTTGATACTAATTACAGAGGGTATTTGAGAACATAGCCCCCAGACTTCTACAGCAGCTACATAAAACGTAGGTTATGGGGCAATGTAATACAGAGTAAATTAAACTTACAAATAAACTTTGGCAAAGCAGACAGATTGATAAATCTAAGAAGATATATTAATACAATGTAGGATTAAGTAAATAATATTATACAGATGTTTGGTCAAACCAATTGCAACATTTCGCTTCAATTGACTACACAACAAAAACAAAAGGTAAGTGGGAGGAGTATATTAGGTTACTGAGAACCTATGTCCACAGGGCTGGCACTTTGTTGAAACTTTTCAAGGAACTTAGCATGCAACCCAATTGATAAGGTAGCTTTTTAGTAAAATCTTTCATAGTGCAATCACCAGTAGATATTTTCTCAATGATCGTTATGGTCCTTTTTATGTGTGCAAATTTTCCAGTCCTTCCAAAGCTATTGTCATTATTATATAAGACAAAATTACCCACGTCAATGATAAATAAAGTATGTTAATACTTGTTATCACGCTTCCTAGGCTTAATTTAAGCTAGAGCGTTGGAGAGAGCTTCACTTTTCAGCTGGACTAATGTCTGCGTGAGTATTTCAAGTAAAAGCTTAGATTTATACTTTCTTAAATAAATGATGAGTATAAAGTTGAGGGTTGCTCATCAGGCTTCCTTAATAATTGGAACAGTGAGTTCTAATTGTGAAGTGATAGGCGATAATTTATGAAAAAACAGAGGAGGGAAAGAAGAGGTATGGTTTGGACGCCTTTTCAATAACTAACTTATGTAAGATACTAACAAGAGTACCATTTATCCATTCTACAGTGCCGTCAGTCTTAGGGTGATAGGATGTGAAAAATACCCCTCGTGCACCCATCTAGTTGTTTTAGAGATAATTTGAGCGATAAATTAAAGTCATATTATATATTAAAATATCTTAGGGCATATATGCTAATAGATAAAATATTTTCCAGAAAAAAAACTTAGCCAATATCATCACACTTAAGTCTATGATTGTTTTACCTCATGCTATTTAGTGAGGTGATCAATAACTACAATAGCTGAAGTTTTCATAACTATTGAGCAAAGAGTCAACAACGTCTATAGAGACCATGTGACAAGTGAAATTTGGTTTAAACAATTGATAGGAGGTAGTATTATGGTAAGGGGCTTCAGCTTGACATTTCTTGCAACAGCTGAGGGTCTTATGAATATTAAAATACATTAATTCCATTAGTAGTGCTGTATCGTCTGATAAATCATCTGATAAAGCGTCTTTAATAAAACGCCCATGTCCCATTTCCTTGTGGGCCCAATAACGCCGGTTTGCTCCATTAGTGGGTATCTAATATTGTGGTTGTTATTTTCTATAAAACTTTTTTGGCAATAGTGTAATTAATTAAATTCTCCAAGAAGTGCTTAACTTCTGTGGGCTCATTGCCATATTGTTGGGTGCATCTTACTAAATAAATTATTGTCCAAATTGGCCACTAAGGCCACAGTAGGCAGTTGAGATAGACAATTGGCGCTGCTGGGATAAAAAGTATATGATCCAACCATCCCAATAAATTCCAGGGCAACCAAAGCCTCAGGCGAAGGATACATAAAAGGTTACTTTATTAAAAGTCCTGAATCAAGGGAAAAAACTCCTTGATTGGTGTATCCTAGTTTTCTTACTATAATAGTGGCAATACAAAATTAATATGGCAAAAAAGAATGTTGATCAATGAGAGCGTAGTTTTATTAGATAAAGCATCGCACTATCTAAAGTACTTTAAGGCTAAAAGTGAGAGTAGAATTTGGATTCAGTGTAAGTGGGAGGTAAATAGAAAAATAGGCAATAATTGGCAATCGCATGCCTTGCTTTGAAAAACCCTTGACATTGATTTCTGGCAACATAAGTAATAATAATTATGAATTATCATCAGCATAAATCTCTGGTAAATCAGAAAACTTGTAAGTTATCAGGATTAATCCCCAATTGTCTTAATAACAACTATTTATTCTGAACAATTTTTAAATGGATTAAATACAGTATCTTGGGAGAAATTACTAATTGTATTCAAGCTAAGACCTATACCTAATTTGCTTTTCAGAGTTTCTGCAGCATTATAATAGTTCAATACCTTTTTTAGGATGATCCTCAATAATACTAATAGACTATATAATTAGTTTCAAAATTCTCTTTCTGCTTGATCTCACTTCAAGAGAATTCTAAGAAAAAAACGTTTAATTTTCCACTGCTGTTTGGCCATAACCATTTTTGAAAAATGTCCGTGGATCCACCGCCTGCTTCTCCAATGTGGGGTAGCAGTGCTCCACCGCCTAGCATTTTCCGCCCAGCGGGCAAATGCATATGCTTGGGGTCTAATAGCCCACCATCTTCTTCAGGCCGTTTTTCCCCTCATAGGACTTAGCACTTCACCTTGTGTGCATCCACCCTTCTCACCACCATCCTATCACCCTCCCTTGTTCCATCCAATTTTGCCTAAGAGTTGACTACAGGCGTTTGTTCCCATATGCCAACAAAGCAATTATTGAAGTAGCAACAGCTGTGTTTTCACCGACTGGCTTTATAAATTTCCACCCATTTAAGGGCTATTTTGATGTTGGCTTCCAAACGGAGGAGGATGCTGCAGCAGCGGCTTCTACTCCTATAATTTACAAAAAAAAACACTCCTATCCCTACCACCTGAACTTGCCTTCCTTCAGAAACCACATTGGTAATGTCCTTTGCATCCCTCCTATCTCACCTACCACCCCAGTTTTATATTATCAGTTGATGGCAGGGCTTCTAGCTTATGGGACACAGCCCAACCTTTTCTTCACCGTTCCTTCTGGAGCAGAGCGCCTTTCTGCCCCTCACGCCACTGCTACCATGATACTATACCACTCTGACATAGCCCAACAAATCCTCCCATTTTCATATTGCTGCAGCGCCTGAGCATTCTTTTGGGCTTTGGTGAATAATGGTCGCCAAATTTGTCCCCTCTCTTTCAGACTTGACCATTTCAAAAAAATCCTGCCCCAAACCACTTCCTCTGGTGTGGCCTCTGAGCCATATTTGGTGGATTCCAAATGGGGCGTTTTGTTTCCCCCTCCTGCTCAACGTTCTTATTTGATGGGCCAGAGTGAGCAATTATCCTCCACCAAGCCCACCCACACTATCCCACCCAATTTCACCCACTTTAATCAAAATCAGTCCTGGACCACTATTCAAACCCAAGCAGCCTATTCGACTTCTGCCCACCTAAAATCCCCATCCACTATTCCTGTAAACCAAAATCCATGGGAAATATTGGCTGAGAATAACAAACTATGTAACATTACCACCATTAAGGACTCCAGTGAACCTCTAAGACTGCTCAATTGTGTTTGGGCCAAGTTTTAAAATTCTGATTTTGAAAAATTCCCATCCTCTAAGCGACTCACTCCTAAACCCAATGCCATCCCCTACCAAAGTGACCACCAGCTCGCCTTAGCAGCGGTGGACTCACCCCATTGCCCAAATCTATGCAAAGCGGTGGCATAATACATTTCTCAATTCCACCATGGGCTGAGCATAGTTGATTTCCCCAAAATAGCACTGAAGAAATCACAAAATTGGCCACTAAAGTCATTAATGCGTTCATGCATCTGGCACAATTAGCAGATTTTGACCCAACTGCAAAGATCACCTGACAAAATCTCATTAAATTTTCCTACTTCCCAAATCCCACATTCAAACTTAACACCACATAGCGGAATTTGTTGAAGCTGTCTACCAAGCTGATCTTGGGGAAAGTAACTAACTTTATAACCACCTACACCCCCAGCATGCTGATGCCCCCATACCCTGGCTCTCCGCTTTTGTCCACTTCTACAATGAATTCAGTGATTCTGACCATCTAAATATGTATGTAGAAGTGCTTCCCATCCCCCTCCTCTGCTAGAATGGGTTAGCAGTATTTCACTCCTCACCTGGTTGGAGTTTTATTTTATTTTGGTTTGTTTTTGGTTTTGATCTGTTCAATTCTTTTGTTCAGTTCTTTTGTTCCTTTAGTATTGGTAATGTCTTACTAAAAAGTATTGATAATGTCTGTCCCTTGTCAGCATACCTCAAAAAAATTTAAAAATATAATTAGGGTCAAATTCAGCCATTATGCTGATCAAACTTTTAGATTTGGGATTAAATCCTGACAACTCCCCTTCTGGATCTTGGTGTATGGGTGTAAAAAGCTGGAGTAATCAGTTATGCACTTATATATGACAATATTATAGGCAACCTCCTACCTTACTTGATTTTATAACAGCCTCAACCTAGTTTTCTTCCACAATAATAGGGTTTAACAGGTTTGAGGTTAGTACTTATCTTGGTTAGTCCTAAGTCAGAATCAGAAGGTTTAGTTTTTGTATTAAACGATTGACCATAAAGTTTGATTAAATCCGCAGTTTTCTGAATTAAAGTGGCTGAACCATCAGTTTGTTAGCCTTGGGTTTAGAACAGGTGGTTTGGCTTTAAAATTGATTTCTGCCGCTATAAGTAAACTTAAGGATGTTGTAATAAATTTGAATCGTCTGGATATTTTCAATTTTCAATGAAATTTCTAATTTCATGTGACAAGCCCCCATAGGTCAAGTTTTGAAGAGCTTCTGAAAATTCAGATGAGGTTTGTAAATTAATATTGAAGTAAATCAGCTGGTCATATTGAAAAATCATCTCGTCCTAATAATTACAGTGAATCAGATGGTTTTGTTTTAAACACATTGGCCTACATCTCAGGTCAGAGTTGGTTCAGGCCCAGATGGTACTTTGTAAAAGCACTTATTTTGGGTGTCACATTGGTGGGTTAGCTTTCAACGTAATTTGGCACCAAAACATAAGTTAAACCCTCAGTTTTCTGATTTAAATAGTTTTAAATAATTCAAATTGATTCGTTGGCTAATATTACTAGCCAACTTTACAAGTCATAGGTTTGAAATGGGCTGGCCATTAGTTGGGTATTGTCAACGTTGGAATAAGGTGGTTTGGATTTTAAATTGGAGTGAGTAGAAAATTCGTAGGTTAAAACTTTGGGTTTTTGTTTGAGTTAACCCCTATGTTCAACTTAACCAACTGTATTGAATTTTTGACAGGGTGTTTTGGCCTTTAAATAAGTTTGGTGGCTTAGATCCACAATATCCAAACTATTTCAGGTGGTGTTGCCTCATAGGTTAGGTTTTGTTAAGAAAATACCAAATAATCCTGGATTTGGGAATAAACCTTATAGAATGTTGGTTGGATAAATTGCAATATGATTTTTAGGGCATCTGGCTCGCTAGCCTAAGATAATTGTAGGGGATTTTGGGAGATCAGCTGAAGAAAAGGATTCCTATGCTAGAGTATTTGGTTTAACTAATTAAGACTGTATCATTAAACAGCAAGGAGCATCAGCATATGGAAATGAAAGGGGCGCTGAGTGTTGGGATTTTAACCATATTAAGATTTTCCCATTATGTTCTGATACTAGTAAATTATTTGGGATGACCTCTAATGTGATTTATTAGTGTCAATAACTTTTAGGCTAGTGTAGAGGAAGCTCAGACTTAGTATTTGATCATTTGTAACTATCTAATGAATTTTAGGCTCCTGAAGAGGGACCTTAAAATAGCACATATAATTTGATGATTAAACTTCCATGAGCTATTAGGAAAAAATCCCCAATAAATTAGTTTACCAGACTTAAGGGTATAATCGCCTACACTTGGTCTTCAAGCCAAGGGAAGTTATGACCAATATCATGTCTAATGCTGCAGGCCAGTGAATAAAAGCTATTTTAGCAATTGATGCTGATGATTCTAAAGGTGATCACTATGTTGCCAGAAATGAACTATATATATTAAATTATTTCCTTAATACTATCTTGTTTTTAGTCTTACTAGACTTTGCTAGTAATTGGGTTGGTTATTGTAGGAAAGAAGTCCCTAAATACTATAGTTGAACAAAGGTCAAAGTCTGGCTGAACTGCTACCAGCTAAGATTCATTTTTCCTGTCATCATACAGGAATCTGTACTAGTTAAAATGTTAGCCTTATGAACCTATGCAGTGACCATTTTTAACACTGAGGCATTTTATATAATTGCTTTATCATTGGAACAATGAGGAGAGTCAGCGAATAAAGATCAAGTGGGCACTGAGGCATTTGGTTCAGTTTTTCCATTTAAGCAATTGTACTCCTTAGCGTCATGAAAGAAAGCGGTGGAGGAGCAATTAGTTTAGCTGCTTCATTGTTATTGTTGAGAGGCTCTGTCTTAGCTTCCAAATTAAACTCAAATTTTTATTAGGTTTCATCCTTGTTAGAAACATATACTTTTCTGGGTTCATCAAGCTCAAGTTCTTATTTGTGCTCTTCAGAAAAGGAATGAGAGTTGATCACAGAAACGTTGGAAGGTTTATTTTGGACCTGACTCAATTGCTCTTTGCAAAAATAAGCAGCATTGCAAATTACTCTAATGGCGGCCTGGCATTGCTTGACTGACATCTGTAGGTCATTAATTTTTTCTCTTCCAAGTTCTAAGACTTCAATAGTAGCATCATCAGTAGATTCTTCAATTAATGCCTCAGTGAACTGGTAACGCTGTGCCCAGCTAAGAGAGCTTATCTGAAGATGCAATAACTTTCCAAGTCATTCACAATTAAATTGAAATTTTTTAGTATCTTGAGCTATCAGCTCCTAGTACTTAGGAGACTGAATAATTTCTTCCATATCAGTTAATTGTCCTATGAGAGCAAATTATGCTCTAATTAGAGCTCAGGGACCTGGCAGTATATACCAGCATTAAAGTTTGCTATGGACTTGAGGTGTCTTAGCAGAAAGCACCAATTTTGTTAAGACGAGGGGGATATGATCCAGCCGTCCCAATAAATATCAGGCAACTGAAGCCCAAGGTGAAAATACTTAATGGTCTACTCTTTTAAGAAGTCTTTAATCAAAGGGAAAACTCCTTGATTGGCGTATCCTATTATTTTTAACTATAATAATTTTAGCAAGCCAAAAATAATATGGCAAAAGAGAATGTTGATCTGAAAGAAGATATCTTATTTACATAAAGCCTCGCACTGTTTATTGTACAGTTAGGCTAAAAGTGATAGTAGAGTAAGTTTTAGTCTAAATGTGAAGTAAATAAATTATAAGGTGATAATCGGCAATCTAATGCCTTGCATAGAAAAAAACCTTGGCATTGATTGCTGAAAACATAAATAAAAATTAGATTTATAATTTATCATCAGCATAAATAGCCAGTAAATGGAAAAGCTTGTAATCTATCAGGATCAATCCCCAATAGTCTTAAAAATGACTATCTCTTCTAAACACCATTTAATGAAGTAAAATGCCAGTATCTTAGGAATAATTATCAAGCGCATCCAAACCAATTTCTATACCTTATTTTCTCTTCATGGTTTCTGCAAAATCATAATGGTATAGTAGATATTTTTGGGGATGATCCCCAATAATGCTATTAATAAAATATGTAATTCAGATCTAAAATCAGTCACTAGGTCGGATCAAACTTTCAGACTGGAATCAAATTCTAACAGGCGTTTTGATGTATTATACTATCCAGTGATAAATTTTAATTCATAGACTTTTAATTTTATCCCATTAGGCCATCCTTTCTTCCAGCTCCTTTATGCTCGGTACTATCAGAGGGAGGCATGGTCAGTACTACTGTAAAATGAATTTTATGTACATATACACAAAATTGTTTACATGCATAAATAGCATTCAGGTACTCCTTCTCAATTGCTGTATAGTTTCTTTTATTCATATTTAATGTTATGCTGCATTAAGCTACAGATGCTCAACCCATTCATTGACAAAATGTGATGACATCGCCTGATAACAGTGAGATAGATGTTTATTTAAAGATAAACAGTTTGTAAAAATTTAGGTACATGAGTATGCACACTTTTGTGAGGCAAAGCCTCAATTTTTAGAAGGCTAACTGACAATTTGCTGCCCACTAAAATTATACACCATTTTAAGAGGTGAAATAAAGGCTCACATTTTTTCTTTTTTAAAAAACTGGTAATAGTAGCCATTTATCACCATGAACACTTCTATGTCACGCTTGCTACTCAACTATGTCTTTTGCTTAGTTGCCATAATATTTTAGGCTGATCCCGTAAGCCATGCTTTTTGATGATAAACCCCTTATATGAGTTCTTAGAAAGAGTTACACTTCCGCGGCTTAATTTTCATATAACCCTTGGCAAAAAGGCGGAAGACTTTCTCCAAATAAATCAAGTACTCTACATATGTTCTGGAAATGTTTATATCAATAAGATAAACTTGAACACAGATATTTTTACATCGTCTAATATGATGTCCATAGCTTGTTTAAATGTTGCTTGGGTGTTGCACAGCCCTTGTGGCATCCAATTTGGTTGATATTGACCCTGGGCAGTAATCACAGCGCACTTCTCCTGCTCCCCTTTTAGCAGCTTGATCTGCTTTTAGCTAAAAAAATCCATGGTTGAAATATAGTGCGCGCCACACTAAGTTGTCTTGTCCATCATTGATATGCAGTAAGGGATAGTAATTATTTTTGGTAATCTTATTGAGCTTCCAATAATCTATCACCACTCAATTAATGTTCCTTTTCCTAATTATTTGATACCAGGTAGGCACAAGAACCTCTTTAGGGTATTTGTATTCCTTGTTGCATCAACTGATTAATCTATTATTATTTACAACTTAATATTCCACCTTTGAACACCTAATAGGATGCAAGAAAATCAGCAGATGATTTTCTTTGTTGATATGGTGTAGCACATCTTGTGCATAAAACATCAGTTATCTTTTTAAAAGTGACACTAACTTATTAAAAAGGGCCAGCGCATGGTTCTTTTCATCTTCAGTTAACACAGAGTTGTTCACAAGGGACTCATGCACAGACAGAATGGCATACATCACTGTCCAGACCAAGTTCTTCTAAATCACTGAAATCATTAATAGTCTTTACTATATTCAATAGTAAAATATGAACTTAAGCAATAACTTAATACCACTTATTCTGAAGAGGGTCAAAATATAATTTACCCAAAAAAAAACTTAAATATATTCATTGTCAGTAAAAATAAACTTAAGCGCCTGAATAAAGTCCAAATTAAATCAGCAGAATTGAGCAAATATCTCCTCATAGAGTTCTTAGGGACTACAAATTAATTTTAGTCCATATAATTTGATGTCCCGCTGGAATGGTTAGATTGCAATTATCACCAAAAGGAACGCTCTTAGATTCTTTGGTTTGGTTGGGTAATCGCCAGAATACCACAAATATTTTGATAACCAAGTTGGCACTATGCCATCTCTCAACTTTGTTGCTGTTGGCAACAAGCCAGGGTAACTTATTGAGTACTCAGAGATTCTTAGGTCATTTAACTAAGATTTATTTGAAACTTAATTTTCATGGAGATTCAGAGTTGTTTTCAATTCTCAGAGGGCTTTAGTTCTTTCCAAATTTAGAAAATTGAACTTTTTATCCTAAAAATAAATATAAGTGATAGATGTATATAATTCAATAAAAGGTTAATGCTTTTTAAAGTACCAAGGAAATCAAAATTATGATTAGTGATAATCAAATACCATGTGTAAGGGTAAAGATAATTTAGAAATGTAGTAGGTGATGTCACAGTCCATATTAAATGTTAAATTAGATCAGGATTCATCATCAAAATCCGGACAGTATCAATAATGAAAACACAGTTAATTGGTTTCCATTATCTGCAAATAGGAATCCAATAGAAGTAAAGCATAATAGGTAGCATAAACTGTTAATGGGGCGAATAGGAAATTTAAACACTCAATAAAGTTTTCATACTTAATATCAAGATGATAATAACTCAGTTAGGGCATTCTTCCCTACCTCATTAGCCAGTGGAAAACCAATGGGGAGATTTATCTGAATTTTCTTCAGTCATAAACTCAGCATTATTTTGGGAAATTTATTAACGTTTTAAAATAATAATATTTTAATGATTTTGAGCCTTAGGTCTGATAAACATTAATTTATAAACTAAAAAATAATTTTTATTCAAAATTGATCACATTGATTAATTAAATTGTAAAACTAAAGTTAGGGCTTTAACTAAGAAAGGGCAAAGCCTGACAGAGCTGCCTCCAAGCTTTAACTGGTGGTGACAAACGTTGCCAGAGGTGGTTAGTCTTAGTAGGGTCCCAAACTGCCAGAGTTGGGATGTGTGTGATAAACTAAGGAAGTTAGGTTAGATGTCTTGGAAAGTATGAGGTTTTTTAGGTTTCACAATATGTAGGCAGTCAGTGGTATGACAAATCCTTTTATTTACATTGTTCCTGACTTTGTTCTCTTTGGTCAGCTTGATCTTAAAAAGCGTGGATCCCAAGATTTTAAATTTCATTCCTTTTGGAATGGCAAGCTACATCTCAACATTAGGGATGTGGTAGTGTTTAAAAATAGGAGACACTCATGAAAGGCTTGATTGATTTAGGCTTGGCCCTTGGTTTACATGGTGGTGTTGCATCTGGAACTGCTTTATGAGAAGCAAATTGAATGGAAGATTTTAGCAAATAATTATGCAACCATCCCAAAAGAAATTTAGTTAAGTGGAAGTTAACCAAAGTGACTGTTAAAGGCAAACTTTAGTTGGGTGGTTCACATTCAACTTGACTACAGAGATAATTCATAAGATGAAGATTCATGGTTTTAATAGTTAAATATAAAGTTAGATTAGGAGGCGTTGGATTGTAGATTTGAAAAAGGGTCAAAATACCAAAGGGAGAGCACTTTGATTGTTTTGCCTAGTTGAAATAATGGCATAAGCAAGGAATCTTGTATAGCTTTGCTTTAACTCAGAATGGCAGTCAGGTGGTAATTTCATAACCCATCCTAATTTGGTTTTAATAGGTCTAAATATTTTGCACTAACAGGAAAAACTAAAAATAATTTTAAAAATAATCTTAAATAAAGTTTAGGGGAGTAATTAAATTTCAAAAGGACGAAAATAAGTTTTTATGGCTCCAATTTTGTTATCAACCCAATAAGGGGCTTCATTGCAGAGGAACAGAGAGGGCGCCAAGGCATTTATGTTGGCTTTTCCTTCTTTATCTTCAAAACAGAGATGCATTGGGTATGGAACAAAGAGGGCGCTGAGGCATTTGTGTTGGGTGTCAAATTTATTGTATAAACAGCAAGGAACTTCAGTGCAGAGAAACAAAGAGGTCATCAAGGCATTTGGTTTGGCTGTTCTAATTTTGTTGTTGGACTAGCGAGGACCCTCAGCACAAGAAAAAAGCCAGTGCAGAAGCATCAGGATTGGTAGTCCTGATTTTTTCATTGGCAGGCTTCAGATTGGCTTCAGAATTAAACTTGATTCCTCCAGTAGCTGATTACAAGTCTTTTTCACAGCATAATTTTGGTGAGCCACGCGCTCATCTTTAGGAACTTCTGCGGAATTTAGCTCTTCTGCGTGAAAATCTTTCATTTAATCCAATTTAACACTTTATATGAGCAATTTCATCTATTTTATTTACTGGTAAATTTTGGCAACCCCACATATATATCCAATGTTGCAAAAGTAAGGTAATTGGAGCGCTGTGGTCATTAGCACCCTGTTTTCTTAATGGTTCTCCTCCTCTTTAGATTTTTTTCTAGGCTAATCTTAAGCTCTAGCCTAAAGAATTAGTTGTATCTTAGATAATTCTTTTGATTTTTTTAAGATAAAAAATATTTAAACATTGTTTTTTCATTAAAAACAGGTCCTAGAGTCCAATAGTCATATATCTGAGTATTATCTTCTCAGGCTTCCTTTCTTCTGGCGTCTCATATTTTCTTGTAACTTAGTGCTTGATCTTTGAAACTAAGCATAATCTTTTTAGACTCTTTACTTTATGATGCTAGTATTCTTGCTAAATAACATCTCTGAAAATTTTTCAGGATTTATTTACTTGTCAATTGAAGGTTTAAGTTGATTAAGAGTTTAGAAATACACAAAGTCTTCTGGGATACACTCAAAGTATTTCTAAGGAAAAATATCCTTACAGCTAATAAATCATGCCATTCTAGAGCAGGTACACTATAATGTCAAAATCTGAAAACTTTGTCACGATTTGTCTAGCCAATGTTGTAGTTAAATTATTTGTAAGTACTGATTTCCAATGGTTGACTGACGTTTTCATAGTGACAACTCAGAGCCCCTGTAGTGAGCACCACTCTTGTCTTTGCTGCTGTTGGCAACAAGCTAGGAAGTACATATTGGGCACTTAAAGGTCCTATATTGAAAAAACTTGATTTGATTTAGTAATTAACTATCTATTGAGGTTCAGAGGCTCCTTACAATTCTCATAGGGCTTTAATTCTTTCATTCCTAAAGAATTGAACTTTTTAGACTAAGATAAATATAAGTGATAAAAAGTATATAATTATGAAAAAGTTTAGTACTATTTAAAGTAACTGTGGAAAACTAGTATTATGATGAGTGATAGGAAAATACCATGTGTGAGGGTGAAAGTAGATTTAGGAATGTAGGAGGTGATGGAACAGTCCAGGTTCAGAGTTGGACTAGATCAGGACTCATTATCTAAGGCAGTAATGAGAATAATAATGGTAATACAGTCAAGTGGTTTCCAATTTATGTCATTAGGAAGATGATAGATAGCAAGGCATGATAGGTGGCATTTAGTTGTTAATGTTGAGAATAAGGGAGCTTGTCATGATTCTGATATGAATGGATGATAATTTGGAACAGCTAAGGAAGATTGGAAAGAATCCGCTGAACATGATATTAGTACAATTATTCAATTACCTCAAGCTGAGGCAATATTGGAATATAATGGGTTATTATTGGATTGCCTCTAAATAAGGTGATAAGGCGATAAAGTGATAAGGTGATGTTGACATTTGACAAATATAAATTAATTCACCTCCAATTAGAGCAATAGATAGTTAAAGAATAACAAGCTAAAATCGGGGAGAATTGGCCGAATAGAATAGTCCAAGATATGAGAGTGGTATTGTCTGAAGCCGCAAGATATAAGCGAGATAGGCGATTGAGAAAGGTAGGTTTTTAATAGTAGAGAGAGAGCATAACAGCGAAAGGTCGCAGTATTTATTAAAGTAAATAAAGAGTTGTTAAGGCGATTGCTCCTATTTTTAGTATATTTTCAAGTGTGTCCTAAGGACTGACAATCCCCACATCATCTGTCTGTTGTTCAGTGGTTTTGACCTTTGCAAACAATATGGCAGATCTTAATAATACCGTCCGATTTTATAATAGTGGTGCTCACTACAGGGGCCCCATTGATCAACTACCAAGTACTCCAAATCTCTAGTCTCCAGCCATGTCTTACACAGCCAGTGTTGCGGGGAATTTTCACGAAACACTACACCAGCTGGGTATGAGGAACTCAAACTCACCTTAGACGCAGTGCTCAAAAAAGCAGGATGAACTTCTTCAAGAACAAATTGCTGTCATGCCCCAGCTTGATAGCACGTTTAGCCAATTGCAAATTTTGGTCCAACAAAACAAGGAACTTGCCAACTGGTTGGATGATACTACTGAAATGCTGCAGTACGCAGAGCGGAAATTGACCAGTGCCTCTTGGTCTTCTCACTGGGATGAGGATGAACAACAAGGGGGCATAATATGAGGAAGAATATAACACTGGTCGGAGCTACTACACCCAGGATGGTAGTACTGGATACTAATATGAGTCAGAGCACCAATTTCCTCAAGTAAAGGTGCTGCTGCCCACAGCAGAAGGCCACACTACCCCTGAAGCGGCGGAAATCCCAACTTCCACTGGTCCAGATTCTCATTGGTAAAATGCTTTTAGATCTTTACCCAATCCTCAGTATGGCCCAAAAAGCCGTGAACAGGATGAGGAGGTTAATATTGAGAAACTACCTCCATTTGATCGAAATGTGAATATCCATGGTTTCTTCAGGTGATTTGAATTTTCAGCAGAAATTGCATCTGATGGAAGGAGAGCTAAACTGTTGATATCTGCATTGGATGTTGGAAGTGTCGATCAAGTCACCTATTACCTCCCAAGTAGCTCTGTTACCTATAGGGATGTAAAAGATACTGTGCTTTGCCTGTTCAGGAATACCTCAAAGATGTTACAGCGGAATTCTTAACAATTGGATTTTGACAATATGAGACTCTCCTGGAGTTTTCTGATCATTTACAACGGAAGCTCACATGCTGATTGGGGCAGGATACCTAGCAGAAGCTGATGTGTGCATTTCCATAAGCTCCATGGTGATGCCATACTGAGACCTCTACAATGTCATTTCGCTGCTTCTGTATGACGACGTTCCCCTGCTCAAAATTGTACAGTTTTTGCATCTCATATCACCTAACTTTCCGCTGCCAAATATGGAATGGAAGACTACCGCCTCTACTGTACCCTCTTAGTCAGGAGAATACTCACATCTGACTCACGTTCCGCCTAACAACCCTTGACCTTACTATAACTTCGTACCTCATCCTTGTCCAAATTATACTCAATAGTTTGATCATCGTCCAGGGGCTGGTTTTGAAAACTCTAAGCAATATAGCTACCAACTAGAACCTAGCTACGCCAAATGTCAGTAATCATCAAACGACCTGGGCCTGGTTATGCCAAAAGACCCCAAACTTTCTGACCTTGACCCTCTTATGAAAATCAAGGATGTGGCTCTTAGATGGTTAGCTGCTATGAATGCGGCCACCCTGGTCATTTGGAAAATTTCTGCCATAACCGCTGGGTGCACACGTACACCAAGATCAATACTACCATAAAAAAGATGGAGTGGAATAGAGATGAGACTGTTTACCTCCATAATTCCAACCCAAAATGTCCCTGAATCAAAAGTTGTATATCCCGCAGAGTCCCTCAGTATAATGACGGAATTTTATATCAGCAGCCAGTTGGAGGAGTGAACGTAATGAAATGAGCTCAAGCCAAGGCTGCAGCAGATGAAAGATCCCCAGAACAACTGAAGCCATATTCCTGTCAAATGCTTGATCAAGTTTTCATAGACAAGCTGGATTCTGCCATGGATGCGCCAACTCTGAAAGTAGTAAACGTTGCACTTCCAGTAGATGTCATTTTCAATTAATATTCCAAAAAAGATGAGGGGATAATGAGTTTTCTTGAAAAAAGAGATCCCATAAGTGTCCTCATATCAAACAGTCGATATTCTTCTTATTCCGAGTGTAGTACTGTGATATTTTTGTAGCAAAAAATAGAGTTTACGCTATAATAGATACTGGTGCTTCAGTCAACATAGTTTCCACTAAGTTGATGGTGAAGTTGACATTAAAGCCTGATGTGGACCATCATATGGTGTATGGAACTGCTGGAGCAGAAAGCACTGTCTCTGAGGGAGCTTACAGTGCGCTACCTCTGCACTTTGGGTCCATTGTTGTTGTAGCTCCAGCGATTGTGCTACCAAACAAAAACTATGACTTGCTAATTGGAACCACTTTCCTGTGACATTTTGGGGCTGTCATTAATATGACGGAGGAGACACTTGCTATTTTGGGACAGCAGATCCCAATTTAATTCACCTCTAGTGGAGTGCCAAAGGATCCAGTGCACATAAGCCATATCAATCTTACATATAGTGATGGGTTGATGCCAGTTCACTATCATCAACTAAAAACAAGAGATGGCCCTTTCCCCAGCAGATATTTGAATATCAAGGGATACCTCTCCGAGCTGCAGGGCCCATATCTATTCCTTCTGGACATCAAGTTCTAGTGAGCACCGAGTTAGAGGTGGAAGTGCCTGTTGGGCTATATGGGGAAGTCATTGGGCTCTATCATCAAACACAGTTTGAGCCTCATGTGGCTCCAAGGATTATATTTCCAGGCCATGGGGAGACTAAGGTTTTGTTAGCAAATCTCCAGAACAAACCAATGTAAATCCGCCAACACCAAATAGTAGCGTTCTACATTTGACTCCAATAGAAGAGGTTTTTTAGGTTCATGAGTTCAGGTTTTTGGACAGATTTTGTCTATCAGTCACGGCACCAGCCAGTGTTATGATAGTTGTACCACAGGTTAATTTGATAGGGCTATCAGAAGAACAAAAGGTCAAGCAATAGCCTTATTTCAGAAGTACGAAGAGATTTTTGCTGTCAACAATCATGACTTAGGGTGTGCTTGGGGGATGGTCCATTGAGTGGACACAAGAGATCATCCCCCCATAAGGTCTCAGCCAATCCACCAATCGAGGGAATTGGAAGATGTTATCACTGAGGAAATTAACAAGTTGCTGGAGCAAGGGATGCTCAACCCATCCAATAGTCCGTGAGCTTCACCCATTCTGATTGTAAAATAGAAAGAGAACACAAACTGCGTGGTAATAGACTACCAGAAGCTCAATAGTATTACAAAAAAGGACTCATACCCCTTGCTAAGGATCAATAATGCTTTGGATTGGTTAGGGGAGCCCATTATTTTTATGGCAATGGACTTGATATTAAGTTACTGGCAAATTGAGCTACCTGTGGCAGAACAGGAAAATGTGCTGTAATCACATCCAAAGGCCTTTTTCAACTGACTTAGATGCCTCAAGGGATGTGTAACGCCCAGCTACGTTTCAACTAGCCATGGACACTATTCTTAGTGACTTGAGCTGTCATGAATCCTCATATATCTTTACGATATTAATACTTTCTCTTGAACCTTTTCAGAGCACCTCAATCATTTAGAAGCAGTATTCCGCCGGCTTGCTGAGGTGAACATCAAAATTAAGCCTCAAAAATGTAACTTCTTCAAAGATCAGTTGGAATACCTGGGGTTTATGGTAGATTCTAAGGGGCTGAAACCACAGCATGCTAAGGTGGAGGCCATCCATAAAATGACTACGCCTAACAGTAAACGTGACATACAGGTATTTTTGGGAATGGTCAGTTACTACCTGCGCTTCATCCCTAACTTTAGCTGTATTGGGGGGCTCTATTTGAGCTGTTAAAAAAGGATGCTGTGTTAAAATGGATGGAACGTCATCAATATGCCTTTGATACACTTTGTACAGCGCTGACCAGTGCACCGGTGTTATGCTATCTGAACGTTGATAGAGGGTTTATTTTTCAGATAGATGCGTCCCTTTCCGCTGTTGAGGTGGTACTTTCTCAGAAAGATGACGAGGGAGAGTAGCATCCTGTAGCATAATGCAGTTGAATTCTGAACTGCCATGAGCTTAATTATACTGTGACCAAGTGGGAGTGCTTAGCAGTGATCTACGCATATAAGCAATTTAGAGTCTACTTGCATGGGGTAAAATTTAAAGTCTTAACAGATCACTCGTCATTATGCTGGTTGCAGAACCTCAAAGAGCCTGAAGGGCATTTTGCTTGATGGGCTCTTAAGCTGCAGGCTTATGACTTTGAGATCCTTCACCGCCCAGGAGTAAAGCATAAGAACGCTGAATGTTTATCTCAATTGCCAACTGTTGCCATGACGGTGGATCTCAGTGATGTGATGTACAATAAGATGCTCAGCGGAAAATATGATGATGAACTGCCCCAAGTGATCAAAGCATTGAATGAGATGCAATTAATCCCTTCCAATGGAATGGGGAACTGTACAAGCGGATTGGCGATTCTACAGTGAATTTTCTGCAACCCTCAGCAAGGCCAGGAATTATTATGAGCGCCCACAAGGCATTCAGACATGGTGGGGTGCGCAATACAATGGAGTTGTTGCGCCCTTAGTACTATTAGGAAAGCATGAGCTTTGATGTGCTCAAAATATTTCCTGTTGCCATCAGTGCCAAGTGGATAAGCCATTCCGCCATAAGACTTTATAACAGGTAGTGAAACCACATTTTGCTTGGTATACGGTTTCCCTTGATGTTGTTGGTCCCTTGCCAACAGAAGCTAATCAGTGTAAGTACATTCTGGTGGCTATTGACCACTTGCTAGTGGGTTGAAGTGCAGCTGATACAGGATTTGGGGGCGGTCACAGTAGCCAAGCTTGTAATGGAATGCATTATTCAGTGACATGACTGCCCTCAATTCATTCTCACTGATAATAGAACTAACTTCACCTCGCACATTCTCCCCAAACTGAATGAGCTTATGGGTATCCGTGGGGTTCTGACAACTCCATATCACCCTGAGTCTAGTAAAATAATCAAATGGGTGAATGGGACTTTGTTGAAAATACTACAAAAATTAGTAACAGATCGACCTTCTGATTAATGTTCCCTCATTTCCACTGCCATGTTTGCCTATAACATTAGTTACCATTCCGCCATGGGGAAGAGTCCATTCGAACTACTATATGGCTGAAACCTGGCTCTTCCAACATTACTTTATTCATGTGTATAAGACACCAGCAGAATGAAACCCCACCACTATTTGACGAACCTTGCAAACACTCTGATCAAATTTCAAACTTAAGCATATTCCTTCATCTTAGCCAAGAAGATCAAGAATCAGGCTGCTGATCAGGTATGTTGTAGTGGGTTGGTGCAGTCTAAAGTGGGCAATATGGTTCCCTTCCATGACCAACATGGGTTGGGTGGAAACACAAGCTGGCCAGTATTTGGATTGGTCCGTTCAAAGTTAAAGAAGAAACTGGGTCTGATGCTTATACCATCAAGGACCCCAAAAGTGGTCAGATCATTAACTAAGCACACATGAAGTTCCTCTGACCAGACAAAAATAGGAGCCTTATCATACAGTCAAGGAGGGGTAATGTCAAAATTCTGAAATGACTGGATGATAATCTTAGAACAGCTAGGGCGGATTGGAAAGAATCCGCCAAACATGATATTAGTACAATTATTTGAGTGCCCCAAGATGAGGCGATATTAAGATAATGAGTTATTATTGGATTGCCTCTAAATAAGGTAATAAGGTGATAAGGTGATGTTGATATTCAATGAATATGAATTAAATCACCTCAAATTATGGCAATAGAGAGCTAAAGAATAACAAGACAAAATTGAGGATAATTAGCGGAATAGAATAGTCCAAGCTATTAGAGTGGTATCATCTGAAGCTGCTGTATATAAGTGAGATGGGCAATTAAGAAAGATAGGTTGTTTTTAGTAGAGAGAGTGGAACAGCGAAAGGTCGTTGTATTTAGCAAAGTAAATAAATAGTTTTTGGGGCGATTGATCTTATTTTTAGTATATTTTCAAGTGTGTCCAAAGGACTGACGATCCTCACATCATATGTCTGTTGTTCAGTGGGTTTGAGCTGTGTGAACAATATGGCGGATCCTAACAACACCATCTGAATTTATAACAGAGCTAATTACTGAATACACCTCATACTTGATCTCAAGCTAATATTGAGTCAGTTAGGGCATTCTTCCTTATCTCATCGCCTAGTGGAGCACTAATGGGGAAATTTATCTGTAGTTCTTTTGGTCATGAACTTGGCAATATTATGTTAAATTGCTTAGTGCTTTAGTAATATAATATAAATGATTTTGTGCCTTAGTCCCAATAAAATAAAATTGATATATTAACAACAATAGTTTAATCAAGATTGATATATTTAATTTGTAAATAAAAAACTTAAAATTGAGGCTTCACCTAAAATAGGGCGAAGCCTGACACCAGCTTTAAAAATAAGTTAACAAACCCTTGGTTCTTGGGACCACCTGGCGCTAAAAAACAAACCCTTGGTTTGAGGTACAGGGGTCCTTGTCTATCCAGATATAGCAAAGTGGAAGGTATTAGCCAAGTATCTTTAGAGTGTCTTTCTCAAAATTGCCAACAATTTTTTAAGTTCTCATAAAAGAGGTCATGATGAGAAAATCATACTTTTATTTGTACAAAACTATAGCAAGTAAAGATATATCTAGCGAGCCAAACTGCAGCAGTTGTACACTTTAGACTTCTAGAGACGTTGTCCAAAGTTTCACGGTTAGTTAAACTTTCTAGTGTTCTATGTCCAGTGCAAGGCCAAGCTTTTTTACTAATTTAGTAGACCAAATATAATTGGTGCACCACTTTCAACAAAAGCTCTTTTTTAAGCTTATTAAATGTGCTATTGATATGTGCATTAAGCCTAATAAAGATAATCTTGATTGACAACATTAACATCCAGCATGTCCTCTCGACCTAATTATGTATAATAGTTCATCACAAAGTAGCAGTCCCAATTCCTATAAAACTTAGACGGGTATGGCCATTTGAACTCTGTTTAGTCTGGGACATTGACAGAGGTGACCGGAAGCTCTTATTGTTCAAGTTGTTGATTGTAAGTCTTTCTTCTACCTTATTTATAATATACCTTTGCTTAGTGATAGTGCTAATGTATTAACAACTACATTTTCATCAGATATTAATAAAAGGGAAACTGATGACAAAGCGCCATGATTTCCAATGACCCTTCATTCATTGTTGAAAAAAGTTTATTTTGATATTCTTTGTGATTATAAAATAGTCAATGGTAGTAAAATATCCATTTTTTATTTCTCTTTATCTTTTCTTAAATCATCATCAGTATCAGGTTAAATCCATTTACTTGGGCTTCATAATCATAGTAGGGAAATGCTTTTCATAGTGTCCTAATTGTTTGCATGTGTGATAAATTACATGACAATCATCTTATATATCAAAGCAAGGCCTGTATGACCGGTTTTAGCTTTGCTTTGGATATATGAGCCTATTATGTAAATTCTAGGCTAATGTTGACTGGGGTTGGGTGCCTTCAAAGATACAGAGCTTTGAAAAAAATAGGTAATCATTAAGGTTATGTTATATTCCTCATTAAGCACCGGTAAAGATACCATAATAATTTATAGGGATTACATGCATGTCAAAGCACAATCTGAGCGTCAAAGTTAGTTAACACTTTTGCTCTATATAGCACCTGAGCCTCTTGATAAAAATGTTCAGAAAAATTTGCAATAGAATCATTTTTTTAAAAAGTTAAGAACAGTCTTTTTGCATTGTTATCTTCTTGGCACTGCAAAATCCTGTATACTGAGTTCTTTGGTGTTGTAGTAAGTCATATAAGTGTCCTGTAATTTTTTAAAATTACCAACTCCTGGCTTTCAGAGTCCAAAAATTTATTCGGGGAAGGCCGACCATGAGACGGAATGAAAAATGGATGGTACAGGATTAGAACTTGAACCTACTCAGCATAAAAGCAACAATTTAATTACTAAGCAAGAAAGCCTTCAGAGTCAAAGAATAATATTGGGTAAATAGAATAGCAAAGTTAGTAGCACCATCCAAACTTATTTATAAACAATACTATAAAGTTATGTACATTTTCATTTTAATCAAACATAAGTTAATTAAATTAAAATATGCTGGCATCCAGTTCCGCAGTACTTAGAAAGCCTTAAAGATTTCAACTGAATTTCTAAGCTATCTGAATGAGGAGCTGAAACATTAAAAGTTTGTGCTGCTAGAGCTGCCTGAGCGGAGGGCGCCATTGGAGCCATAATTGGCGGTGAAATCAACTTCCTAGATGGGATTACCATAATATTGGTGGACTCAGATATAAGTACCATTGGTAAGTTTTTGAAAATTGTATGCAATATAAATGAAGCCTACGCTTCATTGACCTCAGCATCAGACACTAAAAATGGTCAACCTATTAAATAAAACAGTGTTATAAACTCCTGAAAGAACTGGGTTAACAAACTGAAAAAAGTGGCAACGCTCCACCATAAGTTGTTGTTTAACCTGCTCAAGTTCTTAGTTAGAAGTTAAGGATTAATCTTATATTAATGTGAGTTCTCTCTTAAGTAGAAACATACTTCTGCATAATTTTGATCTCCATTTCCAGGTCAATGCTAGACTAAAAAATTTTATTTAAATCTTGATCAAAGCCATTAAGGCAGTTATGTAATCCTTAGTATTTTCTTCCAACTATAAAACTATGCAATCTTACTTTAACAAGATCTCCAAAGGTTGGCCAATGTGGCCATCCATATTGTCACTATGCTGATGAGTAGGTAGATCATAAGTATGCTAAACTTGAGAAGTCGACTTGGTAGATATAAAAACAATCTAAATCAGCACATTAATAACACTCCAGGTGCTTCTTTATAAAAGATTTTGTAATACAGGGTGAAAGATTACTCCAATAAGTGAGCAATAAATGTTAGAACCTTTCATAGGCGTCAGGTTCCACTGGCACAGCTGATTTGCACTTAAATAAAATAAGGTACTGTATGAATCCAGTGACCTTAAAAAAACACAATAAACCTTATTTGTCAAAAATAGTTTTATATTATAAACAAAATGAATAGTGCACCGTGGTATCAAATACTAACAGTGACCCAAGGGCTTGCAGTAAGTTGGTTTTGACAGTCTTTGGTTTTTACTACCTAGAGTAAAAACAATATTCTGTTCACATTGGTAATTCCTCCTGATATGAGCCTCTAGATTTTTGCTCATATAGGTGAAAATTATAAGAAACTTTATAGTACTAAGGAATTTCCAATCAATTGCATAGTAATTGAAAGAGCTGCTTGAGCATTGACCTAAAGTTAGATAACATTATAATAGTAATTACCTATTAAAACTAAGATCCTAACTAATGTTCAAAGAGAATAATATTAAAACTTAAACAAAAGTTTACAATGGTGTATAATTTTTAGTTGATAACAAATAAAAAACAATGAGTAATTTGAAAATAAGAAAACTTTTCTTTCTCATTGCAAACACTTTTGCAACCCATTCAATTCAAGACTAAGTCTAGTTTGATAATCTCATAGAGGGGATTAGTCTGCGCCCATGTCTGGGAGCAGTTGGGCAAGCAAGGCAAGAGGAGCAGGTGGAAGGCCCGCGGCCTCTAACGTTTGAAAACGCCCCAGAGAATCTGGCAGAATAGAAAAAAAATCTAAAAAAACTGGCAGTCACAATTTCCCCAGAGATGCTCGCGTGGCAAGCACGATGCAAACAGTACATCAACACGCCACATTCCCAGCCACTTTTGTCGGTGGAATTTGGAGTCCGTGTGTATCTGGACATCCAAAAACGGCCTTATGGAAAAATTTTGTGAAGATGTACACAAAATTTTCCTGACCGCGGTGTACGTTGCACCTCACTCCATGTTGCATGGTTGGCTGGACCTAGGTTTCAAAAGCAAAATAGCAGCAGATGAGGCTGCAGCGGTGCACATAGTGGTCAACCTCCCCAAAGGGCAATGGGTCGTTGAAACTAAATGTACCAGATGGACAAAAGCAAACCAAATTTTCCTCACGTTTGACTTTTTGCCTACTATGGTAAAACGTGACATTTTGGAGCAACACCTGAAAGATGGTCTCGCCATATATGGCAAAATACAATCTTCCAAAATGCAATGTTTCATGGCGATGCCACATCTGTGCACCGGCAAAGCAAACGCAGTTCTGACCCCAACTGAGGAGATTGCGAAGGACCTAACCCAGATCCCGCACTCCACCTTTATTGACATCACAGGGCACACCACCTATCCATTCTGGGTAACCGTGGACAGCACGCCCCCCATTTGCACCTACTGTGATGTGTTCGGCCATAAGATGCATGCATGCCCCATCAAAGAGGGCGTCACATTCCAAGAGCACCCCTCGGTGGCCATGGCCAGTGGAGAGGCGCACTACGAACCAACTGCAAGCACCAAGGAGGCTTTCCGTGGGGAGCACAAGGCTGCTACCTATTGGTAAAGCCCATCTCCCTGCAGGAGTGGAAGAAGGCCAAGCAGGCCCATAGGACCGTGGCCAAGGAAGCAGCCAAGGCCACCACCACCATCCCACACTCACAACGCCAGGAGGACATGGAGACCTTCACGGTGGAAGCAACTCGGGAATCCATCACCCAATCAGATTGGGAGGCCCATGCCAAACAGGCCACTCAATCTGAGGATCTGATGGGAGATTCGATCTCACCCAATCGCTGCACCCAAGCCCCAGTTGAAACTGACTTGGGACCTATCCCAACCAAAAAAAAAAATCTTGCCCCACTCGACGGTGCACTGAACTTATCTGCACCGCAAAAAATTTGTCCAACGTCAGGAAAACAAAAAGCGAAGGCCAAAGCCAACGCAACTCTTTCCACAAAAATTAATAAAAACCCTGATAGCGTTGCTGCTAATACCCATGCTGCTGTGAAAGCCCGTGGGGACCTGGAAGAGGCTGGTGGGCCTGGGGGCCCACCCTGTCACACCTAAGGTACAATGGGGGAAACCTTCACTCTAGGGATGCTGAATATCGCTGGACTCAAGGCCTCCCTGTCCCAGGCTAGGAAACTGAGTTTTTTACAAAACAATTTACCTGTGGATATCCTGGCCATCCAGGAGTCCCACTGTCCACAAGGTTCTGAGGAAGCTTGGAAAACAATGCTCCTACCATCCCTATCCTTTTAGTCGAAGCACTGTGGGGTGCTAATTCAGAAAAATAATTTTTCTAAATTTACATCTTCAGAAACATTCCTAAATGGCTGAGTGCTCGTTGTTACCTTCTCATGGGCCGATGTTGCACACACAATCGTCAACATTTATGCCCCAAACGGTGCACATGAGTGTCAGGAATTTTTCTCATTGGTCAAATCCCTCCCGCTACCCCCCAATTCTTTCCTAATTGGTGACATGAACTGTAGGCTAACCTCACCAATGGACCAGTGGCAGCCCTCACCCCACGCCCCACAGGGTCATGTAGAACTACGCATTCTAAAAGCCACCCTTGGGTTAATGGATGCGCTGCTGCGACATGCCCCACTTCTCAAAAACATGATGTGTCCCCACATCCACAACAGCCAATTAAGGTCCATAACCCACATTGACCTTATTCTAGTGCCGGCGAAATTCCAACCCCACATCTCCCACTTCAAAACAACGAAAATGGAATTCTCCAACCACCAACTGGTCTCGATAACATACCACTTACCCGTCACAATTGCAAAGGCCCCACATTGGTGCAAAATCTGCCCCCCAGAGCTCGCGTCACCAGGATTTTCCACGTGGGTGGAAGAGGCAACTTTGGCAAAATCGTTTTGTTGCACCATTTTGCACGGACCCCATTTCCACATGGGCAACTTTCAAAGAAGACACCATCCGCCACTATCACCATCTCTCATCCAGACGCTCATGAGCCACATCGGCAGTTATATCATGCGCACTGGCAGAATTGGCCCACTTGGAGTCCAAAATTCCAGCCTCAGGATATAGCCCTGCATGGGGCCAGAAGTGGGCAGAGGCAGCCGCCCACCTCAACGCACTTGAAAGGCAACACAAACATCGGGTTTGTGTCCAATACAGGGCCACACGCATCACTAAAGGCGACAAGTGCACCGCATACTTCTTCAAAAAAATTTTGCACCACGCCAGAGCGTGGCCTGCACACAGGTATGAAGATCGGATAATTCTATTGTGGACACACCGGCTGAAGTGGCAATCAAGATGCAAAGATATTACTCTGAGTTATACCGAGCTGAAACAATTCAGCTGTCCAAAATGGCAGAATTTCTTGACAGAGCTCATATCTGCACCATTTTCCAATACCCAGAAATAATGAATTTAATTACTCTGAACGAATTATGGACTACCATTTGCGGTGCGCCAAACTGAAAATGCCCAGGCCCAGATGGCATTCCATATGAGTTCTACAAAAAATATTTTAAATATATATCCCCATTGCTGCTAGCCTCACTCAACCAAAGCCTGTTGGAAATGCACCTCCTACCAGGAGGACATGAGGCCTTTACGGTCACACTCTTCAAGAAAGGGGATAGGCTAGACTTAGCCAACTGGCGCCCCATTTCTCTAACAAATACAGACACCAAAATTTTAACCAAAATCATGGCTAACCGTTTAGGGACTGTAGCATCTGCCACCATCTCCCCAGAACAATTTGGTTTCATCCCCAGAAGGTCAATTTGGGATAACGTGCACTCTGTGGCTAATGTGTGTCAGTCCACAGCCTCTGGGGCACTTGTCTTCTTGGACCAACAAAAGGCCTATGATAGAGTAAACTGGGAATACCTTAGGGCCTACCTCCCCGCTTCATTAACTGGGTGATGCTGCTCACGGAATCTGCAACAATGGCAGTGCACGGCCCAAGTTTCCTAATGGAAGTAGTCCATCCTCAAAGGGGCCTGCGACAAGGGGACCCCCTCAGCCCACTCTTATACAACTTCAGCCTTAACCCACTACTGCGAAATGTGAATGCCCAACTCACTGGGGTCCATGTGCCAGGCCAAACCCCAGTCAAGATGATGGCATTTGCAGATGATTGCGTGGTGGGGGTGTCTAATAACAAAGATGCACGCGCGCTTGAAGCCCTCATCCAGGAATATTCCCGGGTAAGCAACGTGGCACTGAACACCTCCAAAACTGAAATCATCCTCCTTGGTCAGTTTTAGAACTGCTGGGCCCCAGCAAGTAGTTCCCAACTCAGCCCATCTGCTCGCCCACGTCCACGCCTTACTAACTCAAAACACACCGCTCCACTGGTGCTCCCCTTTGTGCCACGACCTACCATAGGACTGGTACACCATCTGGGCGTGTGGTTGGAGGCAGGTGGATACACGTCAGCAGTAATGGAGTGCCATATACTGGACAACGTGACGAAGTGAATCGCCTCTCTCAGAGCCCATCCTACTACCCTCACTGGCAGGGTTGTTCTTGCCAACTCTATGCTCCTATCCAAAGTCTGGTTCGGAGCCCACGCCATCCCCTTCTCCCCAAGCTTCTTCAAATCCCTGTATGCCCTGCTGCAAGGATGGCTTTGGTCAGGCCGCCCACCACCAGTACAGCTAGAGGTCATGTTTGGCCCTCATCATCATGGTGGCATGGGCCTACTTGACTTCAAAGCCCATGCCGCCAAGATCCTGGGCACCTGGATTGCGGCTGTCACTGCTCCTACACTCCCATCTCAACACTGGTCCCGCGCGGCCCATTCCAACTTTTTTCTGAGCCTTGGGCCTCAACAATCCATCAAACCCCCACTCCCTGATGAAATACCTCGCATCACACACATTGGCCACAGGTCCTCACGGGACTAAAACCCACTACAAACGAATCCTACTCTCCATGCAAAGCGCAGAGTGGAGAATTCGTATTAGTGGACATACAACCCGAAGAGGCCGCCCCTCTCCTCAGTTCACACAAGAGGTACAGGGGCTACCCATCCATGATGGTGTGATCCCCATTCGACCCCAAGTCCTATCCAGGGTGGACTACCTGGACATGATGGACATCCCTTATTCCACTGAGACCCAAAAGACTATCTTGAAATATGCACACCATCCTCTGTTGCAGCCTCAAGTCCGCTCCCATGTGTGGCGCTGCCTGAGGCGGGTGTATCATACAGCTGAGCGCTCTAATGCTTTACACTCATCCTGTGTCGTGTGTGGCCAGTATGGAACGCTGTTCCACCGCCTGGAGAAGTGCCCCACCTCTAAAGTAATATGGCGCGAAGTCCAACGTCTTCTAGGCCAGGATTAAACACATCCCTTCAGTCTGTCAAGAGATATGTTTGCTTCATCAATGGCCTCCCCCTCCCACCCTCCCTCCGTGCTCTGGTGGTTGCAATCGCCATGTGGACTATCCACACGATTGTCTTGGATGCCATCGCTGGATCCATTCCCACCCTCCCTGAAGCTGTCCACAGATTCTGGTCTCATTTGGTGGATCACTTTCAAGCGTGGATGTTTGGATATCTCCCACCGCGTCGCTGACAGCTGGTCTCCTCCTGGTTCCCAGTCTGGTTCATCAAATTAGACCCCTTCCTCCACACGTGCTCAATAGTGGCTACGTCCCCTACACACGTTCCCTCCCCCTTCCCATAAGTGGCGTTCCCGCTGGCAACAAGAGATAGCATCGCTTCTCTGGGGTGCCTCCCTGGTACTAAGTTTTGTCTCATCTGAGTCATATTTGGAAGTGTCCATCCCATGGTCAGCCTTCCCCGCAATAAATTAAAAATTAAAAATTAAAAATTTGAAAATAAGGCCCAAGGAGTGAGGTAATTAAAAATTAGAAAGTAAAGTGTTGCATCATAATGGACTAGGGATAAAATCTTCTTTTTTAGTGCCAGCAATTGGAGGCGCTCAGGCGATGGTAACTGATAGCAATTTAATATAAATAGACAAATATATATATAAATGTGAGCGTGGTTTGAGGCAATGTAGCATAAATTAGTCCTATGGAGTAACATTACCGTTGCAACAAGGTTAATTAAAGCCTTTGTCTACATGTTCATAAATATATAGAGAGCTAAATAAAAATATTTATATATTTAGTTAGACCGATTTTAACAAGGGGTTTGCTCTTACTGTGGCGTTTCTGCATTCTATTTATAAGTTTGACAGGATAGCCGTTAAAGATTAATGTGTTGGTGTGAGCTTATAAAAGGAGTTATTTGGTTGTATACCCTTGGTTCCTATACATTGGTTTATTACCAAATGTTAGCATATTTTTATTGGAGTTTTACATTTGATTATAAAAATTGACGTGAAAGAATTAACAATAATATGTTTTTATATTAATCCTCTCCATTCCCTAGATTTAGTCTAAATTAGTTAAGTTGTGGAAGTTGTACTACAATTCTTCTGAGCCTTATTATTACTGTTTGCACATAATTCTTAAAAAACTTTGAGAATTTCAATTTCATTAAATATAAATTTTGTACACAATGAATTGAATTAAATTTACCACTTAATTTATTGATTTATTGGCTAGTATAGGTAGTCTCAGGAATATCACTTTTGTCAGACTTTGCCCCAACAACTAGGGCTTCACTATGAGTAATTAAGAATGATTATTGAACGTTTTTAAAGGAGTACTATCCCTCACTGTTAATAGATACAAATGATGATCACCATATTGATAATTAAGTTGAATTCAAAAGAGTAGAAAAAAATTAATCAGGAAGTTTATAAACTGGAGTTCTGCTAATGTAGATAAGGAATCTCCATAAAAATAATCTTGCATCAGGCTCATGAGCCTGGCATCTAAAAAGGGAAGAATATTCAGCTTCCTGACTAACAGTAAAAAGCGTTCTATGTCTGATCTAAGAATTGAGAGAGCAAGGTTTGTTAGTAGCATTATATAATATAACTTAGTTCTTTAACTTGTCTGGTAGCAGCTCAAGATACTTATGGAACTTTTAATAAATAAATCTTGTCTCATAGTAGGGTATTATTTTTGATGACATCAATATTGTCGTTATATCTCTCAATAAGTTTTGTAAGTCATAGCTGGAGAAGTTTAGTGCTTTATATTAAAGTAGAGTAATATACCTTCCTACTTAATATCCTGAGCACAACTAGCTATGATGATATATGTGAATTGCTTTGTGGGTTGTAACAAGTTGGGTAGCACCACTTCAAATTTTTTAACATTTTTTGGAAATTATCAATAAGTAATCTAGTGAGGAAAGGCTATTATCAGTCAACAATGAAGAGTATGATTTGTAAATCTTAGGCTTAAAGGAGAAAACTTTATCATCTTAAGATGTTGAATATTAAAGTACAGAAAATATATAAATCAGGTGGATTCTGGCCCAAGTTTTTCATCTCAAAAAGTTTTGAATCTCTCAAATGGGTGGATGATGCTGAGGTGTCATATATTAAAATCTCAACTTTGCTTGGCCTGATTTCTTTTTTAACCCACCTGATTTGAATCCTTGCTTCCAATTTTGCCCTTATAGGTGCTTTTCCTGTTTACAAAACGTTAGATAAGATGGCTCTTGAGGCAGCCGCTACCCCTGACAACGTTTCTTACAGCCAAGCTCTCCACTCAGCTATGAAGTTTATGGCCAATATAATTCTTTGTCTGAAATTCCCACCTGCTTTCTCTTATAATTCCCATGAATCAATTGAATATGTCAAATTCACTGTATGCCGCACATGCATTAGATTCAAACCTCTCATTTTTTAACCTAAATTAACTCCAAACACATCAAAAAAATAAAAAGTTATTTTGTGTGTTCTGTAGTTAATCAGGCATGCATAATTCCTAATTGTCAGTATCAAGAGTCTATGCATACTGCTGGGCTCATTATTGATAAAAAACCTCACATTGACACCCTTCAATCCCATGCAGCTGAAGCACTAACTCTGCTTCTAGCCACTCTCTCAAGTGTTTGCAATTAATGCTGGATAAAATCCCCTGATTCTCTTTCCTCATCTAATATAGCATCTTAGACTATTAGCCAAGGTGCCATATTAGGATTTTTAAGGATAATCACTTTTTTGGTTTACCACAAATAAAGGTGCATGGATGTCCCCTTTTTTGGTTTGGGCTCCTTAGTGCTAAAAAATAAATCAGGTGGATAAAAAAATTAGACTAAGAAGCTATTAAAATACTTATCTAAGACATAACAAAAGAATAAGTTGCCAACATCAAGTGATCAAAATCTAAAGGTAAAACATTTTTATGCGTTTGGGTTAGGGATAGCCAGCTTTTGTAGATAAAGCTGTTATTACTTGTTTAAAGTTACTTATATTCATTAGAATAGTACCTTAATTAATTAGTAAAGATTTCATAGTTAGGTTAAAAGATTAATAATTGAAATGTTGGCTGCAGATAGCTCTGCAAAAGTTTAGGACTATGTATAAAAGAAAAAATAAATCCAGAATTTATCACTTTCTGCCAAACATCACTTTTCAAAAATAACATCAATCTTTAAAATTTAGCTCCACGAGAGATATTTTGAAAATTAATAGTAATAATGGAGGGAAGACCCAGAAATTACTCACTGACTTAGCTAAATAAGCCAGGAAATTCCCCAGGCATAGTAACCTCAGTTGCCAAACTCAGTGTCAACCAGAGTTACCCGCTCTCAGGCAGCAGCTGGAGAAAAACAGCCAACTCTGGATACACGGCACTTCACCAAGCGTCTTCTCGCCAAATTACATCTCTTTAACCTGCACGCCACACCAGCTTAGTGCACATACATCCCATCAACCTTCTGGGGCCCTCTATCATGGAGAACATCACACATGCAAATATAATTTATGGCGTAACAGTTCTTTTGACTGTCACTGAAGTCCAAAAATGGGCTCACCGCTGAAAATTAGTGGAGAGGTCAAAAACAAAAAGATGGAGAGAATATAGACTACTTTGTTTTGTTAGAAAGCATTGCTATTTATATGGCGTATGGAACATGGTGCCTCAGGGACTTTTATGGACATGTAGGATCAGGATCTTTTACTGTCTTCAATAAAAATTTCCTGGATGGCGCCCTCATTGTACTACACTATCCTCATGACTATGGGGTGGGGCGATGCTTCTCAAGATTTAGGAAGTGGGGATGGGATTCCTGAAAGTAATTTTATCAAAATTTTTTACACGTGATGTTTTCAGATCAAATCTAGTTTAGGGCCTTCAGGAAAAGTTCCATTTGTGCTGGTTTGAGAGTTGATCTGTTGAGGCTCAGTTCATGAGAAAAAAATTTGGCTTGCTCTTCATCTTAAATCCTGACAACGCCCCCCTCAAAATACTGTTGGATGGGAGTAAAGGGACAAGGGAACCAGCCATGCACTCATTATCCACTGTCCCCTGATTGATGTCAGCAATAGAGTACTTGGAGTTCACCTTGTTAATGACCTTATAAGGTCCAGACAAAGCAACGTCAAGCTAATTCTGTCAACCTCTGGGCCAATGGTGATAGAAGAGAATGAGGTCACCTGTTGGGATTTTTGCCCATATTCCCAGCCTGCTAGATTACCTGGTATCGCTAGGGTAAGATTTCCTAAGGCGAAGTGAATCAGAAATCAGTTGTCCCAAATTTTGGAGGAACTATGTTCAGGGGTTTTTGACATTCACCTGGTTGTATCTGTTGGGGATTGATCTGGATGAATACCTAGATCTCATTGGGTGGAGTGGCCAATGAAATATGGGCATCTTATATTGATTAACTATCAGATGTACCAATTGGGATTGGTCGGGTTACATCACCAACTGAACTAAAATGAATAGTGATTTGTGAGGTGAGTGATGCCGCCTGCAACTAGCGAATCAATTGGTTGAAGTGACCTGCCATAATGGGTAATAAGTCCCATTACCTAAGCAGGTCACTAGCCAATTATGGTTGGTTTGCTTGGATTGAGAGAAAACGTTAGGGACACATTTTTTCAACTCTTTCTGTTTGAGGTCTTGAGGATGTCCAATGATGGAATCCTAGCCAGGATGGGGAAGACCATCGCTGCTGAGACGAGGATAGGTGATTCAATGGCATTGGCTGCCGTTTTTGAAGAGGTGTCAACTGAGGGTTAGACAGCCAAATCCCCTACTATATAATTCCCTAGGATTCACTATAATAAAAACAGTATTATTGCCAAGAGTATTAACAGTAGTATTACCAGTATTTTATAGTATAAGCTAAATTAATATTGTCGATTTGGTGTATAGTTAGACTATCAGCTTCCATTATGACGTTCCATCTCAAGGATATTATTGCAGAAGGCAATAATTGGAAGACTCTCAGGGAGAATAGTAAAGATCTAAGCGGGGATCTAGAGATGAAGGAACCACAATCAGGGATAGCTGCTGACTGTGTGTTGGGCCAAGAGAGACTGTCACTGGGGTATCTTAATGAAGATTGGGTGGACAAGATTATAGGGAATAAATCCCTACGAGTACAACTTACAGAGTATCTATTTGAAATACTGGCCGAGCGTTGGGCCAAATAATAAACCAATCTCAACTACAGATAATAGTCTCCATACTATTATCAATTAATACATTTTATACAACGTGACGAAGTGCACGAGGAAATTGAACCTGTGCTTTGAAAAGGTTACTAGGTTGATGGCTGATAATCAACCATAAGTAAATTTTTACAAGTTGGTGCTCACTACAGGGGTAGTTGAGTAAAGAATCTATTATAATGTTGTACAAAGAAGATGATTCCAATTTTGGAAATAAGTTACTGAAGGAAGTAACAAAGATATAAAATGAAGAGGATCACGTTCAGTGGCGTTCACCCAGCTCAGCAGTGGAGCTCTGAGTGAAGCAAAATGAAGATAATCAAGTTCAGGGAAAAGGACTTGCAGCCTAGATATGGAACTATCTAGTGCTGCAAGGAAACAAGTTCCACCGGACATCTACTTGAGATGAAGAGTACCAGCAGGGCCAGCTTTAATTGGAATTGGGCCCGCTGAAAATAGTCCCAAGGACAATCAGGATCAACTCAGGTTGAAATTGGCTCCACTTTAAATAGTCCTGAGGAGTGAGTGTTTAGATGAGGCATTGGACGAAATGAGAAGCAATCAATCCGGAGAATTGGATTGTCATATCAATGAAGAGATAAAGTCAAAATAGAAAATTATTGATCCAAAATGGTGGAGGAAATCTTTTGACTTAATAACACTCAATCACTGTCAGAAGTTGCTGGAGACGAGTTCATCAATTCATGAGAAATTGGTTGAAGCTAATGAGGCCAGAACGGCTTTGTACTTAAGGATAGCCATGAAGGCTGAAAACCGTTTTCAGGAGAAAAACGAGCTGGACAATCGGACAAAACTGTTGGCTGATGAGATACAAAGATCCAAAAGTATCAGTTGCCTAATAAGAGGTGAAATTAGGGCCTGTTGGACGAATTTCCAGCTGGGATTAAAGGCCTAATTCAGGAGAACTGCCTGAAGTTGGCAAGTATGGCCTATACATGAGGAGACAGCGCTGCTGGTCATATAGGGAAAAAGGTCAATACTAATCAGTAGTATTGAGCCTAAGAAAAAATAGTTGCAATGTTCCCAGCGGACCTCTAAACCATTAAATGGCTATGTCCTGAGATTTTGGTCAAGTCCCAGAAGGGGACCACTGAACCAAATGGTTGGTTAAATCTTAATAGGATAAGATTTTGAACCATGATAACTAGTAGGTTTAAGTACCCAGGACCCAGTTTGGATGAAGGGAAAAGGACTTCTGAGCCTTTTGGTAGGTTGCAAGTCCCATTGCAAAAGAAAAATACAAAAAATATATAAAATATTAAAATATCAATCTTATGGTCTAAGAGTTTTGGACCTAAGAAGCGACAAAAATCCTGATGGCCAAACGGAGGAAATCCCACTCATGATGAGATAAAATTTTTGGCCAGGGTAGCCAAAAGTATCATCCTATTAGTTGATTAAGAGCAACTCGCTGATCTGTCAGAAGGCCAGCAAGAGAAGATGCTTGACATGTTGAAAAGCATTGGAGAGTATTCACCCAAAAATGATCAGGAATTGGGATACACAAGAAGTGATTTGTAAGGTCAATACTGGGGAAAATCTGCCGATCTGGACAAAATGGGATTACTGGCTGGGGTAGCTGAAAGCATCAACCTATTGGTTGATTGGGAGCAGCTCGCTGATCTGCCAGAAGGCCATCAGGAGGAGGTGCTCAAAACATTCAAGAAATATTGGTAAGTGTTCACTCAGGACAAACACAATTTGGGATGCGCATGAGACATAATTCACAAGGTCAACGCTTGGGAAAATCTACTGATAAGGATGAGACTGATCTGAAGATTGAAAGCCGCTGAAGAAGTAGTGGAGGATGAGATTAGAAAACTAGTGAAGCATGGGCTTCTTGTTCCATCATCAAGTCCCTGGGCGAGTCCAATTCTGATCATGAAGAAGAAGGATGGATTGAACTGGGTGGTTCTTGACTATTAAAGGCTTAACAAAATTATGAAGAAGGATTCATACTCTTTACTGAGGATTGGCGATGCTCTAGATAATTTAGGAGAAGTAAAGTATTTCTCCGTGATGGATTTAATCTCAGGATACTGGCAGATTGACTTGCCAGAAGAAGACAAAGAAAAATGTGTGATTATTACCGCGCAGGGGTTATACCAGCCAACAAGGATGCCCCAGGGTCTTTGCAATGCGCCTGCGACGTTCAAGAGGGCCATGGACGCGATATTAAGCGACCTGAAGTTGTCATGCATCCTGGTATATCTGGATGATATTAATGTTTCAGTAGAACGTTTACTGACCACTTGCACCACTTGGAAGAAGTTTTAAGAGACTGTCCGCAGCTAACCTGAAGATCAAGCTAAGGAAGTGACACTTCTTCAAGAAAGAGTTGGAATACCTGGGGTTTGTGAACAACTCAAGTGGATTGCAGCCACAAACCCAGAAGATAGCAGCTATAGAGCGTATGGCTGTACTGAAGAGTGTCTGAGACATCCAAGTATTCCTTGGGATGGTCGGATACTATAGAAGATTTATCTGGGACTTCGCCCAAATAGCCAAGCCTTTATTTCATTTATTAAAGAATTCAAAAAAGAATCTTTATGGAATGAAGAGGCCTAGGACTCCTTCAATGAGTTACGCCAATATTTGATAGATTCGCTGATTCTGAAATATCTGAATTTTGATTGGGAGTTTATCATAAAAACTGATGCTTTGTTGACAGCAATTGGCGCCATACTGAGCCAAGTAGATGAACTTAGGGATGAGCATCTGGTGGCATATGTGAGCTGGACAATCTCAGCTGCTGAGAGGAACTACACCATGACTGAGTGGGAATGCCTTTCAGTCCTATATGCATGTAAGCAGTTTTGGGTGTATGTCCACGGAATGCACTTTAAGGTGGCGACAGACCACTCTTTGCTGCATTGGCTACACAATCTAAGCGAACTGGAAGGACAACTGGCCCGATGGGCACTTATGCTCCAGGCTTACAATTATGAAATAGTCCACCAAGTGGGGGCTTCTCATCAGTGTGCGGATGGCTTATTGCGGTTGCCAATGGTCCAGTTGGTATACCCACAGGTGGATGAGCTATTCCAGAGAATGGTCAAAGGAAGAATTGAGGACAAGCCCCAAGAAATCCAAGGTGCACTTCGAAAAGCGATGAAAAACACTGAGACTATGTATGGACAAGTATTCAAGATGATCAATGGAAAGTGGCTATATTTCTCAAAACTGTCAGAAAGAGCAGCGATAGTACAAGAAGCTCACAAGTTTGTCAGACACAGAGGCCTGAGGAAAACAACTGACCATATTCGCCAGATTTTTTCTGGGAATCAATTAACTATGATGTAGCAGATCATCTGGCTTGTTGCATAGAGTGCCAGCTGCACAAACCACACAAGAATACAACTGGATACCAACTGGTCCGCCCTGGATTTGCCTGGCACACGGTGTCCGTTGATGTTGGGACCGCTGACAATGAGCACAGGGGGAGTCAAGTACATCATAGTTGCTATTGACCATCTGACAAGATGGGTTGAAATGAAGGCCCTAACCAGATTAGATGCTACCAATACTGCAAAATTCATCCTGGATCAAGTAGTATACTGGCATGGATGTCTGCAAGTCCTATTGAGTGACAATGGGACCAACTTCACATCTCATGTGATCCTGAGGTTAAATGAAATAATGGGGATCCAAGGAGTCATGTCAGTACCATACCAGCTGGAGATGATTGGAATGGTAGAATGGGCCAATGGGACGCTGGCCATGACGCTGAGGAAGCTAGTCACAGGGAGAACTTCTGCGTGGGGAACGTACCTAAGTTTGGTGACATTTGCCTACAAAATTAGTCATCATACAGCAATGGGAAAGACGCCGTTTAAATTACTATACAGAAGAAAGGCTGCGTTGTCACCAATTTTATATTCAGTGGTGGAACTGACGTCAGGGATGAGTACCAAGAAATACCTTAACTAACTGACGAGTATCCTGATTGATATGTATTGCAAAAATTTGATTCAACCTTAAATAAAAGGATACAAGCGAAATTGACAGATGACAAAAACCAACTGTCATTAGAAGAATACTGAATAGAGGAAAGAGTCGTCTCTTGCGATATGCATGGTTTTGGATGAAGAAACAGATTAGATGTGTTGTGGTCAGGTCCGTTTAAAGTAATCACCAAGATGGCGACTGATGCTTACTCCATCAAGAATCTCTTGGATGGAAGAGTTGTAAATTAAGTCCATGCTAAGTATCTAAAGCGTTTGATCGAGGAAAAAAATAAAAGAGTTCCCAAAGGACTGATGAACCATTAAGTTGGTCATGTCGTGATGATTAGGTCAAGTCCAAAAATGGACCTCTGAACCATGGAAACTGGTAGGTTTAAGCACTTAGGACTTAGCTTGGGGGAAAAGATGGACCTCTGAACTGAAACAAGGTCAATTCCCATAGTAAAAAAATTAAAACGCATAAACAAAAAAGCCAATATATTTTTATAATTTTTATTTTTATTAAATGTCCTCAGTATGGGGATGATTCCGCCAATGTCGCCTCTTGTGGGAGGGAGGATGGATCGCGGTAGGAATAAACAGCCCATCAAAATTGATATGAAATTGGACGCTTGTAAGAGTGAGACCTACAAAAAACCACGTTTGTTGAGCAGATGCTGAGCCCTGAGAAAAAGTGACTAAGGGAAGGTAAATTGAGATGTCAGAAGATGCCAATCATGAAACCCTGGAGTGGGGAGGAAAGCAGCAATAAAGAAAGAGGCAATTGGCAAATAACCCTGAGTAATCCCATTATGGCACCAGAGCTGGAAGATTTATCTTGAGCGCCTGCTGACGGGCTTCATCAAGGACACTGGACATGTGGGCCAGCAACAAAGAAGGAATACTTGATGGGGGTTGCTGAATCATGCCCCCTATTAACGCCATCAGTGGAAGATACCAATGGGAAGCTCCAGAGAAGAGATAGTTGTGCAGAAAGCAGATTGCATCCTGCAAGCGGCGACTACAGGCTTTGCGGAAGCTAAAGCTTAATGACCAGTGGAAACCAGGCGAGGCTGGAAGCATTGTAGACCAACTTCGAAGAACTTGGCCAGCAAAGCGAAGAGCATAAGTGGAAGTATCCCAATCTAGAAGGTTATTAAGATCTGAGGGATTCAGTGCTAATGTCAAAGCCTCGGTGACTTGGGCCCAGAGTTCAGTGTAGGGGAGCTCAAAGTGTATGATGTTACCGATTGAGAGCTCAGAAACCAGTACAGCAGGTTTGTAAAATTGACTGAGTCAGAAGAGGAATTCAGGGAGCAGATCTGACCTGGCCAGAAACAAATGATCCAGAGCAACTGGCATAATCTCCAGAGCATCTATGATGATGTTTGGAGCATCAGTGAAAGGAGCCAGATCCAGGAGGGTTTTGAAGTCCAGTTCTGGAATCAACTGCTATGTAAGAGTCAGCCAAGAGTTGTTCGAAATGATGGCCAGCCTGGTTTTGGGGGGATTAGTTGCCGTTTCCAGTAATTCAATGGAAGGACTATCCGCTTTCACCAGACTAGGCATATAAGCGAAAGGAAGGACCATAAAAGAGGTTCCATCAAGCATCCTGACTCATCTGCTGGAAGAGATGGAGGTCTTGATCAGACAGACTATTGAGGAGCTGCTGGTAGCGAGATTCAGAATTTGACATATGAGCTGGACAAGAGGGGGTATGTCAGATTTATATAGAAGTTGACATTATGCACTTTATAATCCATTAGGCTCCAATTTTGGGGAAATTAATCTCAAAATTAATGAGATAAGCTCTCCAGGGAAAGAATTAGGAATGACTTACAGCCAAGAGGTTATGAGCGAAATAATGAGGGCAAATAGAAATAAGTATTCTTAATCAAGCCATGAAACGAACATCAATGGCAAGAGTCTCCTGTCTAGGAAGAGGAGAAAATCAGGAAATCAAGGACTCTGGACCAAGAATCCTGAATATGACAGAGGTTCATATACCCTGATGGGGGAAAACCAGATCCTAGGACTAATATTATCATGAGTAAATCAATCAGTCCAGCACGACATAAGGTTGTGGGGACCGCGCTCTGAGAAGGCAGTAGTGAGGAGGAAGAGGAAGAACGCCGTATGCTGAAGGTCATCCCGAGCAGCGTTGAGTATTGATGAGTGTACTCTGCTTGAACCAATGAAGTATTTGACCAAGTGTCTGAAGCGGTGTTCTCAAGCCCTGGTCCTTTTCTCTCTGAAAATCTAGGAAAGAGGGGATTGTATTGGTATTTTTGCCCATATTCCTAGCCTGCTAGATTACCTGGTATTGCTAGGGGAAAATTCCCTAAGGCAAAGTAAAATTGAAATCAGTTGGCCCTAATTTTGGAGGAACTATGTTTGGGGGATTTTGGGATATTCCCCTGGTTGTATCTGTCAGGGATCAATCCAGATGAATACCTAAGATCTCATTGGGCGGAGTAGCCAATGAAATATGGGCATCTGATAGTGATTAACTATTAGGTGTACCAATTGGGATTGGTCAGGCTTCATCAACGACTAATTGGGAATGAATAGTAAGTTGCAAGGTGAGTGAAGCCACCTGTAACTAGGAAATCGATTGGTTGGTGAAGTGACCTGCCATAATGGGTAATAAGTCCCATTACCTAAGCAGGTTGCTAGCCAATTATGGTTGGTTTACTTGGATTGAGAGGAAAACATTAGGGACACGTTTTCTGACTCTTTCCATTTGAGGTCTTTAGGATGTCCAATGATGGAATCCTATCTAGGATGGGGAAGACCATCGCTGCTGAGATGAGGATGGGTGATTCAATGGCAACATCTGCCATTTCATTGAAGAGGTGTCAACTGAGGGTTAGACAGCCAAATCCCCTACTATATAATTCACTAGGTTTACTATAATAAAAACCTTTGAAAACTCTAGTTTGAAGATAACAAGTACTTTACAGTAATATTATCGATTTGGTGTATAGTTAGACTATCAGCTTCTATTGTGTCATTCTATCTTAAGGATATTATTGCAGAAGGCAATAATTGGAAGACTCTCAGAGAGAAGAGAAAAAAAATCTGAGCGGTGATCTAGAGAAGAAGGAGCCACTATCAGGGATAGCTTCTGACTATGTGTTGGACCCAAGAGACTGTCACCGGGGTATCTCAGTAAAGATTGGGTGGATAATAGGAAGGAAACAAATCCCTACAAGTATGACATCATGATTATTTAATCAAGAATACTGGCTGAGCGTTGGGCCAAAATATAATTCATACTCAACTTTGGCTAATAGTCTCCATACTATTATAAATTAATACATTTTATACAACATGACAGAGTGCACAATGAAATCAAACCTGTGCAGTAAAAAGATTACTAGGTTGACAGCTGATAATCAACTTTAAGTAAGTTTTTACATCACCTAAATAAAAAATTGGTAAGGAGGGTCAGCCAATGTTAAATTTGGATGTCTCCTTTCCGGTGGTGATGACAACGTCTTGTGTTTCTAGGGCTTTTAAATGGACAATTTCATTGGTTAAGGCCCTCATGGTTAGATCAAAGTTCTCAGGATCAGAGTTTTAAGCAAAGGCTTAATGCTACTTGGTATCCGGGGGAGCACATACATATTGAGCTTTTAAAGGGGGACATTTCAATGACTCAATGTTAGCTTATTCTTTAGGCAAGCAAAGCGCTGAGTAAATAATGATTCCAGCGAGTTAGGTCAGAAGCGGCCATCTTCTGTAAAATAGAGACAAGTGTTCCATTTGCGCGTTCCACCGCCCTGATAGTGGATGGGTTATAGGGATAGAAAAACTTTGATTAGTACCAAAAAGTGAAAGAAGTTCTTGGACTAACTGTGAGGTGAAATTTAACCCATTGTCCAAAAGTAAAGTTTGTGGGCATCCATGCTGGGTATAAATGGATTGAATAAGGAAGAGAGACATGTCTTTTTCAGTGGCAGTGGGGACTAATATTATTTTGACCCATTTTTATAGATAATCCACGGCTAGGAGAATATTTAATGCCATGCAGTCCAGTGAGAAGAGGTCCTATCACATTAATGCTAATGACATTGAAGGATCTTGTTGGGGCAACGACTGAGTGTTGATAATGAGGACTAGCCCATCCTTGGGATTGGTAGGTCATAAAGTCCTCTAGGACCTCTTATATGGTCTCCACAATTTGGTCCCAGTAACATCGTGTCTTTAGCCACTCGTGAGTTTTCTTGACTTCCACGTGTCCCACAGTCATATGAAACCTCTAGGATAAAATTGGTTAAGGAATAAGGGAAGATGTAGGGGATCCATTTCTTATTTACAATCTTATATAGCAGTCCACCTTGATCTGAGTGTCCTGGGTCATCTTTCAGAGCTCAGCTTGAGTACCATAAATTTAAATCTTCCTAACGTTCAGTTTGACTAATTAGATAATACAGTTGGTCTTCCCCATGGATCAATACAGCTAGCACCAGCATCCTAGATAGGCCATTGCGTTTTGATGGGTTGCGCCCATGTGACTAACAATGGTGAAATTATAGCTTTGCAGTATTACGACCCATTTGGGTAAGCAGAGATCTGGGTCCTTCATCTGCTGGAGCCGCCGGAATGAGGATTGATTGGTGATGATGGTAAAGTCTGTGCTATATAGATAAGGCTGAAAATACTTGATTGCTAGCAAGACAGCCAAGCATTCCTGATCGTTAATGCTACAGTTCCGTTTGGCCTTACTCAGAGTTTTGCCAATATAAGCCACTGGGTGGTCGTTCTGACTTTCGTCATGCTGGGCTAGGATGGCCCTAATGTTGACATTGCTCACATCTGTGAACAAAAAGAAGGGTTGGTCAAAACGTCGGTGGAACTAAATGGGTTCATTGCAAAGAGAGGTTTTCAACGCATTAAAGCCATGCTCTTGTTCCAGCCACCATTCAAAAGGCACGTTTTCTTAAAGGAGTAAAATAGAGGCTCGGCTAGGTTGTCAAACTGAGTGATAAACTGATGATAATACCCACCATGCCAAGGAATACCTGAATATTCCTTAGACTCTGGGGGAGTGACATCTTTGTTATGGCGTCGACCTTGTCCAATATGTTCTGGATGCCATCTTTTGAGACCTTGGGTCCCAGAAACTCCATATCAGACTGGAAGAAGGAGCACACTAAAGTTCGAGCTTTATCAAAGCCTTCTGGAGCTAATTAAAACTTCTCAAAAGATGCTTGATGAATCCATTAAAGTTCATGATAAGACAATGATGTCATCAAGGCTATAAGAGGACACTCAACAGCTAAAGTACCTGAGGATCCCATATATGATGCGTTGGAAAATGTCCGGCGCATCACAGAGACCCTGGGGCATCCTCATGGGTTTGGATAGTCCTTTAATGGCTATGATCGCGCAATTTGCTCAATCTTTGGGGGCAAGCTCACTTGCTAGTATCCACTAGAAAGATCTATTGCAGATAAGTACAGTGATCCAGCGAGCAGTCAGAGAGAGTCGTCAATTTGAATCAGAGGATAAATACTTCTTAGTGATAAAGTTAAGCCATCAATAGTCTATCACCACCCAATGGCTGACATCCTTATTCCAAACCAGTAGGAGTGGAGAGGACCAAGGGCTGCGAGAAGGCACTAAGAGTCTGTCTTCAAGTAATTTTTTAAGCTCCACTGCCACCTGGGCTTTTTTTACCTTACTCTTTTAGTAAAGTTGGGACCAGAAAAGGGAGCGTCACAGTCTCCACATGATGTAAAACCCCATTCATTCTTCCAAAGTCATAGTTCAAGGCTGAAAATAGGTCTGACTACTTCCAACAATTCTTCTACTTTGTGCTGTTGGTCTTCAGTGAGATTCTTTCTGATACTGGTGTTGACCAGGGCCACTGAAGTGGGAATCTCCAACCCAAAGTCACTTAGGCTCCCAAATACATGGACATGAATCAGCCTCTACTGGTAGGAGGCGGACATAGGCGGCATTACTGTTTGGGCCTATTACCCTAGTTCTGTTGGTAAGGTTAGCCAACAACACAGAGCTAGATCTTGCATAATCTGGATCTAGAATTCCTTTGAAGGTTAGCACCTCCTTGGTGGATGAGTTGTTTAGGCCTCGGATTTCCAACAGGTATCTGGAAGGGATGTTAACATGGACCTGGGTGTCAGCAATTATTTAAGACTTTGGAAGTATAATGGTCGCCCTAGGTAAGTAGATAGGCATGCCTTCTTGTCCATCAACAGCAGGTGGGGCAGCCAGACCCAAGAGCCCCTTACATGATATTTGAGCAGTTTGATTTGGCCTTCACTCTTTAGTAATCAAGCTCAGGCCTTGACCTTCGTCTTAGAGTCATGAAAAACTTTCAAAGATTAGAGGGACCTGATGTCCCAGGAGAGATAGAAATCCGTTATCATAATGTAGTACCGCTGAGTAGTCCCAGAGAAACAGAGTCACAACAAGAAGGTCATAGCTCAGTTTATCCAGTGTGATGGTGGGGTATTTACAGAAAGCTTCTTGAATCAGATAGGTAGTGAAGAATAGGCCCCTATAGATTGGTTACATTGCAGGCCAGCAGTGCCATACTCCATATAGTGTTTCAAGTATGTAGAGATCTTGATGCGCTTTATCAACTTGAATGATATAACGTTTACAGGGGAACCATAGTCGACTATGGCAAGAATCCAAACATTATGGACTCAAACTGTGATGTGGAAAAAAGACTTCTAAACTGGAGAGGTAGCGTGAGAAACATGGGAAATTTATTGGAGGAAAAGTAAGAAGTTCCAATTTCTTTAAAATCAATGGGTTTAAACCTTCTTCAGGTATAATAGCTCCAGGTTCATTAGAGGTCAGTGACAATTCTTGAGGCTTGGTAGGATCTCATCATGGAGCGCCTCATCCCTCATGCTGAATTCCCTTTTTCCCGCCTCCTCAGCAAGTCGTTTCCAGCATGTCTTAGCGCTGTATCAGAAAACATTATAGTAGGTGCATTGGGGTTGAGGATTCTTCTGGTTTTCAACCACATGGAACCTAGGACAGCTGGAGTAACCTGAAGGAGTAGCCTTGGGGTGCAGGGTCGATACAGGGATCTCATTAATCGCTTTTTTGATCTCTCAAATGCAGGTAAAACCGTTTTTCTGGCCAAACATATGCATCTGAACCTCTGGATAAAATTCCTATGTGGAGACGATAGAGGTAGAGGCGTCGTCCAAGGTAATGCAATTGATGGTGACCCCAGGCTGCGCTTAAGTGTAGAAACAGCTGGTGGGCTCCACGTGGCTCTCCCTTTTTCAAGAAGATACCCATGAATGCTTGTTTTTTATTAAATAGAGTCTGATTGCTGCCAAATTCCTGTATTAAGACCATACGGACCTGTTCCCAAATGTTGCATTCTTTCAAGTGGGGGTCATGATCTCTTGAGTAGTGCTGTTAAGGAAGGAGTGGATAAGTTTTACTTTCTGCCAATTATGGGCTCTTCCATGGTTTTCTAGTAGGCATTCAGGAAAGAGGCAATGCTCTCCTGGACAGTGGTGAACCTCTCTTTAAAACTAAGTTTAAAGTTAGTCACAAGAGGAATGGAGAGGGTGTTAACAGCAGGAATGGTGCAGGCTTGGAGATCTCAGTTTCCGCATAGTCATGAGATACCTTCTAATCCAATCGTCGTCTTAGTCTCTTAAGGTTCTCTTGGATATCATCCCAGTTTTGGTTGAAATAGGAAATGGAAGCCTTATGGGCAACCTGCTTTAGGGTTTGAATATATGCGCCCAGAAGGGGAAAACGGCTCTCAAGGGTGGTCAAACAGGTATCAAACCCTCAATAGGTTTGTTCAAGATGAGTGATGAAGCTATTGGTAAGCTTAGTGAAGGCGCTAAAGTTATTCATTTCATCTGACAATGCCTCAATGTAGACCCTAGGGTCTAGGGGAACTCCATCTACTTGGAGTTTTCACCCCTTAGCTAAATTCTGGATTTGATCATGTAGGGTGGCTAAAGCTGCCAAGACATACTTTTATCAAGGGTCGTCAGGGTCTCTGGGTTTAGGTGCCGCAGATCCAGAGGGCACCCAAGGTCCATGAGGGCCTTCAGGTCCTATGGGCCTTTCAGGCCCCTCACTTTTAAAGGTTTATTCATGAGATGCCAGCTCCTGGTAGTGGTGCTGTTGGGTCCACACAAGGTCTTCAACTTGGAGGAGTTGCTGGTTCCAAGCAGCCTTGAGGAGTTAGATACTCTGATGTATTTAATCTCCAAGATTTCCAGAAATCCCGCAATCCAACACCGCAATTTAGTCTCAGGATTCATTGATTAATAGGCAGTTAATAATAATAGCCTCTTGGTTGTCATGGATGAAAGAGTTTACGCAAGTAAAAATTGATGACATGGGAATGTAAGATTTGGGTAAGCCCCAATTGTTGGAAATCTTCATGATGGTGCAACCTGACTAGATAGATTAGGTGATGAATATCTGGGTGAACAAAGTTCTGAAAGTAACGCTTAGTTCCCAAGGTCAGTTCCCCCACAGGCATCTGGGCTGAGATATAAAGGTCCCGCATGGTAGAGGGCATGAAAGAGGCATAGGAGCGGCATGAGCGGGCACCCACAGAGTAGATGCCATTATTAACTGTTGAACAATGTCATTAAGGTTCTCATACTGAAATTGATTTTGATTTGTGTCAACTGTGGGTAGGGAGAACTGTGACATGGCCCAAAATTCTAAACTCACATGCTGTTTGGGCAGCACTTCATACCATAAGGTATTAATCCATTGAGCAACACTCATTGACTGATCAGCAGATTGATCTTTGTGACTGCTAGTATTCTACATTATTCGCGATAGAGGTTTTCACTTAGGAAAGCTCAGAGACCCCCTGTAGTGAGCACCACTTCTCTTGGCATAACAGTTTTCTTGATTGTTGATGAAGTCCAAAAATGGGCTAAAGCTGAAAATTAGTAGATAGGTCAAAAAATGAAAAGATGGAGAAAAGATAGACTACTTTAATGTTTTAGAAAGCGTTAATATTTGTAGGGTATGTGGGAACATGGTGCCTCAGGGCCTTCGTGGCCCCATAGGATCAGGATCTTTTACTGCCTTCTGGATTAATCACATAGATGGAGCCCTCATTGTAATGTTATCCTCATGACCGCAGGGGTGGACGGCACCTCTCAGTATTTATGAAGTGGGGACGGAAACCTGAAGTTAACTCTACCGATTCTCATATTCATGATGCTTACTGATCAAATATAGTTTTGGTGCCTTCAGGATAAGGTTTCATTTGCACTGGTTTGAGAGTCAATCCGTCAAGGCTTGATTCAGAAGTAGGGATTTTTGCTTTCTCATAATCTAAAATACTGATAATAATCGCTTCATATCAATTAGATACAACTCAGTCCTTCCAGGCACTCTCCTCTCCAGTTGAGTTGCATTTATCTGCCCCCTACTATTTCTGATGTTGGATTTCTAGATCTTTCATAAAAAGGTACTTCCCAACCGTCTATCCATCAGACCTTCACCCATAATGTTTTATCAGCTGACCAATCTGGTTCATAGACTACTAAATTGGGCCATCCTAATTTGTTTAATAAGTAAACTACTGAATTGAAGTTCAGTGCTTTGAACTAGTTTTATTCCCATCTGTCCCATTTAAACTTTTTAAATGTTACTTATCAGGAAGGCTCTTACTCATCATAAGCTAAAAATGCCTGATGCACCAATCAGTTAGAGAGTTTAACACACTAAATCACACCCAAAAGTCAAATTACTTTTGAAATAATGAATTAAATAATGATTAATCAATACTCATCCCCCAATTGTCTGAAGTTAATTCGATCTAAATGGGTCAACCAGCTCAGAAATGCTCAACAAACTATCCTCAGTGCCAGGCAGCACCAGCAACCACTGAAGTCGCTAGCAAATATGTAACCCCACAAACTTTCCCTCACCACCTACTCAAATTTTACCTAGAATTTCAGCTCAACTCAAGCATTAACTTACCAAGGGGCCTTGGGGCTTGGCAAAAACCTCTTGCGCCAGTAATACCTAAAGCTGATCCCTATGAAGTGACATTTATTGCCGATTATAAGAAGAAATTGGCAGAAACTAGAGATCAAAATGTTCTACCTTGCTCAACCCTTTCCTAGCAATTTAACTATGGTCATAATCCTGTTGAATACTACATAGAGGATTACTTTTAACACTTTGTGGCAAAGCCAGAGATATTTCTATTTAACACCATCATCCATCTTCGTTGGAAAGAACTACATTGATATGGGATTTAAAGAAGCTGCCCTTGATGACCATGCTGCCACCCTTCAAATTGTTATTCCACTTGATCTCTATATCTCCCACACGCATTCTCACCTGTAAAAAACTCATGGGTACGTTTTCCAACCTCCTAATGACTATTGATCCTAAATCACTTAAACTGGCGCTCCATCGTGGTTTAATAATTTATGTACTCTCAATAGACTTTTTGTTCCTTCTTACTATGCTCCCATCCAAAGAGCACGCCTAGCAAAGGCATCGTTTCCTCTTCTACTATGTTCCAAAATATATAGATGTAAGTCCTTTCATGGAAGTTGTTGGTACATGCCTAGAGATCTTCTTTGATAACTTTGACCAAGTGTTTCCACGTTGTTCATGGTTTAACGCCCTTAAACACCTGTATAATGGCTACATGGCTCAAAAGCAAGCTCTCTAAGCTATCAACCAGAATTTTAAACCATGCTAAAACATTCCCGCGTGGCTGTAGCAGCAATTCTGCAACCCAAACAATAGGTTGTTGTTCAAGATCTTACCCCTAAAACCCTTCTTTTTATAGTTTAAAACTTCAGTGCTAGCAGTAGGTCAAACATTCTTTTACTTAAAGCCCTCCCCCGGTGAACACCCCTTCTAATCTACCAGAAGCAATACTCACACAGACTAAGCGTAAAGCATCACCTGAAATGAGCTCTCGTTGGCAACACCCACTAAGTGCTATGCTAAAACACATCCAGCCAACACCAGCGCCCCATATGTCATGGGGTCTGCTAAAAGTGAGACCAGGCTTTCAATATGGATGAATAACAACCCAGTGGAATGCCCAGAATGCCAGTGGCAAAGCAGTCCTAATGACTTGGAGGAGGGACGCCCTATGGTTCCTATGAGGTGAAAAAAGTTAAATAACATACCAAAGGCCCCCATAGCAAACCAGATGGTTGCGTTGGGGGCAATTGTAGGTCTTTCAGGGGCAAGCCCGAGGGTGAAAGAGGCATGAATGATGGCCAATCCTCCTGGGTTTTCAAGTGTTGATCTTTGGTTTCAGTCCCATAATTTTCAGGTTCAGTTTTGTATATGTAAGAACCCATAGGTTCATTAAAAGATTTTGACCTGCAAAAATGGGATCAGGCATGCAAATAAAATCAAATTGGTTCAATTAAAATATGAGGTGTTCCTGGATGTCGGCGCACAGTTTGTGAGGGTCATCAGGTTAAAGCTCAGAATTAAAAAGTTCTTTGAATGACGGCTCAACTTATTAATAAAAATCGAGACAGATTGCTCTGAGGAGCGAATATTTGGGTAATTCTCCGCTTAGTTTCACCTCCAGATTGAAAAAAGGCAATCAACACCCACAAATGACTTGACAAAATTGGCGGAATGAGGGGCCTTATCTCATCTGGATCGCACTAACTCAGTGGAGGGACGGAGAGGTAAATTGGGCGGATAAGAGGGCCATCATATATAAGAGATTGTGTGCCTTGTGGTTGACCTTATTGTGCTGACCCAGTGGTGGGTTGGCGAACTGATTTGGTGAATTTGGGAGCCCATCTTGAACAGCGGATTGGCGAAGCAGGTCAGGAGCATAACCTCTGATGACATCAGCCAGTACACGGCGAGCCACTGGATCTATAGATTGGAGTGCCCACTCAACGATCATCTGTCCCAGAATGCTAATAGCGGCATGTTTAGTAGGGTTCAAGGCGAATTTTGGCAGGAAGTAGTTTGGTGGAGTCCGCAGAGAAGGTTAATGAAACTGGTTTTTTATTTAAATTTAATATAAAGAATGAACTGATAACTGCTCCTAGGAGGGGCGGTTGTCTTTTATACCTGTTGGTGGGGGATAAATTGGGGAGATGGCTTTAATGGGCTGGCTGAAATGCTTGCAGCGAGCAGCCTGGATTTGAAAGGTCATCAGATGGGTTACAAATGTGATCATAAAATCTCTTCCAATGTAACTCACATAACAGCTTGGGGGTATTATCACTGATCCAAGCGAGAGACTAGCTCAGATCATAAGCTTGGTGGATATGGTTCTTGATATAATTGATTTCAACAATTTAATTTAAATTTTAAAGATTTTTGTGGATGAATTCTTGATTTTTATTGGCGCCCCGTGACATAAAAAATCAAATATCGTGACATGAACCAGTTTCCTGCCTTACTAAGGATGTTTTGAGTTTTGAGATCGATTTTTGCATTTTCCAAGGAAGTGGGAGGTGACAGGGTGGGGACCATATGAGGGTAAAGGTCTTGCTGTTAGCCTCTGGACAGAACTACCTCCTTACATACCTTTTATCTTATTAATTAGTAAAGAAGCAGAAAAGGGGAGGTAAAGTAGGTGGGTTTTGTGGCTAAAGCAGTTACCCAGGGCTCAATAACAACATGAGCAAAGTCACCCAGTTGAACCAAGGTCTCCACATGTGCCTTGGGTCCCTTCTTCCCTCTGTAAAGGAACTTCCTGAAATCTAGCCAAAAAGGTTGGGTTTCCAGACTTACATTATATTCTCATTTTTGAACAGGAAACATCCCTCCTCCTGGTACACGAATCAGGGCATAGTTCTTGCATCTGGCAGGGAGTTTGGTGGCCAGATTAGCAGCGATTTTCTTAGGAGGATAAGGGCCTCAGGATGTGACTCATGGAACTCATCCACTAGCTCCAAACAGTTTTCACAGTCTCTTGAGCTTACCCAACTATTTTCATAGGCAGGATAACCTTTTCCATGCAACAAGATATTGGACTGACCTCTTGGATTTCTTGGAAGCCAGTATCGCCTCCACTTCTGCTTCTTGTGAATCCCCCACAACGATAGTCTCTGGGGTAGTAGGTTTCTCTCCCTTTTAGGTGGTAATTGGGAAATGCGGAATGCAATATGTTGCTATAATGTGCAGGAATCTAGATGCGGTATGCACCAAAGACAAATCTTTTTCACTATAAAAGGCCCTGAATGCTTGCTAGCCAGCTTCCGTCATGGGGACCTTAATATTCAAATAGCGGGTGTCAAGCATGTCAAGTGAGCCTTCTGAAATATTGTCTTAGCAATCGCTTCCTTTCAGCAAACTTCTTATAATTCCAATGGCTTTATAAAAAAATTTCTTGTAAAAGTTTTTTGGCGACCCTAATCTTAGTGATGCGGTCCTCTGCTGCAGGAACCACAGAGGTCAGGCGCGACACAATCTGTAATGAGGGATTATACCCCATGGTGGCCTCAAATGAGGAAAATCTATTTAGGAATGTATCGTGTTGTTGTCATCAAATTGTTCCAGAGGGAGTTCCATAGCCCAAATATCCTGGGTGGCAGAGAGATACCAACTCTGATATTGTTCTATGACTTAATTAAATATCATTTTGCACATCTGATTGTGAGTGATATTCCATAGAATGGCAGGGCTTGATACTGAGAAGTCCTAAAAAAAGGCGTTTCAGAACTTGGCTTTAAATTTAGAGCCACAATCTCTCACAATTTCTGTTAGAAGTCCAAACATGGAGAAAAAACAAGTGATAAAGAGAGCTACGGTATCTGCTGCTGTTATGGTTGTGTGATGTGGGATAAACAGCGAAAACTTAAAGAATCTGTTTACAATCATTATTGTGGTACAACCCCTTTGTATATAGGAAGTTCCATGATGAAGTCTACTAAGATAGATGCCCAGGGACCCTCAGCTTGTTTAAGAGGGTGGAGGAGGCCTTTTTCCCAATACGTTCAGATTTGGAGCGCGCACAGGTGATATACCTTGCTAACCACTCTGGGATGTCCTTGAAGATCCCAGGCCAATTGTAGATTCTCTTGACTAGTTCATCACACTTCTTTTAACCAGGATGACCCACTGCAAGTGGGCTTGGTGACCTTCAGATACTTATATGCGCAAGGCAGGTGGGACCCAGATCCTATCTCAAAAGAAGATTATCCCATCCTTTAAGGCATACAGGGGCCGTTTGCGCTGCCTAGTCTCCAGTCATTCGCCAACTCTATCTCATCATGGCAAGATAATCGGCTTTCTAAAACGTGTTCACATATGGGTGACTCTGGGGCTAGGTCAGCATATGATACAGTGGCTGGAGCCAGGGTGAGGATCATAAAGGAGGGTATTACTGTGGTGAAATCAGAAAGGTCATTCTTTGGGCCTGGAGCCATGGAAGGGTTGCATCTCAACATGTCAGGCAGCACTTTTAGTGGATATTTAATAAGCTCATACTTGAAGTGAGAGTTACAAAGTTCCCTATAGGTATGCGCCTGGCGGTGGGCTAGCTTCTTATGTTTGCAATAGTACAATAGGGATTTATGACCAGTGCATACAATGATTACATGACGTGACCCTTGGATAAGATATTCCCGTGGTAAGTGACCATGACACTGCTGCCAACTCTTTATCATAAATTGCCCACGCATGCTCTGTGGAGGTGAACTTTCTTAAGAAGGACGCCACATGATGATCAAGTCCTTCATTCTCTTGCAAGAGTACTACTCTAACTGCAACTGAAGATGCATCACAAGCCGCAATGTTTTGCTTAATTAAGTCAAAATGTCGCAATCCTAACGCTGACAAGAAGATCTCCTTGATTGTCTCAAAAGCTTGTTGGCAATCATCTGCCCATTTGAAAGGGTTAACTTACCCGTCATTGAATGACATAACGCGACCAGCTGGGCAAAGGCTATGGAGAACAGGATTAAAGAAGATCACTGTTTGATAATAGCATGTTCAATTATGTGGAAAGAGTATTCTGGTGGTTAATAAGTTCAGTTTTGCAAAAGAATCCCTGGTCAATTCTCAGTGTAATCCTTCAAATCAGAGTAATACTTCTACTCCTAAACTCTGGCCAAAAACCTTAGAGTTTGGCACTCTGACTCCTCAAAGCCTCCAGCAAAATAGGTCAAATGACATGGAGCTCCGCCAAGAAACCTGCTTGAATTTGGTGAAAGTTACTAAGAGAAAACACCCCTATTTATAGATCTGAAGGGGGTTCATGGGGATGAAAATAATTTTCTCACTAATCATCAACTAAGAGCTCTGGTAATTATCCAAACTACAAGCATTTCCCAGATAGCTGATTGGCGCAATTATATTAAAATACTGCCACACGGTTATGTCATCCCAGCCAACAATCAAATCCCCACAATTAAAGCCTTTTGAGGCGTAAAGGATCTCAAGAGGCCTTATTGACTTGAATCTCATTTACCTAAATTGAGAACCTCCCACCTATTCTGAATTCCACCGCCCTTCCCATTTTTAGCCACAGTTTACCTTATATAAGGAGTTGACATTTTAATTTGGGATTTCTTGATATCCCAAATTTTATTTATTAATAAAATACCTAAAAATGTCAGTAATTTGTTATTTATTCATCCTTTTAACCTAAAAACTAAAACAGTTATTGAGAGTTTGGGTTCTTCTACCCTGTAAAATTGTTATAATCCTGGGCCCTAGAACTTGCAAGATAATTAACTTTTTAGGTTTAAACAAACACTGTACTGAGGAAACTTTGGATATGCTTCTTTGTAGTGGGGAGTGGACAGGACTGAATGGCCTCCAAATTACATGGAGGGACAGCTTAACTATCCTTGAGGACCAGTTTTTAAAAAAGGTGACTTCCTCATGAAAGAATTCACACTTTGAAGTCTTAACAAAGAGACCTGCCTTGAGGAGGGCTGCCATCACGGCCCCCAAGTCCTTGGCATGCCGCTCATGGTTTAAGGAATGGATCAAATTGTTGACAATGTAAGAGACAGCGCAGGTAACCCTTAGGTCCCCAGTAAATCATCAAATAAGCGTTGTAAGGTTTCTAGGGCATTCTTCAACCCAAAGGGCATCACCTTAAACTGAAATATTTCACGCCAGTATGAATAACTGTGAGCCATTCTTGGCCTGTCTTGACTCTCACCTGGTTGAAGGCATTAACCAGGTCAAGTTTTGAGAAAATCTGGGATTTAGCAATGTCCTGGGCGATGGTTTGTCCCAATGGAAGGGGTATAGATCTAGGACCATCACGGTATTAACATGACCATAGTCTATAAAAGGCCGTAATGTCACATCAACCTTCTAAGAAAAGACTACAAGTGAGGCAATGGGAAAGCATTTCTTGATAATCCACCCTTTTTCTAGCATATCATACAACATATGCCCAACGCCCCGTCTTTCTCCTCAATGTGTGGGTACAGCGAAAAGTTGATCTTAGCAAGGTGCACTGTCATCTGAAAGGAAAGTTCATATTGAGAATGTGGTGGGAATCGGTTTAAGGCTTGTGTCAAAGACATCCTTGTATGGGGCTAAGAAATCGGGAAAATCCTGGGTAAGGTCCAAAGGAGACAGCTCAGAGGGAGAAATTGAGCTAAGTGAAGCCTCTTTTATGAGAGTTTATATTGGTGGTAATTCCCCACTGCAACTTTTATAGGCAAACGACAAGGAGTTGTGATCCAGGTTGAAATCACCTGTTGACAGCGCCACCAGCCTACCCCATGATGAAAGGTTACAGTAAATCAGACACTTCTGAAAAAGGGTCACAAAAACAGAATTCACGGATGATGAACTGTATTGAACGCTGAATGATATGAAAAGTTATTGGCTCAGATGAGGCGCCCAATATTGAGGGGATTAACACAGTGTCCAGAGTTAGTGACTGAGCAACTCTTAAATCCATAAAGTTGGCATATGCCCCTGTATCACGGAGTGCTTTCACTGTAACCTCACGCATCCTTATTCTGAAGGTAATTGGAAAAAGAAGTAAGCTTGATTCTCTTTATTGGTCATGGGGAGCGAGAGGGCAGCAGAAAGTGGGGCTGGACCCATAACGAGAAGAGGTCACTTGGTTACAAGAAAACTACATTAAGTACTCTCAAAGTGGTCATCTACACGGTTCTTCTGGTCCACAGTCAAGATAGGGTTTTTAGGATTGACATCTTTGGTCATAATTATTTGACTTTCATGGAAGGTAGGTTCTGGGGTCAACGTCTCAGATGGAACTTTGTGTTCCTGTGTGACAAGTGAAATTTACATGGTAGTAGTAGAGCCCAAGTTGGTGGTATAATAATCAGTTTCCTGATTATGATCTGCGTGGTCTTCCACCTGAGCCAATTGATTGAGTGTTAAAGTATGGTTTTATGGGTTCAACATTATAATAAAATCATCTTCAATGGTGGGGAGAAGGAATTCTTAACAGGTACTTTGTTACTCTCTAGGGTGCCCTGAGGGTAAGGAGATACCGCTGCAACCCCAGAGGAACGCTTTCCTGAACCCTAATTCCCTGCAGGGATAGGGCCAGATGTCTTTATATGAGATTAGCTGGCTTGAGGGAAATTTGCTAAACGAGGGGATGACATGACTGCCCTCGAGGGTTTGGTTATATGGACGGGTTTTGTCCCAATTGAATAGGCCAAAGAAAATTCTGCCTCCATAGAAATTGGGAGATGATCTCATGATTGATTGCTAGCTGCAGTATCGTCCAAGGCTGCTCTAAAGTCTTATACTGCAATTTCATTAGGGATCCCAACTGACGGCACTAATGTTGTGAAGGCTTAATGAGAGAAGATAAATCAGAGACGCCCTGGTAGAGGGTGAAGAGACGAAAGAGGCGGGATGCTCTAGATTAAAGTGCTTGTACTGCAGCAAATACTAAATTCAATGAGGGAGTATGATTTCTCATTTTGTTTGCAGAACGCAGCACACCTTTGACCAGCGTCGAGATTCTCCTTCCAAGGCGTCTAAGAGAGCCGCACTTCTCTGTTCATCATTAAGATTAGGGGTTTAGAAACCCCCAGCTGCAAAGCGCACATGAAGTTTCTCCAGGTTATCAAGCACCTGTTTTACAACTTCTGGTGAGGGGGCTGGTAGTATCCCCACTATCACCACAGCTACTGAGGGGGCAGCCTGGATTTCTGGTGTTGTATGGTCATTGTTCTGTAACAAGATAAGTTTTTGTATGCTCTGCAGAATGAAACAAGTAACCAACAAAAGAAGACCAGGTCACAGTGGGAATGTAACTCTATTGTGAGCATATAAGAAACTGCTTCGCCTAATTCCAGAAGGAGGGCGGAAAGAGTTGAGTTTGCTGTTCAGTCATGATTTCATGGAGTCTGCTGATTAAAGTTAGAATGGGCTTCCAATCTGGGTGAGTGACAACCCAGTAGAATGCCCAGAATGGCAAAGCAGTCCTAATGATTTGGAGGAGGGACGCCCTATGTTTCCTGTGAGGGAACTATAAGTTAACTAAAATACCAAAAGTCCCATAGCAAACAGGATGGCTGCAATGAGCAATACCGTGTCTTTCTGTGGAAACCCCAAGGGTGGGAGAGGCATGGAGTTTGATAAATCTTCTTGGCTTTCAGTTGTTGACCTTTGGTTTTAGTCCCATGATTTTTGGGATCAGTTTTGTATATGTAAGGACTCATAGGCTCATTAAAAAAAATTTCTCTGCAAAAACGGTGGTTGGATTCACTTAACAAATTAAATTATTTTGATTCACATATGGGGTGAGCTTACTCATTGTCACATGATTGGTGAGGGGTTTTGGTTTTCCACGCGGAGTCAAATAGTTGTTTGAACAAATAATCAATTTATTAATAAAAATTAAGGTGGATTGCCCCAAGGAGCAATGGTTTAATTATCATCGCCTGAGTTTCTCCTCTAGATTGCAAAAATGGGTGATTGTCACCATAAATGCCTTGACAAAATTGGCTGGATGAGGGCCTTGTTCATCTGGATCGCACCAACTCAGTGGAGAGATGGCAAGGTGAGTTGGGAGGATAATGAGGCCCAATCCAGTGAAAGATTGCACGACTTGTGGTTGGCCATATTGCGCAGACCCAGTGGTGGGTTGGAGAACTTAATTTGGTGGATTTAGAAGCCTATCTTAAATGTTGGATTGGAGAAGCAGGTCAGGAGTATAACTCTGATGACCTCATCCAGTACATGACAAGCCGCTGGATCAATGTAGAAAGTGCTCACTCAACGATCATCAGTCCCAGAACGTTGATAGTGGTGCATTTAGTTAGGTTCAAGGTGAAAGGTTTTGGCAGGAAGTAGATCAGCGTAGTCTGCAGAGAGGGTTTTTGAAAGTAGAAATTTTTTATCTAAAATTTAATATAAAGAATGAACTAACAAATGACCCTAGGAGGGGCGGTTGTCTTTTTATTTTGATGGCAGGGGGAAGATTGGGGGGATGGCTTTACTGGGCTGGCTGATGTGCTTGCAGCAAGCAGCCTGGGTTTGAGGGCTCTTCAGATAGCATACATATAAGGTTGTAAAAGCTCTGATAACACACCCCCTGGATAAGCCATTAGGGTACTCACACCAATCCAAACTTGAGCGGATTAATTCAGATCAGGAGCTTGGTGTAATTGGTTTTTGGCGGAATCAATTTTGACAACTTATTTAAATTTAAATTTAAATTTGTTAAAATTTAAGGACAAATTCTCTCTTGGATCAGTGCCTCATGAACTTGAATCTCAAATTCCGTGGCCTGTACTAGTTTTCCTGCCTTACTAAGGGTTTTGTGAGTTTTTAACATCGTTTTTTGCATTTTCCAAGGGGTGGGAGGTGACAGGTTGGAAACAGATGAGGGTGGGGGTCCTGCTGGTGGCCTCTGGCCAAAAATACCTCCCTACAGACCTCCTTGATCTTATTAATAAGGAAAAAACAGAAAAGGGTGGTAAAGTAGGTAGGTTTTGGGGCTAAATAAGTTACCCAGCACTTATCAAAAACATGGTCCAAGTTAATAAAGTTGAAAAAAGGGCTCCACAGGTGCCCTTGTTCCCTTCTTCCCTCTGTAAGGAAACTTCACGCTATCTAGCCCAAGAGGTTGGGTTTCCAGAATTGCAATATTGCAGCAAGTCTCTGCTCCCACTGGAGCTCACCCAACCCTCTTAATGGCAAACTGCTTCCCATTGCATATTTGACTCTTAAAAAAGCCTCATACCACCCACACATCCCATCTCACGTGTTGTTATGAACTTTTGCAATATTCACACTTGGTACTCTACTAGTGTGCCGGGATAACAGTATGTAGACTGCTGACCCTTGTCTTTTGCCTTCATTGGCTACCTTTGACTACACATTTTGCAGCAGCAACTTTCCACAATGGCATAGTAAACTTCACCTTCAGAAAATTAACTACACTGGAAGGCCCAGAGACCTACACCCACCTGGGAATCCCAGCTCTTTCATGTTCATTGATCCCAGTATGTTGAGGTTAATTATCTTTTGTTTTTGTTGTCTGTAACCAATTTGGTAAGTCCACTCAGGGTTTCCTTGTAGCTCCAGGTATTGGAGTGCTATCATTAACCAGTCCCTAGATGCATTTAATTGAATTTAAACCTTGGGGTCCTTTATCTTACTCTCAAATGTCAAGAATCACATTAATCTTAAGCCACAGCTAAAAGTAGGCGAGAGAAAGATCTGTATATAGAGGGAATTCATAATCTTTATACTTGGGCAACATATGTCAATCAAATTCCCACCTATCAACTAACATAGGCACCACTTGCCAGAAAACTTCCCTTAAAATCCTCAGCAACGATCACTAGTGTTGGGCAGCTAGGGGGAGATACTGGAATCTCGAGATTCTGAAGGCAAAGCTTTGAAGTTCACGGCGCTGGAGGTGACTTTCTTCATTAGAATAAAATAAGTACTAAATTAAATATAAGTAAATAGTAAATTTAGTTGAAAAAAGCGCCATTAAAAAAGTAATCAATGATATTTATAGTACTGTTAAAACAAAAGGAGATTTCATGATTATAGGAAAAATGAAAGAGGTGATTTATGATTCCCAAGCAACTTAACCATTATCCTGTAAGGATAGATGAGCTTCTGGATCTTCAGGTATCATTTTCATAGCAGAAGCTGAATAGGATACTGGGATTATTTAAGTAGACTTTGGTAGTGAATTGGGGTCAAGGAAAGAAAGGAGTTTCGTTGTAAGGTATGGTGTAAAGGGAAGGTTTTTGGAATATAAGATAGATCTTGATTGAGGCGGTGAATTAATAAGATCTCCAAATGGTAAAACCTTCGTTGGATAAATTAATGGATTAAGATAAGATTTGGGATTAGGCAAAATAATGAGAATAAAAAATAAAGGGCTTATTAATCAGTTTTAGAGTAATATAAGCAATACCCTAAATTCAAAATCTAAATAATTGACATGAAATCAAACCAATTCAGGAATTTTTGGGATCATTTGGGCATCTTGATAATTAAGTCACAGTAATCATTGTCAGCTGATATTTTCCCTGGGACAAGACTTCCACCTTTACTAGGGAGAATACCAACAACTGGCAGGTGTATTTTTATTATCCTTGGCATTGATTTCTAGTAAATCTTAATATGTACATAGTTTAAAATAATCAATTATCTTTGACATAAATAAGTGGTAAATCACAATAAGTATAATCATTAAAAACTATATATCTATTATTGGCATCAATCGCCTGTAAATTGATAACTCAAATGCTATCAGTGATTTAGCCTAATGCTCTGGAAACGGCTGGACATTGAAATAACCACTCTTGATTAAACATGGAGCTAATGTAGGATTGAACCTAATAAAACTATCTAAAATAAGTAAAATAATTGGCAGCTGTGCCTGACTAATCCAGACACTATTTTTAGAAACCGTGGATAAAATCAATTTTGTTAAATTTCCAACATGGTCTCCTTTGTAGTGCTGGAAGATGTAAATATGGACTCTGACATAACAAATGGGGCACGGAAAAGGTCACTTGTGAGCGACCTCTGGATCTATCCGTTCAATGTAGTTGGAGCATCATCCTAGGCTGTCTCACCATGTCCTCCACCCACTACCTTCTCAAACCCCTCAAACCCCTAAGAACTCAGATAAAAATTCCGCTCAAAGTCAAACTAAAGGACTTAAACTAGCCACCTTACAGATGCAGGTTCAAGCGTTGGCAGCCCCTAATATTCTGCAAGAATCAGATATGAGACCCTATGGTAGCACCCTGTCCCTGAATTTATTAACGCAAATGGGCTGCAGGTTTTCAAGCAGAAAACTCGCCTCCTCCACGACTTCAGGTCAGTGTGAATTTATATTGCTGCTGTCCAGGAGCTCCATATCCTCCCCACAAACATAGTTCATGGAATGAGAAGTTTGGAGGCAACTCTTTATGGACAACCCATGCCTTCATTATTGTATTAAATCCTTAGGTTAAAACACTATTTTCTTAACATCTAGATGGCCTCCTCATACTGGCCAAACTTACCACTCCTGAATTCTCTTTTTCTGCCACAAGCATCTACCTGCCTAATTCAGGTGCTGACAGAACCAGTTTATGGAAGATCTTGTCCAAGTGAATCTCCTTCAAAAAATAATCCTATTGGGCGATTTCTTTTTTTTAGTACTAGATGGTCCTATTGGGTGATTTCAACACTGCCATAAGCTGTGTTTGTAACCCTTACCCTTAGCAAAAAGTGAACGCCCTGGATCCAGTAGACTCTAGGAATTCTTTCACATAAGTACTTTACTAATGTTCTGCCATTCTCCACGTCTGGACTTGGTTGTATGAATAGGATCCATTATTAAGGAGGAAATTTTAGTCAGTGTTATTAATGACTCAAAACTTAATGGCCCTGTTACAATCCTATCGCCTTACTAAGGTGTAGCTTTGGCTATGGAGATCATAGAATTAGACCCAGGCTGAGTCAGAAGCTCAGCTTTACTCACCTTGTGAGAATTCATTGTGAAGAGGGTTCCAAGTTTTTAAAGGAAAAAGAGCAAAATAGCATCAAACATGGTCAAATCAGTTTAGGAACTATTCAGAATATTTAAATATAAATTGATATATATTAAAGGTTGTCAAAAGCCAAATCATTCCAACTATTGTCTAACTACAGTTCCTAACATGTACTCATCCAAATAGCCCTAAATCACCCCCCCAAACACTTATACCCAATATCCTACTCCACTCGCTACTTCTAAATCCCCAGATGGCCTTATTTATGGGCCAGCAATGTTATTCAATAGACTTCCTATTTTCCAACTTTGATCTTATCTTGTATTTTCTGCTTATGTGTTTGAGCTCAGTAGTGCGCAATCCTTGGGGTTGGCCCCCAAGTATTTAGGTGCTGTGTTTTTTATCTCACCACAACTGCTGCCACCAACAGGAAACCCTGCAAGAGAATAAGTGCAATGCTTGTGCCTCAGTTTGCTTCTGGTTGAGGAGCTAAGGAAAATATAAGTTCTTAGTGATTGGGTCAGTGGCTGAGCCACCTTGGGTTGGGATGGGTGCAGAGGTAGCGAGCTTTCCAAGCAAGAGGCTAGTGGGTTGAAGGCGCTGACTGAGTTACACTGTTAATAGTCTTTGAGGATGTAAGGCGCTTTACCTAGTTCTTACACTGAATGAAGAACGCAAATCTCCCAGTTGGCGCTACAAATTGGGGTTTAATGCTTGAAAACTGTTAGGGAGCGTAGTTGGGGAATTTTTATTTCTTCATGGGTTGGCAATCTTCATATTATCAGTTCTGCCCATCAGAAGGGCTACCCTGTCACCATTGAAAAAGTGTAAGTTTGCAACATTTGATGCTCACTACAGAGCCCTATTGGCGTGCCGCAACAGATCTTGGCTAACTAGCATTTTTTAGGTATTGGGGAGGAGGAAGTTGGACGGCAAATAAAACCAAGAAAGGCGTCACATCTGCGCAGTAGTGCTCCCCATAACCAAGACTGGTGAGGTGAGGTGTTGCAATCTCATCGTCATAGCTAATATGTAGTCTTGTCTATGGCAATTGTAACATTAAACCCCAAGATGAGTTGCAAGCTCAGCTTCATTAAACTTTGTGAGAATAAATGTTAAAATTCCAAGCGTTTAGTTAAATAAGAACTCAAAATTGTCTTTAAACATAGTCAAAATGAGATTAGGAGCTAAATTGGGATATTTATCTATGAATTGGTTTATAAATTTAAGTTTTTCAAGAGCCAAATCATTCTAACTATTTTCTAACTACAGTTACCAATATTCATCTGATCCAAATAGCCTAAATCACATCTAAACGCTCAATCAAAGGTATCATACTCCAACTTTCCACTAGATATATCCTCAACTAGCCTTATTTATGGGCCATCAATTTAGTTTAATAAATATCCTCCTTATCAACTTTTGATCTTACCTTACATTTCTGCTTCTGGTGTCAAGCTTGGTAGGGCGCAATCCCTTGGGTTTGGCACCCCAAGTATTTAGGTGCTCTGGTTTGCTAACCACCCACAACTTCCGCCACCAACAGGAAACCCTGCGAGATCATAAGTGCAATGCTTGTGCCTCACTTTGCTGCCAGTTGAAAATCTAAGAAGATAAGTTCCAAGTGATTAGGACTGTGTATGAACCACCTTTAATGAGGATAGGTGCAGAGCTAGCAGGCCCCAGGCGAGAGGCTAGTGAATTGAAAGCGCCAACTGGGCTATCCAGTCCAATAGTCTTGTAGGGTGTAAGGCGCTGTCTTAGTGCTGGCACTGGTTGATCTGGAAAATTTCCTGGTTGGCACTAAAAATTAGGGGTTGTAGCTTGAAAACTTTTGAGAGCATAGTTGAGGCCATTTCTTTGCGTCAGGGTTACAATTAAATATCTTCATCCCTGACCATCATTAGGGCTACCCTATCACTGTTGCAAAAGCGCCAGTTTGCAACAGCCCCCTTCTAGTAAACTGCATATCATATCTTATATCTCATGACAATCATCTGAGTGATCACATGTCAATTACTGTTGTCCCCACTACCACGCTCAACCATCGCACAGGTTCTGGCCAAGGAATGCTCCAGCTCTTTTAAACAGCACCTTTGCTAAGGAGAATTTGTCATAAATTATCTAGTAAAACCTCATCTCCTTACCATCCCACCTTAGTAAACCCCAAGGCTAATTGGGTGGCAACTAAGTCAAAGTAACCCACGTTGCTTATATTTTGTGTAAATCCCAGTTGACCATGACTCACTCCAGAGTCAAAAGGACTGAAGCTAGAATTAGACACCTTGAATGCAACTGCAGACCTTCTCCCTCTACCACTTGGATGGACAACCGGGAAGCTTCTCACATAGCCCTCCATTAAGAACTTGAAGTGTAGAAAGAGTATTCAGCCAACTACACATCTTCCTGCTATTATGCCAAGCGGTAATGACCTACCTGCTACTTTTATCAGATGCGAGTATACTGATCTACAGCTCAGTTATCATGGCACTTAATTTTGGCATTAATACTAGCACAGATAAATTTGTAATTGTGCAGGAACTGAACCACTTTTACTCCACCCTACTACATGCTTTAGGTGGACCCATCAGATATTCAGGACTTTCTGTGGAGAACGCTAGCGCCACTACTTACTCACAAGCTGACAAAGCTCTTCTGGCCCCAATTACATGTCAGTAGGTTATAGAGTTCGTGTTTCAGTCTCCACAGCTTAAAGCCCCTAGCCCTGATGACATACCTTTTGGGGTATATCTTCTAGAACCTGCGGTGATAACCAAATCCCTTTGCAACCTCTTCAACTTAACCTTGACGAATGATGAATTCCTCAATGGCTCCAGAAGTTCAAACATGACCCTAATTCATAAGAAATTGGACCATAAGAACCTGAAAAACTGGCGCCCCATAGCCCTGATCAATGAAGAACGCAAGCTGTTAATGAAGCCTTTGGCTAACCGCAGCGCTGCATGGGTGTCACATCGCTTTAACCCCTCCCAACATGATTTTATTCCTGGGAGGTTTTTATGGGATAACTATAATGACCTCCACGAGACGTTTTCTCTTAACTCATGCAGGGAAAATGGCTTTGTGGTTCTTCTGGATATAAAAAGGCTTAGGATTATATTTCTTGGAAGCATATATATGCTTCCTTAGCCCGCTTCCACCTTCCCATTGCATAAAGAAATTACATTTCAGTGCTCTATGACCAACTCCACACCAGAGTCCTGGCACCAACGGGCTTTACAGATGCAATTTCTGTTGGGCAGTGTCTCCGCAAGTTGATCCCCTGGGCCTAATCCTTTTCAATATCACCATTGATCTACTATTGGCATCCTTGCAGAATAAACTGAGGGTATTTATGGTACCAGGTAAGGCCCCCGCCTGCACTAGGCATATACAGATGACAATGTCATTGTGTTTGGAAGCTTTGAGAATGTCACCCTCACTTCTGTGGCCCTTGAGAGGTACGCCAAGGCGTCAACGCTAAGTCAACGCCCAAAATGAGGGTAGTACATGTTGGCTTACCCCTTTCCTCCACTATTTGGTCTGGAGCTCAAACGTGGAACCTTCTGCCACCTGGAAATCCTTAACAACTCCCAACTAGTCGCGCTCAGTTCAATAAAGGCTTGATTCTGGAGGCGGTGAACTCCAGAGGGTGCCAGCTGAAACAGGTATAACATAACATCCCAGGGTTGAGCCCTGAAGGCCAATGTGTTTCTCCTTTCTAAAGTCTGGCTCCTTACGCATGTCTTTTATTTTCAAACATATTATATATGCAGCTCAACGCTCTCCCCCTCTGTTGGATCTGGGGCTTTAACTAACCACCAACAGCACTGTCTGTAATTGATCAACCCCACTCTTGGCATAAAAGTTCTCTTGAATGTCACCAAAGTTTAAAGATGGGCTAAAAGCTGAAATTTAGCGGAGATGTTAAGAAACAAAAAGATGGCAAGTATAGACTACTTTATTGAGTTAGAAAGCTTTGATATTTATAAGGCGTTTAGGGCATGGTTCCTCAAGGACCTTTGTGGCCCCGTAATCAGGGTACATCACTGCTTTCTGGATTTACTGCCTGATCAGAAACCTCATTGTACTGCATTGTCCTCATGACCGCAGCAGTTAAGTCCGCACATCGCATGATTTGGGAAGTGGGGACGTGATTCCAGAAGGTGTTTCCATTGATTCTCATATTCGTGATGCTTCCTGATTGAATCTAGTTTTTGGCGCCTTCAGGGTAAGGTTCTGTTCATGCTGGTATGAGAGTTAATCTGTTGAGGCTCAATTCAGGAACAGATATTTTGACTTGCTCGTCATCTTAAATCCCAACAACGTCCCCATCAAGATCCTGTAAGAGGGGTTATAGGGCCAGAGGAACCAGCCGTGTAAACAATTCATTACTGTCCCCTGATTGACGTCAGCAATGGAATACTCTGAGTTCACCTTATCAATGGCCTTATAAGGTCCATACGAAAGAATGTTGAGCTTATTCTGTCAACCTCTGGGTCGATGGTGACAAAAGAGAATGGGGTCATCTAATCGAAAAATTGGTAAGGAGGGTCAAAAACCAAGGTGGGTGTCTCCCTTCAGGTGGTGGTGACAATGCCTTGCTAAGTTAGGACTTAAAGCTGGACAATTTCATTGGTTAAGGCCCTCATGGTTAGATCAGAGTTCTTTGGAGCGGAGGTCTTAAGAAATGATGAACGCTACTTGGGAGCTGAGTAGCACGCCCATAAGAGCTTTGAAGGGGGACATCTTGATAACTTGGTGGTAGCTTATTCTATAAGCAAGCAAAGCGCTAGGCAGAAAATACCAGCGAGAAGTATTCTAAAGCCATCTTCTGCAAAATAGAGACAAGGGCTCTGTTAGCGCATTCCACCGCCCCATTGCTTGATGAGTTATAAAAGGCAGCGTAACTCTGGTTAGTAACAAAAAATGAAGTAAGTTCTTGGGCTACCTGAGAAGTGAAATTTAACCCATTTTCTGAAAGTAAAGTTTGCGGGCATCAATTCTGGGTGAAAATGGATCAAATAAGAAAGAGAGATGTGGCTTTTGTAGTGGCAGCGGGGACCAAAATTTCTTTGACCCATTAGGTCAGATGGACCACGGCTAGGAGGATATTTATGGCAATGCAGCCCGGTGGGAAGAGGGCCTACTATATCAATGCTAACGACAAAGAAGGGACCATCAGGGCAACTATTGAGCATTGATATTGAGGGCTGGCCTAACCTTGGGATCAGAAAGTCATACAAGCTTCCAAGACCTCTTGGATGGTTTCCACCATTTGGTCCCAGTAACATTGTGTCTTTAGCCATTTGTGAGTTTTCTTAAATGCCATGTGTCCCACAATCATATGAAACCTCTAGGATAAAATTTATTAAGGAAGAAGGGCAGATGTAGGGGATCCATTTCATATTGACAATCTTATATAGCAGCCCGCCCTTGATCTGAGTTTCTCAGGTCATCTTTCAGAGCTCATCTTGGATCTTGGGAGTTTTTAACTCCCAGCGTTCTGGTCAGCCAATTAGATCGTACAGTCGTCCTGATAGGGTTAAGGCAGCCAAAACCAACATTCTAGAGGAACCATTGACGTTTTGGTGAATTTCTCCTACACATGATGAACTTTGTAGAAATCATTGATCTGCATTCTTAAGGTCCATCTGGCTTTACGGCCATCTGGGTTCTTCATTTGCTGTAGCTACCAGAGCGAGGAATGACCAGTAACAATGGTGAAGTGGGTACATAGAGATAGGGCAAAAAATGTTTGATCTCTAATAAGACAGCCAAGCATTCCCGTTTGGTAACACTATAGTTCCACTTAGCCTGCTCAAGGTCTTGCTGAAGTAGACAACTGGGTGGTTGACCTGATTTTTTCATGATGGGCTAGGATGGGCCCAACGGCAACATTAATCTCATCCATGAATAACAAGAAATGTAGGTCAAAACTCATATGGACTTAAATGGGTTTAGTAAAAAGAGCAACCCAACGCATAAAAAGCCTGTTCTTGTTCTGGACGCCACTCAATAAGTACGTTCTTCTGCAAGAGTTAATAGAGGCTTGGCCAGGTTGGCAAACTAAGGGATAGACTGATGGTAATAACCACCATGGCAAGGAACACCTGGTTATCCCTCAGGCTCTGGGGGCGCAATATCTTTGTTATGGCGTCAACTTTGTCCAGTATGTGCTGGATTCCATCTTTTGACACCTTATGTCTAAGGAACTCCTTTTTCATTGTAAGAAGGAGCACATTAAATGTTTGAGCTTTATTGAAGCCTTCCTAAGCCAATTGAAAACTTCCTGAAGGTGCTTCAGTGACCATTGAAAGTCCTTGAGAAGGCAGTGATGTTGTCAAGGTATACAAGGACACATGATAACTTTAAGTCCCTGAGGATCCCATACATGGTGTGGTAGAAGGTGGCTGGCACATTACAAAAGCCCTGAGGCATCCTTGTGGGTTCAAATAGCCCTTTGTTGGCTATGAGCGCACACTTGGCTCATTCTTTGGGGCGAGCTCCACTTGCCAATAACCTCTGGCAAGGTCTATTGCAGAAAAGTATCACAACCTGGCAAGCAGGAAGAATGAATCATAAATTCAGGTCAAAGGATAACTGTCTACCTTAATGATGAAGTTGAGCCGTCAGTAGTCCATCACCACCCAATGACTGCCATCCTTCTTTTGAACCAATAAGTGAGGAGAGACCCAAGAGCTGCGTGGAGGAACTAATAGTCTAGTTTTGAGTATTTTTTTGAGTTCTATCGCTAAATGGCCTTTTCAACCTTACTTTTTTGTAAGGTTAGGACTGAAAGGGGGATCATCCCCAGTCTCCACATGATGTAGAACCCCACTAATCTTTCCAAAGCTGTAGGTCGAGGCTAAAAAAAAAGGTCTAAATACTCCTATTAATTCTTGAACTTTGCGTAGTTGTTACCCAGTGAGACCCTTCCCAATACTTGTGTCAATTAGAGCCACTGATGGGGGCATCTCCAAGCCAAAAGCCCTCAGCTTCTCAAAACTTTGGACATCTTTGACAGCTTCTACTGGTAGAAGGATGGCATAGGTGGCGGGACTATTTGGGCTTACTACCATAGATTTTGTCAGTAAAATAAAACAACACCAATAGAGATCCAGCCTAAGTAGGATCTAGAATCCCAGACAGTTTAAGACCTCCTTGGCGGATGGGTTATCTAGACCTCAGATATCCAGCAGTATTAAAGGAGATGTTAACATGGATCTTGTATTGACAATATCTTGGGACTTTGGAAGTATAGTGGTCATCCTAGGTAAAATAGATTGGCATGACTTCGTTGCCATCAATGGCGGGTTGGGGGCAACTGGACTAAGAGCTCCTTACATAATACTCAGGTCAATCAATTTGGCTCTCACTCTCTAGTAGGCAAGACCAGGCCTTGACTTCCGCTTAGGAGTTTTAAAAAGTTTTGAAGATTAACGAATCCAATGTCCCAGTAGGGACAGAAATCCGTCATCATAATGTACCACCTCATAGTGTAAAAATTTATTTAGGATTGATTATCGGTCATCAACCCAGTAACCTTTTTACTGCACAGGTTTGATTTCCTCGTGCACTTTGCATTGTATAGAATGTATTATCTGATAATAGTATGGAGACTATAATCCATAGTTGAGTTTGAATTATTATTAGGCCCAACGCTTCGGCCAGTACTTCCAATTAATACTTTGTAAGTCATACTTGTAGGGATTTGTTCCCTATATTCCTGTCCACCCAATCTTCATCAAGCTACCCTGATGACAGTCTCTTTTGTCCCAACACACAGTCAGCAGCTATCCCTGATTGTGGTTCCCTTCATCTCTAGATCCCTGCTCAGATCTCTACTCTTCTCTCTGAGAGTCTTCCAATTATTGCCTTCTGCAATAATATCCTTAAGATGGAATGTCATAATGGAAGCTGATAGTCTAACTATACACCAAATCGACAATATTACTTTAGCTAATACTAATAATACTGGTAATACTACTGTTAATACTCTTGGCAATAATACTGTTTTTATTATAGTGAATCCTAGGGAATTATATAGTAGGGGATTTGGCTGTCTAACCCTCAGTTGACACCTCTTCATGAAATGGCAGCCATTGCCATTACATCACCCATCCTCGTCTCAGCAGTGATGGTCTTCCCCATCCTGGCTAGTATTCCGTCGTTGGACATCCTCAAGACCTCAAATGGAAAGAGTCAGAAAACGTGTCCCTAAAGTTTTCCTCTCGATCCAAGCAAACCAATTATAATTGGCTAACGATCTGCTTAGGTAGTGGTACTTATTACCCATTATGGCAGGTCACTTCACCAACCAATCATTTCGCTAGTTGCAGGCGGCTTCATTCGCCTTGCAACTCACTATTCATTCCCAATCAGTTGGTGATGAAACCTGATCGATCCCAATTGGTACACCTGATAGTTAATCACTATCAGATGCCCCTATTTCGTTGGCCACTCTGCCCTATGAGATCTTAGGTATTCATCCAGATCAATTCCTGATGGATAGAATCAGGTGAATATCCCAAAATCCCCTGAACGTAGTTCCTCCAAAATTCAGGCCAACCGATTTCTGATTCACTTTGCCTTAGGGAATTTTCCCCTAGTGACACCAGGTAATCTAGCAGGCTGGGAATATGGGCAAAAATACCAACAATGAGTTAACTGTGTGTATGGATCACCAAGCTCTTTTATAATTCCATAAAACATAGAAATTGGTGCATTGGAAAGCTCACACCTATTGGGACTTGTGCAGTTTTAATTTCAAATACAAATTCATAAAAGACGCGCTTAATGTACTTCCCATTTTTTTTAGCTGCAACCTGGCCCACTGTCCCTCAGACTCAGATGAAGTGGACCTTGTTACAGTGATATTCGCCACTCAAATCTTGTTGATTGTTCCCCCATTGTTTCTTCTGTTGCTCTTGCTCCTGACGCCCCTCTAGTTGCACAGGTCTTAGCAGCCCAAATGACCTGCCCCAAAGGAGTGGAGTTATCTAAGCAACTGTGCCTCAAAAATCATAAACACTCTGTATTCCTTAGTGGAGGGCCTCATTTATTTTAGGTCACAAATTTGGGTTCTCCCTCTCTTCAGAGATGAGTTTTTTGGGTGCATCACAACCCCCACAATTGGCCATCTGGGCAATAAGAAATGCATCAATTTGATCAAGTGGACTTACAATTGGGCGGGTTTAACTAAGGAAGTTCCTTCCTGTATCACTGATTGTGTTGCTTGTGCTCAGGCTAAGTTGGATCACTCAGGAAGGAATGGCCTCCTACACCCCTTGCAACAGGCGGAGGGTCCATGGACATTGATGTCCATAATTTTATTGTCAAACTCCCCAATTCTAATGGGTTCATGGCAGTGATGGTAGTGGTTGATTGTTTCATCAAGTTTTCTCTTTTTATTTCCTGTGCTTCCACAATTACATTGTAAGAAACTGCTCATCTCTTTGTGCTCCATGTGTTTTCAATGTTTTGTATCCCACAGGAGATCATCAGCAACTGTGGTTCACATTTCACAGCACCGTTCTGAAGTAACTTCTATCCATTCTAAAAAATTTCCCCTTTCACTCCACAGCATATCATCTCCATTCTGATGATCAAACAGAGTGAGTTAACCAAGACTTAGAACAGTACCTGCGTTGCTATTCTGCAGCCACACAGGACACCTGGTCTAAAAACCTTTCTCTCGCTCAATTTGCCTACAACAACAGGATTCACAATTCCATGGGGTTTTCCCCTTATGAAGCGATGCTCAGATATAATTCCTCCTTTTTGGTCATACCCTGCTTGCGTTCCAAGGTCCAAGCTGCCACGGATCATGCTGACCATATTAGGTCCACTCAATCCTTAGTGCAGAAGAACCTTACTAAATATATCAATGACTACAAGCGGTTTGTGGATCATAAGTGACTCCCTGGTCATGACATAACGGTGGGCTCCTATGTTAAGCTCGATATGCGCCATTTGAGAACGCAGGTACCCTCCCAAAAGTTCGCAAGTAAGCATTTGGGTCCACACTTGGTGGAGGAAGACTTGGGAAATGGTGCTTTTTGGTTAAAACTAACAGCCCATTGGAAACAGCATCCTGTCTTCCACGTTTCTCAGTTGTCCCCACTTAAGGGGACTGTTCCCACAGATCCTGAGCTGATTGTAATCAAGAATGTGGAGGAGGCCAAAGTGGAGATTATCTTAGCTTCCCATAAGTTCTGAAGGTCTATTCAGTACCTTGTGGCCTGGAAAGGTTATCCAGCCTATGAGAACAGTTGGGTCAAGGCCCACGATTGCAGTAACTTCATGGAACTAGTTGAGGCGTTTCATGACTCCCACCTGATGTTCCCCACCCCCATCCCCCCAAAAAAGTTGCAACCATAATAGAAATCAAATTTCCCAAAGCGCACAAAAATGTGGCCCACGTGCTGTCATGGTTGAATGACATCATAGTGAGGACTTACCCTAAGGATAAGGCTGGGAGAAAGGAGGCCCAGAAGGTGAAGCTTCAGACCCTTCCTGACCTCAGGCACACACTAGACCAACTCTGGGTACAAGCTAAATATGCCCAGGTTGGTATTAGTGATGTGCTGAACGCCCACCCCGTTTGTCAGCCCAGGTGTTAAAATGAATGGTATATTTGATTAACCATGATGGCACTATTCAGTTGATTGAGGAACGGAGGTTTGAAACTTGTTCCATTTACAAAATGATGCATTTGGGTCAGATCCAACTTCAATTGACTAATCAAGTGAAGTCAGTTTCAGCGTATTCTACCAATTTGGATGGTAGTGTTTACCTATTGGTGGGTTGGTGCTTGGGCCCACTTCAGCAAACCCCATAAAAACCCTGATGTAGTTTAATTCTGTTTCCCATGACCAACACTCCTTGTTAATCGACTTTCCTAATGAAACTTTTCCTGTTTTGCCCGTTTTTACTTATGTTGTTCCAAACAATCCTGTGCACGGACCTCTTTGAGAAGGTCTCATGCTACATACACCATACCATTTTACTCACAATCCAGTTAGCTCCTAGTGCACCATTGGTTCGCCCAGGTTCCCTCCAACCTGGGACGTTTACCCCTTTCCCCTGTGTGTACCATGTCATTTTTGGTGTGGTATTTTTATAGTGATTGCACTTTTCCCTTTAAGTTATTATTGCTCCAGCATCCTCTGCTGGGCTCTAATAACTTTGGTTCTAACGGCTAGTTTCCATGCAATGGCTCTGTGCACAGAGCACCACCATGCTGGAACCAGGAGAGTTATAGACACTCTCCTTACATGTGCAGTTTCTTGGCAGTGGTGCCCTTTCTTTGGAAAAAGGAAAGAGTAATGTAAGTCCTGGGGAATGTCCCCTGTGCGTGGATAGGGCAATCTTCCCATTTCTGAATAAAAAGGGTATGAAGAGAGTGGCTGTACCCCTCATCACCCAGGGTGACCTCACCCACATGGTAGATGAGCACTGGGTAACAGCTCTCCCTCTTCAGATTCCTCACCTGGTACCCACACTCACCTCAGCTGAACTCATCCGCTGTATTAGAGAAATCTGCACCAACATCACCAAATTGAAGTTGATTGGTCTAAAACTGATGACAAATAAGCCTGACGATCAGAACTTATATAGTCAAAAAGGGACTAAGATCAAATCATTAGCCATAATTGCTGACAGTTTTGATTCAGTCAGAAGTGCGATCTCCAAAGCTAACCCCCTCTCAAAATCGACAGGGATGATCTCCAACATGCAAATAATATTATTAGAAACCATCAATAACGGTTTAAAACCTCCATCCGGCAAATTGGGAGTTGTGGCCAATGTAACTCTCTTGACCAAATGAACAGCCTAGTGACAAGGCACAGGTGGGTTGGGCATCCCAGACCCATTTCCAACCAAATTGGGACCTCTCTTATGTGGGGTGGCCCTGTGGAATTCCCGTTGTTTATCAGGCCAGATGCCATTGTGCCAACTGATGGAAATGCAGTTGAGCCTCAGTTCAGGTGTTTGAGGTCAAAGTGACAGCAACTTGGCCTGCCGCTGAATCCTTTGATGTGTGGTTCCCATTGAGATTATCCACCCTCCTCCCAAAAAATTCGTCAGTTAGGTCAAACTTGAGGGACCTGGTCCCAGCTTGTTCCTGCATCAATCAACCACTATTTAATCAGTTGCATCACATTGAGAAAAAATTTATTCAATTTTCTTCATTTTTCCTTAAATAAAATTTCTGCCCCAAACTATCAATTTTACTTTATCAATATCCTTCTTGCCAAAGTCCTGATGGCAATTCCCTGGTGGCCTGTTGGTCCTTATACCAGATGGGATTTACCAGTTTTAATGATTACTATGACTCCCACCATTGTAAACTGGATTCAGTAAGCCAGATACTTCTGGCACTTTAACCCCCTTATTTCAACTATCTGCCATCAATATACTGGTATCTTGTGGCCTTACGTTCACCATTTCCAAGCAAGGATCTGCCCCCTTGTCTCCTCAGTTGTATTGAACCCACATACTAGTAACCCTGAAGAAACTATCCCAGTGGTACAAACCCTGCAGTGAGACTCCCAGTATCTGGGTTTGTCTTCATTTGGTTTGTTTTCAGGTTGTTATACACAATTGCCCTACACCAACAATTTATTATTTCCCAATTCACAGCTCCATACAATATTGCGCATGCGACAATGCCTCTAGCATTCTGGCTTGCTTTTTGGGTACTCACGCATCCCAATTGGCAAGCCAGTCTTAACTTCTTCTGCCATTTTTATGACACTCTTTCCCTTTGAGCCCTAACGGTGGAAGTAGTAAAATAAAACCTACTACAATTGGTGATCCTGCAAAACATATTCAGATACTTAAGACGTCAAGTGAAAATTAAAAAAAAACTGATTATGGAAACTGTCCCAGTGAAAACCCCTAAACAAGCACCAATTGATCCCTTGTTAGCCCACCTCCTGGGTTGTGTCTCTAAAGCCTTTTGAGTCAGGAAATTTCCAGCATTGGCTTATAAAGTATGAGAACTATGCTGAAGATATTAGTCTAGATGATATGGCAAAACTGAAACAAATCAGCCGATTTTTGGATGGAGAATAACAGATTGGTTTGACGTTGAACAACCTTTCGTCAGCTAGCGCCTGATTGTGAAAGCAGCAACTAAATGATTTGACCACTCAGGCATTAAATTGCTTCTCAAATGATGAACCTAAAACTCAAATACTTTGATGATATTGATAAATTTATTGATAAATTCAAAGGACTACTGACATGCCACCATCAGTTTGCAATGCAGAAGGTCCTTAAGGAAGCTCAGAGTGAAGTGATTTGTTATATCAATAGATCACAAATGGTGGGCTGGCTCTTAAGAACATTATATGATCCATTCCACCATGTAGTTATTGAGTCCTCACCCATTGATGTCAATGCAGCAATCTCTGTACTGAATTCATATGCACATACTTATGCTCAATCACAGGCAGCAAATACCTTTGGCTCATCAGCATCAAATTATAGTGCAAACAACATAAGTATCTTTGAGTGTAGAGTTTCAGACCCTCCAGTTAAGCCTTTGGATCCAAGCATGTTTGCCAAGCTGGATCAAATTAACTGAGAAGTTTAACTCTCTCAGTATTATTAACTCAAGGCAGTGGGACTCAATACTCATCTATACAGTGCTATAATTGTAAGAATACAGGACACCTCTCTTGGGATTGCAAGAAACTATGCCACCCCTGTCAAGAGAACCATACTTCCCATGTATGTTTCAATCACAATAAACCTAAAGAAAAGTTACTTTACAAAGCTTTTTCTACCCACTGGAATAGAAAAAAAAACACGATTGTATCAGAGTGGCAGATCTTTAAAACCATTCATATGAACCAAAGAAACCAAGCTCCTGATTTACAGTTGCACCAGATGGAAGAGTATTGGAAAATGAACCAGAGTATATAGAAACTAACCAATGGAAGTAGATGGCAACAGGACAGTCAAGCCCATAAACCCATAAAAACACAAACTAAGGAAGCAAAGCAGAAAATGATTAGAGAAATAGCATTTCAATCCAACAGGAATCAGTGCCCAGTATATACTAAATAACATGACCATAGAGTTTAAACTAGCATCTCTCTGTCACTCATCACCAGCCCTGCAAGTAGAAATCATGCAGCTTTTGAGTTCAATGAAGCTCCACCCAACTGTAAGCAATGAAGAGGAATCCTTTATAGCAGATGATGGTTCACCATGTACCCAAGGAATTGTCCAAGGCATCAATACTGATATAATTATAGATAGAGGAGCTAATGCAATTATTATATCCCTGAAATTCTTAAGTAAATGTAGCATTAAAACTATTTATAAAAAACAGAAGTATTCTAATTTGCCAACGGCTCCACAGCAAAAGCGCTTGGAATGGTAACAGATACTGAATTATCAATTGCTAGGGTGCAATTTACAATCAATGCCACCATTTTTGACCTAGAATCTTACTCAGTACTATTAGGACGCCACACACTTAAATCACTAAAAATTAATATTGATTATGCTTCAGACACCTACTCCATAGCCACCAAGGAAGGTCTAGCCCCACTGAGGATCACTTATGGCCCTAATCTGGAAACAAATCCTCAAATGATGCTTTGTGAATCAATAACTACACAAATCAGATCAAACAAATTCTTATCAACTCAATGCCAAGATAAGGTTATAAACCTATTGAACCAATTCAAACGCTTAAAAGTAGCAAATGTGGATGAGCTATCAGTGGCATCATGTGAGGAACATTATATCACTGTTACTAAAGCACAACCAATTAGATGACATCCTTACCACTTACCTTAAAAGTATAATGAATTTGTGCGTGAATCAATTTTAAAGATGCTAAAGGCCAAATTAATCCAGCCAAGTCAGAGCCCTTGGGCATTTCCAATTATGGTGACACCAAAAAATGGAAAACTTCACTTATGTGTTAAATATGTGCCAATGAACCTAGTAACTGAAGATAATGCTTACCCAATACCATTGATTTTAGATATTTTTGCCTCCTTTTTGGGAAAAACATGGTTTGCAAATATGGATCTGTTCTCAGGTTACCACCAGTTTGAAATGGCATCTGACAATATCAAGTACACAAGCTTTGTAACAAAATATGGCCAATTTGAATTTTTTACTGATGCCCTTTGTCCTTTTAAGAGCACCATAAACTTTCCAGCAAATAATGAACACTGTATTTGCAGATTTGCTTACAAAATGTGTAACCATGTATCTGAATGACATTACAATCACACCATCATCCTTTAATCAGAACCTTTTGGATATTTAGACCTGCCTAAACTGACTTAAGGAACATGGATTCTCACCAAATCTAGAAAAATCAATCTTTTTTACCCAAGAACTATTACTTTTGGGTCACATAATTTCACCACAAGGGTGCTCACCTGAACCTGGTAAAGTATAATCAATCAAACAGTGGAAATTCCTGGACTCAATTCCATTGATCTGATCCTTTTTAGATGCCATAGGATACTATGCCACTTTTATACCCATTTATGGAGACTTGGCAGCACCACTATTAGAACTACTTAAAAAAGGAACCAAATTTATATAGAAAATCCAACATGATATTGCATTTGGAAAACTCAAAATGACACAAGTGGATAGCCCAATCCTAATTTACCCAAACTTTGAAGAAACATTCTACATATTTACTGATGCAAGTGAATATGCATTAGGTGCTGTATTATCACAGAAAAAAATCAACATTTATCAACCAGTAGAATATATGTCAAGGAAATTCACTTCATCAGAGAGAAATTATTCAACCTATAAACAAGAAACATCAGCAGTGGTATGGGCCCTCAGAAAAATTTGTTATTATCTCATAGAACAAAAATTTATCATATTTGTTGACAATTCAGCACTTCAAGATATTTTGAATGGCCAGCTTCATCAAGACAGCAAATCTGATGGAATTATGAACTAATGGAATTCAACTTTGATATTATTTGTATTTCAGGAAAATAAAACGTTTTATCAGATGCCTTATCTCAAATTCCAGTCAAGGATACTAAGGAATGTTTAGCAATGTTTCCACTGGACCTAGAACCTGAAATAGTGGATATTTGACAATTTCTAACTACATTTAAAATCCCTTCAACTATCAAGGACAAATCAAAATTCTTGGCAGCTTGCCTAAAATTTGTTTTAAAAATGGATCCTTATACCTCTGAAATGGAGATGAACTGTAACAAGTTCCTTTGATTGGTCAACGCTGACACTGTCTTAGCTTAATTATGAAAAGATGGGACATTTTGGATGTGCTGCCACATGGGAATGACTCAGATGCTCATATTGGTGGCCAAGCGCTTGTGCAGACTGTTGTGAGTGGGTAAAAACATGTTACCCATGTCAGATATTTGATAAATCACATGTGGATAACCAGATTTACTCCCTTATTACTACAGATGGCCTAATTGAAATGTAGGGACTGGATTGTGTTGGAAAAATCTCACCAGTATCAAAGTGTGGCAATTGATATATTCTAGTGGCCTCAGAATAATTTTTCTAAATGACCAGTAGCTGTTGCCACCAAAAAAGTAGATACTCAAACAGTTGCAGAGTTTCTTTTCAACCACATCTTTGCATTATTTGGCCCACCTCAATGCATTCTTACAGATTGTGGGACCCACTTCAAAAATAACATGGTTAATGAATTTCTAAAAACATGGGAACCTCACATATCCTTACTACAGCCTACAACCCATGCTGCAATGGCCAAACTGAACGCTTTAACAAGACGCTAATATAATCATTATCCCAACCTACAGTATCTAACCCCACTGAATGTGAATGCACAATCCCAGATATACTTTGGGCTTATCAGACAAAAAACATTGCACAACTCAATGTACTCCTTATAAAGTCTTATTTGGTTTAAAGTTTACACCCTATAAACTGCAATCATAAGTGAACAAAGAGAATTGAGAGGAATTTTTTGTAACTACTTGTAATCAAGTGACAGAAGAAATTAATATCCAGGTAAAGGCTATGATGGCACAGGCACAAAAAGCCAATGCAAAATCATCCTGTTTTTCAGTATTGGATACAGTCCTCCTGTTTATAAATAATATACTCAAATCTCACTCAGGAAAATTTATGCTAAAATGGCAAGGACTGTTTAAGATTGCCAAAATCAATGGCAAAGGCTCATATACACTTGCACACTTAAATGGGGTTATTATTAAGACACCTGTATCAGGATGTCACCTCAAGTTTTTCTATATATTGTTTAAGAAGGGGAGTGTGATGGAAACTATCAGGAACCTCACTTCTGCTTAAGTAACAAGAAGCTAATATCATATCTCTTGGAACAGAACTGACCATTTCTGAATATACCTCAGAACCCAGCCCACTTCCCAAAGCAAGAATGCCAACCCCAATCTTCACTGATAAAATGATTAACCTAAACCCAACCTAACATACCTTAATAAAAATCCAATACCTAATTTCCTTAACTTCCTCTTTTTCTGTGAGCCCTAATGTTGGAAGTAGTAAAATAACAAGACCTACTACAATATATAGAGAGATGTTTTGGGTAGCAGTTTGGTGTTATTTGATTGATTCGATAGGTTTATTTTGTTTGGCCGAGTGGTTGATGGCTTTTGGTCAAATTAATAGGACACAGTTTAGTTTTGAGGGGTGATTAGTTATTGGTTGGTTTGAAAAGTCCAGTTATGTTTAGCTGAGTGGTTGGTGGTTTTTGGTTGATTCAATTAAGCAATTAAATTTGGCTGAGTGGTTATTATTTATCTATTGTGTAAAATCTAAATTAATAAATTGAATATCTGAAATTCATTAGACACTGTAGTGAAGCAAGGGTAATGAATGCTGTCTACTTAAAACACATTCGCTGATTGACGTACTGACTGACATCTGAAACTCTAGAATCTGATGGGTTCAATCTATTTGGGTGAGTGGGTGAGAATTGGCAAATATTATCTCATAATTCACCAAATTACTCACCCAAAATTAAATAAAAATTAGGTTCGAGGTTTAAATAGATCAAGATCAGAACACCAGCCACGAGGGCAACAGCAAAGCTGTCAGTCCGAGTGGGTCGAGATTAGCACTGACAGCCTATAGGCTGTCAGTGTGAGCTTATATATAAACCCGATCAACGCCGGGTAAATTTTTCTATTAGAAACATGTGCTTTCTCTTTTCTTTCTTTTCCATTTAACTAGACTGAGCCACAGCAACGCGTGGCCAAGTACAACTAGTTTTATTATAAAAATTAAAAATCCGGCTTTGAGGTGCACATGGACCCCCTCCCATCCACCTATATCCAACTTTTCAAAGCTCTACATGCTGTAGTTTTGGCTGGGCATTGTGCACACACATACACACTTGCTTTTATTAATATAGATAAGTAGATTTAGAATACCCAGCTCACCAGCCATGAGGGCAACAGCGAAGCTGTTGGTCTGAGTGGCTCGAGTAGAGCTGGCACAGCTTTAGGCTATACCTTTATGAACTCATAAATAAACCTGACCAATGCCAGGTAACTCCACTTGTTATATACCTTTTTTACTTCAATTTCAACATTTTGCATTATGATTTCAATATTTTACAAATCAATTCCAACATTTTATACTTCAATTTCAATATTATACTTCAATTTACTATTTTGTGTTTCAATTTCAATATTACACTTCAATTTCAACAATTTACACTTCAACTTCAATATTTTATATTTGAAATTCAAAATTTGATAATTCAATTTCAATATTTTTAGTTTTAGTGATTGCATCATATCTAGTTCTAACTACAGACTCATTGATTTCCTCACATCAGTGTTTTCTTTTGGTAGATTATAATGTGATATAAGTGATATACAAATATTTTTTAAATAAAAAAAGAGTGGGAATTAATTTGCTTGCACTATTTCAGCAGGAATAATAAAATAAAAATATCACTAAAAATTGTGTTGAGGTTAAAATATAAAATGTTGAAGTTGAAGTATAAATTGTTGAAATTGATTTGTAAAATATTGGCATCAATATGCAAAATGTTGAAATCAAAATGCAAAATGTTGAAATTAAAATGCAAACTGTTGAACCATCTAGTACTAAAAAAATGCAAACTGTTGAAATCAAAATACAAAATGTTGAAATCGAAGTAAAAAAGGTATATATAACCCTAGAAGACTAAATATGGTAAATTTAAGCTATTGACTATAATGAATTTTAAATTTTATTCGGGGAAGGCTATGGGACGACTATTGACTATAATAGACAAAAAGAAATGAGGTGGTCATAAGAGTTTTTTAAATTTTATTCGAGGTAGGCCAACCTGAAGATGATAGCGCACCAATTAAGGGGAAATCGAATGAATGGGAAAGGAGGATAAACCCCAGAAAACCTCCACGCGCAGCGTACGATAGGCCAGGAACTCCATGGACCACCTTTGCTATTTGCTATCTCAGTTCAGGGCATTGGTGCGCAATGCCAACATAGTCATAATTGTCCCCTACCCAAATTTCATCGACCATAAGATAGTTTTTTTAGCAATTTATAAATAGAATGGAAAAATGTGATACATAATAAAATATTGGAGAATTATACAGATATGCTAAGCTATATATAATTAGAATGAGTTAATCTGAATACTGATGGCTTTAGGGAATAAATTTCCAAGTGAATGAAATAAAATATGAGAATATTGCGTAATATGACACGTGATCTTTTGATGTAATTACTATAATTGGGAATCAGACTAATCAATAAGCTAAATTTGAAATCCAAAGCGCGGCCAATTGATACCACATCTGGTCTGGGAGCTTCGAGGTTACACCTGCAGCCAATAAGCTCTTCGGAATGAATCAAAACATTCGGAATTAAATTGCTTGCCATGCAAATCCAAAAGTGCGAAAGACAACATCTTCTAACTGAAGCAGCAGACATCGTTTGTAAAGCAAATCCTGATCACCCTTTTTACACTACAATGCTAGGCCCCAGCTCAAGTTATACCCCATTAGAGGATGATTATTTACCATGTACCCTGATCGATACAAATTCCGAGTGGGAAACTTTTTCTGCCAGGATGCGCCCCACGCCCTTTGCTCATTCACAAAAGCCAAGTACAACTGCTCCTAATCTCCGGTCTAGTTTCTTGATTCAGCAGCGAGAGAGGGAGGAAAAAGTCTTTTCTAATCTCAACCGCGCGTCAAATCGTCTAGAGGAACAACGCGCCACCCTTCCTCCAAAAGATTGGTTTCTTCCAAAATTGTCCCTGTTATCAAGCCCGTCAAAACAGAATTGTTGCCTACCATCAGGCACTCCACTTCGGATCCCACGCCTCAGCCATATCTCCATTACCCTGACTCATTTGATAATCTTTTGGACCAGTTCCCCCTCCACGCCAATATTCGCCCTCCTGCTCCACCATGCTGAAACAACTCATTCTTCCACCAAGCGCCCTGTTTCTCAGCCCATCATCCCGGTCATCAAATGCACAGTTTCTGACAGAAGGGCGTCAAGCTACTCTCCAAATTCCTCAGATAAGTTACCTGAATTTTTATCTCTTCTTAAAACTACAACCGATCGTCTGGAGCAGCAGCGAGCTGAGCACACCCGTCCGAAGTCATGGGACTCCCCTGTTATAGCATTATGGTTGAACAAAAATTCATCAAAAAAAGTCGTCGCGCGTCCTTTATCTCTGCAATTGATCGCATTCGCAGGGAAAGCACTACAATCTTTAAGAAAAAGGTAAGCTAGGTATATCCTTATATTAATAACTCTTCTAGCTCCCAAAGGATATTTTTCAGCCTTCGGATGATGGCTTAGACTCGTCATCCCACTCTACCACATACTTACTTTCTCCGCCAAAAAGGACTTCTTGGTTTTTTCGGCGGAAAGAGTTTTAGTTTTAAGCTATCTTTTACTTACAATGATGTCGGCTTGTCAATATTTGTTTCTTCATCGTTTTTAATTTGGCAAGTTAATCTCATACTTTAATATTCTCCTAAGTTTAAAGAAACCTCAATAAACATTTTAAATTTTTAAAGAAAATGTGCCTTAAAGTTTGGTATGTATTTTTTGTTTCTGGCAAAAGAATGGCTAGTTTTTTAAACCTTTTAATTCATCACTTTTTAGTCTAGCACAATGCCAAAAAACATTGCTGTTACAAAAGTATTGGTGGACGTATTTACTTAATCTTACTCTACTAATATTCTGGGTACCTCTCTTTACCAAGTGATCTTTGTCTTACTGAATCATTATCAATTTGCTTGAACATAAACACAATTTCTTAATTTGGCTCTTTTACAAGTGTACATATGACTGCATCTTATTTGATATAGGATCTTCGCATTAATATTCAGCCGTATGGTATTGGAGTTTTGTGATTTTAACAATTTTTAAAACGGTTCTAAATGAGTATTTTATTACACTTTATTTTTCTACTTGCGAGTTTGGGATGTAGGAACTAGCTTGAGTATCATGTTAATTTGTTTAGATTGATTTAATGGTATTAATATCTCTTTTCTGACGATTTTGATTAAATTTGCTGTTTGCAAAAGGAAGGCAACGTGCTTTTTAATCAATGCGTCGGATCTAATGTGCGAGCACTATTTTTTGCAACCGGGTCATCTTGAGCCGGTCGGTTCATGTTAAAAGCGAAGAGCGAATCAGATTTAGCTATCTAAATTAACAACCACCAAGTTTTTACTACGGACTGGATTTTATTAAAGTCTTGCGAATCACTATTGGAGATCCAAACTTTAGATTAATATCTAAACCTGCAGTTTATCTGTATTCTTTTATATTGTGATATTGGAAAATTATGTACCATAAATTGGTCATTTTCATATTATGCTTTGTAATAATTTTTTTGGAAAAAAACCTCCTTTAAAAAAAGCTCTAAAAAGTATGAAATAATCAAAAAAATTATGCCTCCTCAATAAAACCCTTTTCGAAGTCAGTGCCATATTTTAAACTGAATTATAGAATTTTGCTCACAAATACAAATTATATATTATGTCTGGAATAGGTCCAAGTGTAAACTATAAGCAATTTAAAATATATAGTACTGAGTATATAAATTATAAGTACCTATTATAAGTCAGTTAAAATATGGCAGCAACTTCAAAAAGGGTTTTATTGAGGAGGCATAATTTTTTGATTATTTCATACTTTTTAGAGCTTTTTTTAAAGGAGGGTCTTTTTTTCCAAAATATTTTTTGAGAAGGTTCTTTTTCCTAAAAAAACTTTAATCCCAATTCTCTTCCCCCCAAAAAAATAGTGTATTTTTAAAAGTGGCTCTTTTTCCTACTTTTATTAAATATTACTATCTCTATATATCATTTTTGACCCCTTACTATTTCTCTATAAAATTAAAATCATTGTATATATATTATATATAGTATCTTACAAACAAATGTACTAATAATTTATTTTATTAAATTTAGTTGATTTTATTGGTCAAATTATATTAAATTTACTGATATCCATCTATAGTAATTTATTTTATTAGATTTGGTTGCTTTTATTAGTCAATCTATGGTAAATTTATTGATTGCTATCTAAAATAATTCATTTTATCAAATTTAGATGAGTTTATTAGTCAAATTATGCAAAAATGATAGCCATCTATAATGATTTAAGCTCGTCCCACATAATCTTATACTGACTGAATTTTGAACATACCCCCCAGCCATAGGACATATATCAAAGTGCTTCAAAGCTATCGCTTTACCGATGCCGGAATTAAGCTTATCCGGAGTTGTATTAGTCCCATAAGTATCCATCGCTTCCGAGCCCATTTTTATATACTTACTAAATTAATGGTCAGATACTTGACCAATACTTACAAAAGTAAAATGGGACCTAATTTGGAGCATCCTCTATTTTTGAAGAAGATGATCATCCAAATTGGTCCAGTATTTTCAGAGTTATGCGCAAACAAACAGAAAAAAAACAAAAAACATACATTTAGGTTGAATTGATAACCTTCCCCTTTTCAAAGTCGGTTAAAAAGTGCATAGTTTGGTTTCGCTTGTCATATCTAATTGGTTTAATATGGAATCTATATGTATTTGTGAATCGCAGCGTGCAGGTTGTTTGAATCTATTGCCGTAATAAACTTTTTTATTTTATTTATTCGAGGCAAGCCGACCGGGGGACGGACATTACCGAAATAGAGAAAGAAAGTATCGACATGAAACCTGAGCAGGGTCAACTCTGTCGTAGAAAGTTTTTTCACTTCTGAATCGGGACTCGGATTTTTCTGGTTACGTCGTGGGTAAGGTTTTCGTGTTATTATACCTACTAACCGCCAATAGTTTCCTTCGGCTGGCACCCCGATCGATGTGCGAAGGGCGGGAATCGAACCCGCAACCTTCAGGTTGGTAGCCGTACGCCCTACCGACTCGCCTTCCACCCCCTGCCGTAATAAACTTTAATTATTATAGAGTTTATTTGAATTGTGACAATAAGTTCACTTGTGCCCAGATTAGTTGGCAGTTGAATTTCTCAAATATTTGTTATAACTGAGATAATTTTAAGTTTACATTGCACCAAGACACCTGGTATTAAATGATCCCAAAGTGCTCACTTTTAAATATATAAGTTAACAGGACATCAGATCTACTGAGTTTAATGAGTCCATACTTAAACGCAGATACCAGAGTTTACTGAAACTCCAGTTGATATTTTAATTTTAAATGAAAGTATTTAAGTATATAAATTTAGAAAATAATATGTTTTATAGAATGAATAACTTTAAAATTAGACAAATTTTTCATGAATCTTACGCTTTTTTAATTTCGTTTATACTTTTAATATAACAAATATAATGTTTGTCCTTCAACTTTGAAAGCTCAAATTAACAAATTCTAATGAGCTTTGTAATATCAATCTATTGACTTCTCTTTTTGCTATAAGATCCGTTTTGACTTAACAGTATGTGTTTTTAAATTGTCACATTTAGACAACAATCAAGATTCGAGTTGTCTATAAGATAAAATACAGTTAACAAATCATGTGACCAACGTAATTTTATATTCTTATTTTAACACTGCTCTCAACTAAATTACAAACTCTAGATTACATAGTCTGTACAATTTAGAAAAAACTTGTCTTGAAACATTAACCTATTGTATATCAATATGCCCTAAAATGATAGAGCTACTGATATTTTACCTGGTATATTCTGCTCAAAAAAGGATAAGATTTCATCCATCATTATCAGAAATTAAAGAATCTGGTTGGTCAAAACTAAGGTAAAAGTGAATAGGAGCTACTGCTACCACTCTAGTAGATAACCTAATTCATTACCTAATGAATATGATACAAAAAAACTTGTTTTAAATTAACTCAATACCAAAATTTGCATGATAGTCTTGAATTCTACAACCCTGAATTTATCTAAGAGTATTCTTTGGCAGAGATTATAATGAAATACCAGCTTTCTTTACCAAAATGATCCTAAAAAACTTTCCTCTCTTGTTGCAAACGCTTTTGCAATATATTCAATTCAAGTCTAGGTAAGTTTGATAATCTCATCAAGGAGATTAGTGTTCACCCAATATCAGGTAGCAGTTGGGCGAGCAAAGTAAAGGGCACAGGAGTGGGCCCTGCACCATTCAAGTTTTGTAAACACCTTGGTGACACCGGTGGCCTAGATAAAATTAATAAAAAACTGGCAGTTAGCATTTTCTCAGAAATTTTATCCTAGCAAGTGAGATGTAACCAGTTCATCAATATGTTACACTCCCAGCCCCTGTCATCAGTGGAGCATGGGGTGCAAATTTTCTGGATATATAACAAATGGCACTTTGGGAAAACTTTTGTGGAGATGTACACACCCATCTCTTGAATGCAGATTATGTCGCACCACACTCCATGCCCTGAGGTTGGTTGGATCTTGGGTTCAAAACTGAACATGTGGCAGACAAAGCCAAAAAGGTGCAAGTGGGGGTGGACCTCCTGGATGGTCAATGGGTAGTTGATATGAAGTGCAATCGCTGGACTAAATCAAATCAATTTTTGTATCATTCAACTTCCTACTTACAATGATTAAATGCACCATGCTGGAGAACCATCTATTGGCTGGTCTCACCAAATATAGGGAAATCCAATCCTTTGAGATGAAGCGCTTTACACTCATGCCAAACTTGTGCATAGGTAAAGCAATTGCTGTACTCACCCTGTCTGCAGGGGTTGCAGAAGATTTGACCCAAATCCCCCACACCACTTTTGTGGAAATTGATGGGTAAGAGTCCTGCCCATTCCATGTCGCCATGGATAGCGCACCTCCTATCTGCACCTTCTGTCACACTTTTAGCCACAAATCCCACACCTGCCCCACCAAGGAGGGCATTACCCAAAATGAAATCATCCCAGATGCAATGAGTGGTACAGATGCCCATTATAAACTGGCTATAGACATCAACACCGCCTTCCCATGGGGCATGCAGAAATGCTACATTTAAGTCAAACCTGTGTCCCTTCAGGATCATAAAAAGGTCAAGCAGGCCCACAGAGCGGCGGCCAAGGTGGCAGCCACAGCTGCATCCATGATCCCACCCACCAGCTCCAGGAGGACATTGAGTCATTCACTGCAGAAGCGGCTCACAAATCCATTCACCAATCATATTGGGCCACCCAACCTGAAGACCTAATGGGTGAGTCAAATACACCCAACCAATGTTACCAAGCCTCAATTAAAACCAATTTTCCCACCAATCTACCTTCCAATTTTTTGCCAACATGCAATGGTTGTGATGAAACGGTTCAAACCATTCATCTCATTTTGACTCAAAGCTTGGATTCTGAATTTTGAGTCAAAATGCCTGAGGGATTTCCAACTAGGGTGGCTTGGAACCAGGGTTTTGCTGCTCCTGCTATGCTTTAGGCTTGAAAGAGCTTAAAGCATGGCCAGGAGAGGGCTTCACAAAGTGCAACCTTTAAAAGGTTGAGCTCCATCATTCCAAACCTCAGTTCAGAATTTTTGCAGCTTCACTTGGCCATTTAAGACCTCATGCCTTACCTGAGCATTGGGTGCAACAAGGTTTTGTCACAAAAACAAAACCTTGAGCTTCTGGGGCATTGGTCCTCCTCAGTTGCTCTATCTTTTTCTTGTCACGCTTGCAATACCAGAGAAATGCCAGGAACGCCTTGATCAATTTTATTATGTTAAATAAAAATAAAGGTTACTTTGGGGATTTGCACCCTTGCTTAACTGCTGTTTTTTTTCCATGTCTGAGATTTCCCCAAATTTTGAGAGTAAAGATGGATTGGTATTGTTAAACCTTCCCTGCTCACCTCAGTGGTCCAACTCAGCTGTTGGATCTATTTTGGCATCAATTTACTACACTAAAAATTCAGGCATCTGGTGAACAGAATCTGGGTAGCTCTGTTTGTTACAATGGCGCACTGCAGGAACACACCAAACCAAAGAATTGTAACAAGGGAGCAAATAAGCCAAAGGCAAAACCCAACAACAATCCCACTGCAAAAGCAACCCATACTGACACTTACTCCATAGCACAAAATACCCGCACTGCCATATGGCAACATACTGAAAAACAGAAGGCTGAAGAGCATGGGAGCCCTTCCCCATGCACCTAAGGTGCGATGGGGGAGCCTTTACTACAGGGACGTTGAACATTTCTGGACTCAAGGCCTCACCATCCCGGGCTAGGAAACTGACTTTTTAAAATAATTTACCTGTGGACATCCTGGCCATTCAGGAAACCCACTGTCCATATTGTGCTGAGGACACATGGGCAACCATGCTCCTCCCTTCCCTTTCCTTTTGGTCACCGCAATGTGGGGTGCTTATATGAGTGACCCATAATTTTTTAATTCATCTTCTTTGTACCTTGATGGCCATGCCCTTGTTATATCCTTTTTGTGGGATGACGAAGTGCATGCTGTCATTAACATGTATGCCCCAACCTGTGCATGAGCTCATCAGAAATTCTTCTCAGCCATTAATTCCCTCCTGCTTCCCCATGACCCATTTTTGGTGGGCGATATGAACTGCTGGACCAACCCAGCCACCAACTGCTGGCCCTCATCGCCTACCCCCACAGGGGCACATAGAACTTTGCGTTCTAAAGGCCACTTTGGGGTTATTTGATACCCTGCCTCTACATGCACTGCTGCTCACAAACATGTCTTGTCCCCTGTGCACAACGGTCAGCTGAGGTCTATGTTTCACATTGACCTTATTCTTGCACCGTTGAAGTTTCAGTCTCAGGTTGCACACTTTATGACAATTAAACTCAATTTATCCAACTACAGGATGGTATCAATTTTCTTCTCTTTGTCGCACCCAGCAGTACAGGCACCAAAGTGGTGCAAACTCTGCCCAGCCGAGATCACATCACCCAGGTTTTCCTCATGGGTGGACACTGAAACCTAAGCTTCAGAGTTTACCACACTGTTATATGTGGACTCACTTTCTACCTGGTCAAAAATCAAAGAGAACACCATCTGCCAGACATGCCACATCCCATCACGTCTCTCTTGGGCTGCCTTGGAAGTCACTTCGCGCATGCTTGAAGAAGTGGACAACCTGGAATCTAATGTTCCTGCTGCAGGCTACAGCCCAGCTTGGGGTTGCAAGTGGGCAAAAGTGTCCGCTCACCTCAACACACTGGTAAGGCAACACAAACATCAAGTTTATGTACAGTATAAGGAAAAAATATAATGGCGGGCACAACGTGCTCCGCTTACTTTTTCCAAAAATTCTTAACACCGCAACAGAGCTTAGCCTGCACACAGGTGAAGCGGCCAGACCACTCTGTCACAGATACTCCAGCTGAAGTGGCAATCAAAGTTAGAAATTATTACTCCAAATTGTATTGCTCTGATCCAGTTGAACTGGCTGAAGTTGCTCCTTTTCTCAAAAGTGCACATATCTGCACCATTTCCTGTTATCTGGAACTGATGAATTTAATTTCTTGGGATAAACTCTGGTCCGCCATTTGTGGTGCACCATACAGGAAATGCCCAGGTCCAGATGAGATTCCTTATGAGTTTTATAAGAAATATTTCAATTATTTCTCCTCCTTGCTGCTTGCCTCAATGAACCAGTGCTTATTTGAAATGCGCCTCCTCCCTGGGGGCCAAGAGGCCTACATGATAACGCTGTATAAGAAAGGGGATAAGCTGGACTTGGCCAACTGGTGCCCCATATCACTTACTAACTCAGATAATAAACTTTTTACTAAAATCATGGCCAACCGCCTAGGGGAAGTTGCCTCTGCTCTCATTTCCCCCAAGCAATTTTGTTTCATTCCCAAGCGGTCTATTTGGGACAATACACATATTGTAGCCAATGTCTGCCAATCCATGGCTTCTAGAGCACTTGTCTTTTTAGACCAAAAGAAGGCTTATGATAGAGTCAACTGGGATTACCTCAAAGCCTGCCTCCACAAGTTCCACCTCCCCTATCAGTTCATTAATTGGGTGATGTTGCTTACAGAATCTGCCACAATGGCTGTGTGTGGCAGGGCTTCCTGACTGATGTAGTTCACCCTCATAGTGGCCAATGCCAAGGGGACCCTTTAAGCCCATTCTTGTATAATATCAGCCTGGATCCACTTTTATGCAATGTAAATGCCCGCCTTACTGGTGTCCATGTGCAAGGCCAAGCACCAGTTAAGATGTTAGTATCTGATGATGATTGTGTGGTTGGGGTGTCTAATAATCTTGATGCATGCGCGCTTGAAGCTACTATTCAGGTTTACTCCAGGGTAATTAACGCTGCACTTAACGCCTCCAGAGCTGAAATCATTCTCCTTGGTCAGTACCAAGCCCGCTGGTCACCAGCGCCCTGTTTTCTCCCTGCTTCAGCAGCTAGCTCATGGGTTCACTTACCCCACCCACCCCAAACAGTCCCGCTTGTGCTCCTCTTTGTGCCAAGACCCACTGCTGGTCCGGTACACCATTTTGGGGTGTGGCTGGAGGTGGGATGGTACACCTCAACGATGATGGAGCACCATATCCTGGACAATGTTACAAAATGCATAGCTTCCCTCAGAGCTCGCCAAACCTCCCTTACAGACAGGGTAGTGCTAGCCAAATCTATGCTCCTATCTAAAGTTTGGTTTGGGGCCCATGCTATCGCCTTTTCCCCATCTTTCTTCACATCATTATACGCCCTTCTGCAAGGGTGGCTTTGGTTAGGCCGCCCACCACCAGTGCGCCTGGATATCATATTTGGCCCTCGCCATAGTGGTGGTATGGGCCTGCAACTTTGAGGCCCACGCTGCCAAAATACTTGGCACCTGGATCGCTGCAGTCACCAACCCAATGGTCTCAGCCCAGCACTGGTCACGCGCAGCCTGCTCCAACTTCTCCTGTGCCCTGGGCCTCAGAAATCCTACCCACCCACATTCCCTGTTAAAGTATCTTGCCTCACACCCTTCTGCTGCGGGCCCACATGGGACATCGCCCCACTTCAAAAAGAATTATTCTCTCCATGCAGAGCGCTGAGTGGAGGATTTGCATCAATGGGCACACCATCCAGAGGGGTCAACCTACTCCCCGGTTCACCCAGGAAGTACAAGGCCAAGCCATTCTGAACAATGTGATACTCATGAGGTCCCCTGTCATGGCCAGGGTGGATTACCTGGACATGTTGGACATCCCCTAATCTCTTGATACCCAGAAAGCCATCTGGAAGTACACCCATCACCCTCTTCTGCAGCCACATATTTTTTCCATGTGTGGCGCTGCTTGAAATGGGTATACCATACTGCTGAGCGCTCTAATGCATTGCACTTATCTTGTGTCATGTGTGACCAGTATGGAACTTTGTTTCACTGCCTGGAAGAGTGCCCTCCGTCAAAAGTGATCTGGCATGAGGTTCAGCATCTCTTTTTCCAGGATCAAACATGGCCCTTCAGCCTATCTAAGGACATCTTCGCCTTTTCCTTGAATTCCCCTATATAACCTTCTCTCCTGGCCTTAATGGTTGCAATTTCTTTGTGGACTATCCACACGGTTGTCTTGGATGCTATCTCAGGATCTACTCCCACCCTCCAGGAAGCTGTACTCCAGTTCAAGTCACACCTTGTGGACCACTTTCAAGAATGGTTGTTTGGGTACCTACCATCCCACCACCGTCAGTTGGTCTCATCCTGGTTTCCAGTTTGGTTCATCACTTCAGACCCTTTCCTGCATACGTGCTCAATAGTGGCGCAAGCCCCTACTTACAAAAACCCCCTTTCTTTTCTTGGCGTTCCCACTGGCAACAGGAGATAGCGTTTGCTTCTCTGGGGTGCCTCTTGCTGATATTAGTTTTTTTAGTTTACATATCAGAAGTGTCTGTCCCCTGGTTGGTCTTCCCTAAATAAAATTTACCAGAATGATCCTAGAAACAATTTGGATATTGTCCATCATATAAGGATAAAATTTAACCTTCAAAAATTCATAGATAACTATTATAACTAAAGAAGTGTTTATTATAAGCTCAAAACTATTACTTAGGCTATTATAGTTAAACTCAAAATATTTTAGCAAGGTTTAGCTTGCTAATCACATGGATTTCAGTACTTTATGATTGTGGTAAATGACAATTGATTCCTATAACTTTAATCACTGTTTTACTAGATAAGCCTTACATTACGTTTTCTGCAATGTCACATGTAAAATTTGCATCTTGTATTGTAGCCTTGCTTCACTTAAGGTATCTGCTAGAGATTTTTTACTGAATAAACTTCACATTAACCCTTTATTCAGGTTTTGTGATGTACTTTAGTATTTTACATATATAAAGTAAGGAAAAGTTACTAATATCTTTTTTTATCTTAATTCAAGTTTTAGAGAATAATTAGTAAATTGTTTACCTCCTATATTCTCATGCACACATATTCAGTTTGTTAAAGAGCTTGATAAAGGTCATAACCATCAATATGCGCAAGTTGCATTACTTTACAAATCTATCTTTGCATATTGCAACAAGCTTTATTTATAGTCCTTAAGTACATTATTATTAAGAGCTTCTGCCTCAGGCGCCAGGATTGTTAACTTGTACTCAATAAAAGCTTTTAATTTCGATAGTAAATAGTACTATTTTTAGTTTGGTAATGTTATTATCTCATCTATTTTCCTTTCACTCTATTTCAACTAATAATATCATAAATTAACATTATGTATGGTACATCCTAAATCCTCAATTAGTGCACTGATTAGTGTAGCCTTTAGTTTACTCATAGATAGATGTATTGCAACTTGACTGACTTTATCCTTTCTTTTTTTAGCACTATATGGTCTCAACCCAAGGCGTTATTTCATCAATGTTTATTTGATTATTCCTGGGCTCCTTAGAGCGTGAGGAAAATAAAGTGAGGGAGGAGACATTGAGAAAGAAAGGGGTATTGGAGTGTCAGAACCTATTTCAGTAGCAACTAAGTGTGCAAGGGTTGGCAATATAGCAGAAACTTTTAGGGCCATCTCAAAATGCACCTGGAAGTGAGAAAATATGTGCGGTAGTGTCCACACTTGTTATTCAAAGGCTGCAAAAAGAAAGGAATTATGAATAGTCCACAGTGCAGGGGCATAGGCAAGGACTTGGAGAAGATGGTGGAATTTGGGTAGGGTCTGTTTAAAAGAACAATAATGAACAGGGTTTCCAGACTATGGAAGGGCATGGAGGAGCTTGCAGACCTTGGGCCAGAACGTGGCAACACCAGGTCAGTTAAAAAATGGTGAAGGTGGGAGTCAATAGGCTCTAACAGTGAAGGCAACTTTGTTGCTGAAAGGTGGGGACAGTTTTATCCTCTGTCCTGTAAGAACAGTGAAGTACCTGTCATTAGCAGTTAGACACCTTTGCTGACAGCATTGGGTGGTAAACATCCTGCAAGAGCCTCTGGAGGCCAATACTCACTGTGGGAGGACTTCAAGAAGGCGCTGGTAGATGGGAGGTCTAACCTGAGGTGTGAGTCAAGTTATGACCACCTGTTTTATTTTTTACAATTACATGGTGATGGGGGCTGAGGCCAGAGCCATCCCTTCTGTATGGGAAGCTGTGGTACACCTGCGGACCCACTTGTCTCAGTGCCAAGAGAGCCAGGTTCCAATATCTTGAAGAGGATGATAGCTGGTGATGGCTTAGGTGAATGGTGAGCAACTCCCTAAAGATGTTAGAAATGCTCTATGAAGACCTGGAGATGCTGATGCAGGTTAGAGGAGTGTAGGCGCCCAATGGGGTATGATGGTCACATATCAGCAGATAGCTGGATGAGTGAGCTTAAGGTAGATGGAGGTGACATGGGAGCGGGTACCTAGAAGTACTAGGACCCCTTCATAGTGGGTTTCAGGATTTGAGATGATGAGCGAGTCAAAACCCCTGTTCCCAAATTGAGCCTCAACAGATTGACTCTTGAACGAGTGCAAATGGAATCTACCCTAAATGCGCCAAAACTAGATTTAATCAGAAAGCTTCATGCATATGAAAATTGATGAAAACACCTTCAAGAATCCCGTCCCCACTTCCAGAATCATGAGAGGTGTGACCCTCACCGCTGAGGTCATGAGAATTATGCTTTACAATGTGGTTGCCAACCAGGCAGTCAATCCAGAAGGCAGTGAAAGATCCTAATCATATGGGGCCATGGAGGTCCTTGAGGCACCATGTCTCTACACGCCCTATAAATATTGATGCTTTATAACTCAATAAAGTAGTCTATATTTGCCCCATTTTTCATTTTTTGACCTCTCCACTAATTTTCAGCTTTGAGCCCATTTTCAACTTTGGCAACGGTCAAGAGAACTGTTACGCTGAGATAAGTGGTGCTCACTACAGGGGGCTCTGATCCGTCTAGGTAAAACGCCTATCACAAACAGTAATAATACTAGCAGTCACAAAAGTCAACTTGTGATTAGTTGAAAAGCATCGCTCAATGGATTAGTACCTTACAATATAAAGTACCACCCATGCATCCTGAAAGTTTAGAATTTTGGGCCACATTACAGTTCTCTCTACCTTCAGTTGACGGTGATCAGTATCAACTTTTAATACAAAACCTTATCAACATTATTCAACAGTTATTAAATGGCATTTACTCCATGGGGCCCGCTCAAGTCACTCCCACGCTTCTTTAGTGCCTTTTACCATGTGGGATCTATATACCTCCCCATCTACCAATGTGAGAACTGACCTTGGGGACTGAGCGCTACCTTCAAAATTTTGTCCATCCTGCTATTCATCACCTCCTCCAGTTAGTCAGGTTGCGCCATCATGAAGTTTCTTAACAACTTGGGCTCACCCAAACTTTACACTCCCATGTTGTCAATTTCTATAAACCGGCCTCCTCCTTTATCCACAACAACTGAGAAGCCATTATCAATAACTGACGATTAATCAACAAATCCTGAAGCCAAATCGCAGTGTTGGATAATGGGGTTTCCAGCTATCTCAAAGACCAACTTTTTCAGAATGTCCAACTCCTTGAAGCTTCTTGGAACCAGTGCCTTTACCAAGTCAAATTTCTGGTTCAGACCCTCCAGCAACACTATCAGAAGCTGGCCTCTCATGACTACACCTCTTGGAGTGAGGGACCCAAAGGGCCTGAAGGTCCCCATGGGCCTCAAGGACCTTCTGCCCTGAAATACTTACTTCTGGTGACCCTGACGACCTTTTGTGAAAGGATGTCTTGGCAGCCCTAGCTGCCTTACGGGATCATATCCAGAACATAACTCAAGGATTTAAACTACAATTATACGGATTCCCCCTCAATCCTAGAGTCTTAATTGAGGCACTGTTAGATGAAATGGATAATATCAGTGCTTTCACCAGGCTTACTGATAGTCACATTTCTCATCTTGAACAAACCTGTTGAGAGCTCAAGGCTCATTTGAACCACCAAGAAAGTCGGCTTCTTCTTCAGAGCGCTGATATTCAAGCTCTAAAAGAGCAGGTTGCTTATAAAGCTTCTATTTCCTCCCTTAACCAAAACTAGGATGATGTCTAAGAGAATCTTGAGGGCATAATATGACAGTTGGTCCAGAAGGCCCCTTTGACTATGAAGAAACTGAGATCTCTGAGCCTGCACCATAACTTGGTGTTAATACCCTCTCAACTCCTCTTGTAACTTATTTTAAACCTAGTTATAAGGAGAAGCTTACCTACGGGCAGGAAATCATCGCCTCTTTTCTATATGCATATGAGAGTTCCATGGAAGAGGCCATCAACTGGCAAAAAGTAAAGCATATCCACTCCCGCCTTAATAGCACTGCTTGAAAGATTATGACTCCCCACCTAAAAGAATGCAACACCTTGGAGAAGGTCTGGATGGCCTTAGGCCAAGAATTTGGCAGCAATCAAACATTGGCCACTTAGAACAAGCATTCATAAGTATCCGCCTGAACAAAGGGGAAAGCCCTATGGAGTTTGTCAGCCATTTTGACGCCCAAGCGCAACCCTAGGTTGCCACAAATTGTATTACCTTGAGTGACGCCATTACCACTATCATCTCCACGTTAGGTTCTTATCCTGAGGTTTAAATGCATATAATCGCTAAAAATGGTTTTATGTTCATTCAAGAGATCAAAAAAGTGCTCAATGAGATTCCTGTATCGACCCTGCACCCCAAGGCTACCCCTTCAGGTTACTCCAATTGTCCTCAAGTCCATGTGGTCAGGAACCAGAAGAATCCTCAACCCCAAAGCACTTACTGCAATGGCTTCTGACACATCACAAAGACATGCTGAAAATGACTTTTTGAGGAGGTGGTAAAAGGGCCTTCAACATAAAGGAGGGGGCGCTCAATGATGAGATCCTACAACGCCTCAAGAATCATTATTGACCTCTAATGAACTTGGAGCTATTGCACATGAAGAAGTTTTGGTACCCATTGATATCAAATAAATTGATACTGCTTACTTTTCCTCTGATGACTCTTACATGTTAATCACTTTATCTCCACAGTTTGAAATCATGGTTACCAACGTCACCGTTTTAGCCCATAAGATTCTGGTTCTCATCATAGTTAACAGTGGTCCCCTGTAAATTTTATTTCATCTAAGTTAATGAGATGTATCAAGATCGCCTCAGACTTACCACATTATATTAGAGTACAGTATGGCTGGACCACAGTTCACACAATCTATAAGATCCTTTTCTTCCCTATCTATCCAGTTTGAGAAGCTTTCTGTAGATACCCCTTCCATCACACTGGATAACCTGAGATATGAACTTCTTAGAACTCAGTTCCTCTAAGGTTACTATGTGTTGGATTTTTTGCCCATATTCCCAGCCTACTAGATTACCTGGTGTCGCTAGGGAAAATTCCCTAAGGCAAGGTGAATCAGATATTGGTTGGCCCAAGTTTCAGAGGAACTACATTCAGGGGATTTTGGGATATTCACCTGGTCATATCCATTGGGGATTGATCTGGATGAATACCTAAGATCTCATTGGGCGGAGTGGCTGACAAAATAGGGGCATCTGATAGTGATTAACTATCAGGTGTACCAATTAGGATCAGTTGGGTTTCATCACTGACTGATTGGGAATGAATAGTGAGTTGCGAGGCAAGCGATGCCGCCTGCAATTAGCAAATTGATTGGTTGGTGAAGTGACCTGCCATAATGGGTAATAAGTCCCATTACCTAAGTAGGTCGCTAGCCAATTATGGTTGGTTTGCTTGGATCAAGTAAAAAACTGTTAGGGACACGTTTTCTGGCTCTTTCCATTTGAGGTCTTGAGGATGTCCAATGATGGAATTCTAGCCAGGATGGGGAAGACCATTGCTGCTGAGATGAGGAAGGGTGATTCAATGGCAACGGCTGCCATTTTATTGAAGAGGTATCAACTGAGGGTTATACAGCCGAATCCCCTACTATATAATTCCTAAGATTCACTACAATAAAAACAGTATTATTGCCAAGAGTATTAACAGTAGTAATATTAGTATTAGCTACAGTAATATTGTCAATTTGGTGTATAATTAGACTATCAGCTTCCATTGTGACGTTCCATCTCAAGGATATTTTTGCAGAAGGCAATAATTGAAAGACTCTCAGAGAGAAGAGTAGAGATCTGAGCGGGGATCTGGAGACAAAGGGAACCACAATCAGGGATAGCTGCTGACTGTGTATTGGGACGAAAGAGACTGTCATTGGGGTATCTTGACAAAGATTGGGTGGACAGGAATATAGGGAACAAATCTCTACGAGTACAACCTATAAAGTACTTAATTGGAAGTACTGGCCTAAGCGTTGGGCTTAATAATAATTCAAACTCAACTATGGATAATAGTCTCCATACTATTATTAGATAATACATTCTATACAATGCGAAGTGCACAAGGAAATTGAACCTGTGCAGTAAAAAAGTTACAGGGTTGATGACCAATAATGAATCCTAAGTAAATTTTTACACTCATGCTGGGTACCCTGTAACAAGTAGCTTTAATGAGTCAACGCCCATGATATGGCTGCAAACTCCTTATCATAGATGGCCCAGGATTGCTCCATAGAGGAATTATTTTAGAAAAGTAGGCGACTGGGTGTTCTAAGCCATCATGATCCTGGAGCAGAATCACCCTCACTGCCACTGATGAGGCATCACATGTAACGATATACAGCTTGGCAGGATCCGCATTTTTCAAGATGGGGGGAGATAAAGACACCTCTTTGATTGACTCAAACGCCTTATGTCACTTGGGTGTCCAACAAAAAGGCACATTCTTGCCTGTGAGGGGGTGAAGAGGGGCAGCTAACTGGGAAAGGGCAGGGGAAAATTTCTTAGGAAAAATAATGGTACCCAAGAAACTCCATAATTGTTTCTGGGTTGTCAGAGTTGGCCATTCACGGATAGCATCCAACTTATTGGGAGGAATCACATAGCCATCCTTAAGGACTAGGTTTTGAAAGGTAACCTCATACTTATAGAACTCACATTTAAAAGGTTTAACGAACAATCCTGCCTTGTGCAAAGCTGCCATGCCTGCTTTCAAGTCTTTAGTGTGTTGTTCTGGAATTGTAGAGTGAACTAATATTCTATCTATATATGCAACCATGCAGGTGAACTGGAGGTCCCCAGTACACTGTCAATCATCCATTAAAACGTAGCAGGCGCATTCTTTAACCCAAAGGGAATTACGTGGAATTGAAAATGCCTCACTTTGTTCATATTGCGGTTAGCCATTCTTGCCCTTCCATCACCCAAATCTGGTTGAAGGCATTGATGAGATCCAGCTTAGAAAATACATGAGAATTAGCGATTGCTTGACTGATAGTCTGCTCCAGGGGCAGAGCATAGGGATTGTGAACTGTAACTTTGTTTAAGTGTCCATAATCCATGCAGGGATGGAGGGAACCATCGGCTTTTTTGGCAAAGACAATGTGAGATGCAACTGTCAATGTCTCATTAAACAACCACCATTTTTTAAGCATATCATCTAACCAAGTGATAGGTGCACCCTCCTCTTCCGCTGTATGTGGATACAATGGACAGTTGATATTTACCAGCTGCGCCATTATCCTAAATCCCAGGTCAAATTTAGTATGAGGAGGCAGATGATCCACCTTTTCGGAATTGAAGATACTTTAATAGCAGATTAATTCTTCAGGAAAGTCAGACGGAAGGCTTGCAGGGGAAACAAGTGAAGTAATAGAGCTGCGGCCTTGAGTTTTCTTAAGGGTGTTAACTAAAGGAAATTCCCCCTTCAGTTGATTATTTTTGCATGACAACACTTTTGATTCCAATTAAATTTTAACATGTTGTCAGCGCCACCATCCAACCCCCAAGATTACTGGGAACACTAAGTTTGGCATTGTGGAAAACCAATCACAAAATCTAAACTGGTGTACTAAGAAAGGTACTGACTGGATTTTTTTCTTTCTCATAACAATCACCTTAGTTACTACAATTTGATTTGAACAGCAAAGTTGGATAATCACACACAGGAAAGATGGGCGACTTTATCAATGAAAATAATACAACATGGGTGAGCATTGCGGTGAGAGGTTCACTTAACGGTGCAACTAAGGGCAAGAAACGCCCTGGAGGGGGACCAGGAACCCAATCCGCAAAGAAATTGCAAACTCAGACATCGTCTGGGTTTATGGTATTCACTGTAAAGCATGCACAATATATGCACATTCAGTTCAACCAACCCTTATCAAAGGTGGAACATGGGATCAGGCTCTTCCTTGGGGATGAGTCACCGACCCTGTGGGAGAAAACATGTGAGGCACAGCCCTCACTTTTCCCTCACGCAGTGTATGTAGCCACCAACAACATGGGCTGTAGCTGGATCGATATTGGTTTCAAAACAGCTGATGAAGCTGATGCCGCAACAAAAGTCTGTGTGGAAATTGCCCTCCCTGAGGGCAAAAAAATTATGTGCACCGCGCGCACCAGATGGATTAAAGTGAAAACTTTTTTCATCTCTTTTGACTCGCTCCCCACCAACCTTCCTTGTAAGGTAATTGAGGAGGAGCTCCGCAAAGGTCTCATGGCCTATGGAGAAATTCAGCAACTTGAATTACAGCGATTTCGCCTGATGCCCAACCTGTGCACGGGCAAAGCTATCACCATAATCAATCTTTCCCAGAAGTGGAAGAGGACTTATCCAGAATTCCCCACACAGCAGAATTTCAAACAAAGATGGGGGCCAGTCAGCCGCATTCTGAGTTACACCAGAACGCGCACCACCCATTTGCAACCACTGTGGCTCACTGGGCCACAAGGAACACGCATGCCCTTTGAAAGAGGGCTTAATGGAAAATGACTACTGTGAGGAAGCAATAGATGAAGATAATAAAAACTTCACCAAAATGACTGACGGTCACCACCCATTCCACTGGGGTGAAGATGAACTATACTCCATCGTGGACCCAGTTACAAGCAAACAACGTAAAGCAGCACAAAAAGCCTGCAAGTGAGCAGCGGCCAAAGTGGCGGCACACGCGGAGTCCACCATTAACCCCCAGACAAATTTGGGAGTATATCTTGGATATTCACCAAACCAACCAATCAGAACAATATGCCCAGGTCGAAAATTTTCACAGTAACATGACTGAGTCAAAAAGCGACATCAGTCATGCAAATATTGAGAAACAATGCAACCGTAATTTGGATGAAAATGCGGTGCACAATTCACCAAAGTTGAACCTCAAAAATACAAAATCCAATCAACAATCCGCATAAAATCAACATGAGACCTGTGCAGGAAAAGTTGACGCAAATGCAAAAAAACTGCAATTCCATTAAATCATTAGGTCAGATCAAGGGAACCAACAATGGCAGTGAAAGAGTTGGAGTACAGATGCAGAGCATGGCCAAAATGAGCCATGGTGGGATAGGGCCAGAGGGCCCTACCAACCACTCCTGAGGCGCCGCGGGCACCTCAGTGTCAATAGGGATGCTAAACATTGCAGGAGCCATGGCTCATACGTCCCAAGCCAAAAAGCTGGATTTCTGCGACAACCTCTTGTAGACATCTTGGCCATCAAAGAAACCCACTGTCTATAAGGGGAAGAAGAATCCGGTCAACCAGGGTCGCACCATCACAATCAGTATGGACATCTCACTGTGGGGTGATCATCCAAAACAACAAAAAATTTTAAATTACAAATTTGTCATCACACTTGCATGGCTGAGTCCTGGTAGCAACAATCACATGCCAAGAGGAAATAATTTTGATAGCATATATATATGCACTGTGCACTACAACTAAGAGAAAACAATTTTTTGAAAACATTCCTACTCTCACCCTCCCACCAGATACCATTATGTTAGGTGATTTCAACTGCTAGGATAACCCCAATATGGATTGATGGCCTAATCCCAGGGGATACCCACCTGGACACATTGAATTCTGCACAATGAAGGCATCTCTTGGCTTACAGGATGCTCTTCCCCCAGTTCACCACTCCTTCCCCACATGACGTGTCCCAACATACATGAGGGAGCGCTCATATTGATGAGTCGCATTGACCACATCCTTGTCCCACAATCCCACCGCTCAAGAATCTCAAAATTTATAACAAAAAAGATCAATTTTCTGACCACCGATTAGTTACAGTGCAGTTAGCACCAACCCAATCCCACACACAGGTGTCGCCTTGGAGAAAGCTTCACCCAGAAAATATAAAATTGCCTGAGATATCTGACTGGGTTGAAAACAAGGCTACAAACCCAGAATTCACAGCCTCATTCACCTCAGATCCCATTGGAACATGGGAAAATTTCAAAAAGGATTTAATCTACAAAACCTGACATATTGCATCACGTAAGTACACCGCGGACACAGCCACAATCAAGCGTACCTTGGCAGAATTAGACCACTTGGAAATAAATACTCCAAGATCTGGCTATAGCCCCAACTGGGGACGCAAATGGGCAGAAATTTCTGCCTGACTTAACAATCTCATCTTTGAACACCAACACAGAATCAAAGTATCAAACAAAGGTAAGTTCATAAAGGAAGGCAAAACCTGTTCAACATACTTTTTCCGCCAATTCCACTCCCGCAGAAACCAGCCCACATGCACACAGGTCTGCAAGACCAACGGCACCGTGGCAACTGACCCTGAGGAGGTCAAGGCGGAAGTACACCGCTATTACACTGAATTATATCATGAAACACCAACAGATTCACAAAAAAATTAAAGAATTTATACAAACTGCTGAGATACAAAGTACACCACTGAACTACAATATACTATCCCTTATTACACAGGAGGAGCTTTGGGAGACAATTCGCGTTGCACCATGTAGGAAATGCCCAAGGACTGATGGGATACCCTACGAATTTTACAAAAAATATTTTCAACAAATCGCCCCCTCCTATTGGCGTCTATGAACCAGAGCTTGTTGGAAACACGCCTATTACCAGGAGGCCATGAATCCTACGTTATAACCTTGTATAAAAAGGGTGACAAGTTGGACCTGGCCAACTTACACCCAATTGCACTCTCCAACACTGACACAAAAATTCTAACAAAAATTTTAGCAGCTAGATTAGGCGCAATTGCATCTGAAGTCCTATCACCCAACCAGTTTGGGTTTATACCAGGGCGTTCAATCTGGAACAACATACATCCTGTTGCAAACATATGTCAGTCCAAAGCAACTGGAGCCCTGGTCTTCTTGGATCAGGAAAAGGCGTATGACCAAGTTAGCTGGACATACCTAAAAGAATGCCTACATGCCTTCAAACTCCCACCAAGGTTCTTAAAATGGGCGATGCTCCTAACAGAATCTGCAACCATGGCTGTATGTGGCCCTGGATTCCTAACAAACAAGATTAAACCACACAGAGGGCTCAAACAAGGGGATTCCCTCAGCCCACTGCTATACAATTTTAGCTTTGACCCACTCCTCTGAGTAAATGACTCACGTCTCATGGGGATAACCGCACAAGGACAACCAACAGTCAAGATACTGGCCTTTGCAGATGACTGTGTAGCAGGTATAGCAAACAATGAGGATGCCCGACAGCTGGAACATACTCTAGAGGAATACTCCAAGGTGAGCAATGCATCGCTCAACAAAAGGAAGACAGAAATCATCCTCTTAGGCAAATACACAAACAATTGGGCCACAACATCAGAACCTCATACTAACACACGAAGAAAAAACCCAATCATTTTACCCTTTGCAACACCTCCCACTACCACTCCTGTCCGACACCTTGGAATCTGGCTAGAATCAGGGGGATATGCTAATGAGACAATGGAAAGTAACCTGTTACAACGGGTATCCAAACGCGTCGCCTCCCTTAAGGGAAGAACCCCAGGACTAACAGGACGAGTTACAGTTGCTAACTCGCTCATCCTCCCCAATACTGTGGTACCAGGCCCATGTGATAGCCTTCTCACCTACCTTTATAACATTAATCCGCGCGCTTATCCAGGGCTGGCTGTGGCCTGGCTCTCACCCTCCTATACGGATGGAAACACTATTTGGCCCACGCTCAACTGGAGGCATGGGACTAATAGATTTTGAGAGACACGCTAATCACATTCTAGGTACCTGGACAAAGAAAATCCTTGCTCCAGACCTCCCGCAACAACATTGGTCCAGAGCAGCAAGGACTAACTTTGCACAGGCGCTCAAATTAACCAACCCACATAGTCCACCCAGACTACTTTCATACCTTGCCAAGCACCCTACTGCAATGGGTCCGCATGGAACCTCCCCTCATTTCAAACATATCCTTGAACTATCCGCCATATGGGATGGACTATAGAGAACATGGGTGCTATACAGGGAAGGGGACAACCCAGCCCCCAATTCAAATTAAGAAACCCAGAAAACCACCCCCAGAGAGATATGCTCGTAACAACCCCAAGCATAGCTAGGATAGAATACCTAAATATGTTGGACATTCCCTATGATTTAACCACATAGAAAGCAATGTGGAAAATGACTCACCACCCACTCCTACAGCTGAGGATAAGAGCAAACGCCTGGCGATGTCTGAGAAGGACCTATAGGATGGCGGACCGTTCCAACTCCCTCCACAAAACATGTGAAGTATGTGGAGGGGAGGGATCCCTACATCACCGCCTAGAAACATGCCCCCCAACCAAAGCTATATGGCAGGAAGTCGCACGCCTGCTTAAGATCCAAAATGAACAAGAATTCTTGATATCAAAGATCATCTTCGCGCTCCAGATCAAGTCACCAATCCCATCTACCCTCCACTCCCTAATAATACCCATTGCAATGTGGACAATCCACACAATTGCATTAGATGCGTTCAAGGGCACGGTCCCAACCATTTATGGGGTTATTAACAGATTCCATGTCCACTTACTGGAGCACTTCCAAGCCTGGCTCTATGGATATATGAGACCAAGGCAAAAAGCGCTCATAGAATCATGGTTCCCACTCTGGTTCATCCACACAGACCATTTCCTTCACACATGCTCCATAACAGGGGAAACCCCTCAGAGTAGCGCACCAACCCCCCCGTACCTGGCAATCCCGCTGGCAACAGGGGTAACTTGAGTACCCTGGGGTGCCCAATTTTATATTTGTCAGTTATTTCCTTAGTTTTACATATATTCGGTAATGTCCATCCCCTGGTCGGCTTACCTTGGTTAAATAAAAAGAAAGGTACTGACTGACGGACTATATACAATGTCTGGGAGGCTAAGGTAGCCACCATCACTAAAGGACCTACGTCCATGTACAGACCCATTTGTTGGGCTAACTTGACAATCATGAAATTACCCGCAGCTCCAGTATCCATCAAAGCCATAAAGAAGATGTGTTGAGATCTGATACTAATCTTCATAGGTAATAAAAATAAGCAAAATTTTGTTTAATAGTAGATTTGGTCATTTCTGTTGCAACTGAATAAATGGCAGGCAAATTGGGGGAAGATCAGGGACCTTTTCAGGAGAAAAATCGGGAAGAATAAGGGCTTGGGAACCAGCTTCCTCCATCTGGGCTTTTACTGATTCATTAATTGGTGAACCAGGATAGCCCAGCTCTGATGCAGGGGTAGTGACGGGCTCTGAGGCTGGGACTAATACTGGTTCTATGGTAAACACTGCATCCACACTGTCATTGGGTAGTCCTATCATAAGATTTCCCCCTTGATAGCGAGAAGTATGGTGAAGGGAGGCATTGATAGTGGTCGCAGCGTTACATACATAATCTACTATTCCTTTAAAGGTGGACTAAACCTTGTGATGAGCAGAAACCAAATCCAACCCTGATCTAAAAATTGCCTGAAGCATATCATTAGAGATATCCAGTGCAGGAGCCTGTTTGTGGAAGGTGGAGATCAAAGAGGCCAAGCTGAGGCTTTGGCCATAGTAGAAAGCAACTGTAATAAATGGTCCAAGAGCAACACAGGGTTTTCAAAGCAGCTGATACAACAGCAATCAATGAGGTGGGATCCCCCACTTGTGAATAAGAACGCAGAAGTCCTCATACCCACTGAAGGGCATCCCCTTCTACTGCGTCCAACAAAGTGACCCCTTGTTGGGCATGGGATAATTCAGCGGCATTGGTGAGGGCAATCACAGAATGCATTTGAACCTCAGCAAGGGTGTCAAGAACCTGGTTCACAATATCTCAGGAAGGAAAACATGAATTTTCTTCTTGAATATCAGGTGGGGGAGAGGTAGTAATCCATGAAGCTCTGCCAACCTGGAGAAGTTTTTCAAGATATAGCGGATATTACCCACAAAATTAGCAAGTGAACAAAGGAACAACAAAAAGCAGACTACTGAATGCACGTTCATTTGGTAAAGGGTAACCACTGTGGCACCCATTTTGAAGAGAAGGGTGGAAGTGGCAGAAAACAATGGTTGGTCAATTATGTTATGAAAATGGAGGAATAAGTTTAGACCAGCCTGCCAATTGGGATGTGTGAGCACCCAAAAAGCAAGCCAGAATGCCAGAGGCATTGTCGCATGTACAACGTTGTATGGAGCTGTGAATTGGAAAATAATAAATTGTTGGTGTAGGGCAATTGTGTATAACAACCTGAAAACAAACCAAATGGAGACAAACCCAGATACTGGGAGTCTCACTGCAGGGTTTGTACCACTGGGATAGTTTCTTCAGGGTTACTAATAGGTGGGTTCAATACAACTGAGGAGACAAGGGGGCAGATCCTTGCTTGGAAATGGTGAATGTAAGGCCACAAGATACCAGTATATTGATGGCAGATAGTTGAAATAAGGGGGTTAAATTGCCAGAAGTATCTGGCTTACTGAATCCAGTTTACAATGGTGGGAGTCATAGTAATCATTAAAACTGGTAAATCCCATCTGGTATAAGGATTAACAGGCCACCAGGGAATTGCCATCAGGACTTTGGCAAGAAGGATATTGATAAAGTAAAATTGATAGTTTAGGGCAGAAATTTTATTTAAGGAAAAATGAAGAAAATTGATCAACTTTTTTCTCAATGTGATGCAACTGATTAAATAGTGGTTGATTGATGTGAAAACAAGCCAGGATCAGGTCCCTCAAGTTTGACCTAACTGGCGAAGTTTTTGGGAAGGGGACAGATAATCTCAATGGGAATCACACATCAAAGGATTCAGCGGCAGGCCAAGTTGCTGTCACTTTGACCTCAAACACCTGAACTGAGGCTCAACTGCATTTCCATCAGTTGGCACAATGGCATCTGGCCTGATAAACAACGGGAATTCCACAGGGCCACCCCACATAAGAGAGGTACCAATTGGTTGGAAATGGGTTTGGGATGCCCAACCCACCTGTGCCTTGTTACTAGGCTGTTCATTTGGTCAAGAGAGTTACATTAGCCACAACTCCCAATTTGCCATATAGAGGTTTTAACTGTCATCAATGGTTTCCAATGATATTATTTGCATGTTGGGGATCATCCCAACGATTTCAAAGAGGGGTTAGATTTTGGCAATTGCACTACTGGCTGAATCAAAACTGTCAGTAATTCCATCCAATGATTTTATCTTAGTCCCCTTTTGACTATGTGGGTTCCAATTGTCAGGCTTGATTGTCATCAGTTTTGTACCAATCAGCTTCAATTTGGTGATCTTGTGTGCAGATTTCTCTAATACAGCTGACAAGTTTGGCTGAGGTGAGTGTGGGTACCAGGGGAGGGATTGAAGAGGGAGAGTTGTTACCCAGCGCTCATCTACCATGTGGGTAAGGTCACCATAGTGACAAGGGGTACAGCCGCCCTCTTCAGACCCTTTTTATTCAGGGATGGGAAGATTTTCTAATCCACACACAGGGGACGTTCCCCAGGACTTACAAAGAGGCAGTCAAGGAAATTAGGTGTTAGCTTTTTATTAAGGTATGTTAGGTTGAGTTTAGGTTAACCATTTTATAGGTGGAGATTGGGTTGGCATTCTTGCTTTGGGAAGTGGGCTGGGTTCTGAGGTATATTCAGGAATGGTCAGTTCTGTTCCAAGGGATATAATATTAGCTTCTTGTTCCTTAGGCAGAAGTGAGGTTCCTGATGATTTCTATCACAATATTTAAGTTCAATGTTTATGTGATATATCCTCCAAACTACTAAATCAACTTTACTTAACTCGCCAAAAGTATTTATTAGTTATAGAAACTAAATTATGCAGGTTTTTAACTGACTTTAAAAAAGGAAAAGGTTCTTAATTTAACATTTATACATTTTTTTTATTTTTTTCTATGTTTGTTCATGCATAGCTCTGCAACTACAGGATCAATTTGGATGCCCAATTTTTCAAAAAAGAGGATGTTCCAACTTAGATCCCATTTTACTTTTGTAAGTATTGCTTCAGTATCTGACCATTAAATTTAGTAAGATATCAAAATGGACTTGGAAGGATGGATTTTAATTGTGAGACAAGTTCAGTTCATTGCTGGATAAACTTTATTCTGGTATTGGTGAAGCAATTGCTTTGAAGCAACTTTTGACATATGTTTTATAGCTGTGGGTATATTCAAAATACAGACAAGTATGAGATTATAGAAAGATGAGCTTTAATTATATAGTCAGCTATTGTTTAGCATAACTTTATTAATAAAAGTAACTAAATTTGATAACCTGAATTATTTTAGATGGCAAACAGTAAACTTAGCATAGGTTGACCAATAAAATTAACTAAATTTAATAAAATCAATTACTGTAGATGGTGATCAGTAAATTTAACATAAGTTGACTTATAAAATCACCTAGATTTATTAAAATGAATTATTGTAGATGGCAATCAGCAAATTTAGCATGGATTGATCAATAAAATTTACTAATTTATTAAAATTAATTACTGAAGATGGTGATCAGTAAATTTAGCATAGCTTGAGCAATAAAATCAACTAAAGTTAACAAAATGAATTATTAGTATATTTGTTTATGAGATACTATATATAATATATATACAATGATTTTTATTTTTATAGAGAAATAGCGAGGGTTCAAAAAGGTTATATAATATTGTGATTTTTTAATAAAATTGAAAAAAGATCTATGTTTTAGAATGTATTAAGTATTTTAAGAAAAAAACTGGGGGTAAAGTTTTTTTTGGGGGGGGGGGGGGAGAAACTGAAACTTCTTTAAGAACTTTTTTAAAAAAGAACCTCCTTTAAAAAAAGCTCTAAAATATAAAATAATCAAGAAATTATGCCTTCTCAATAAAACCCTTTGTTGAAGTCAGCACCATTTTTTAACTGACTTACAATAGGTATTTATAATTTATATACTCAGCACTGTATATCCTAGTTGCCTATAGTTTACACTTGGACCCAACCAGACATAAAATATAAATTGTTTTTGAGCAAAATTCTAAAATATAATTTAAATTATGGTGCCAACTTAAAAAAGTGTTTTATTGAGAAAGCATAATTTCTTGACTATTTTATACTTTTTAGAGCTTTTTAAATGAGGTTCTTTTTTCCCATTTTTTTAAAAATTATATAAACCTAACATTCAGATACCCATGCTTTGCTATGTTATTTAAAGTTAATCAGATGATAAGCTCACACTGACATAGCATATAGGCTGTGTCAATTCTAATCTTGAGCTACTTGGACTAACAGCTTTGCTGTTGCCCTCATGGCTGGTGAGCAATTATCCTAATCTTACTTAACTCTTTCATTGATTTGATGCATATATGCATCCAAAAATTGGGGAAGGGGGTGATGTAAATCTAAAAACGCATATATTCATCCAAAAATGAGGAGTATATAAATCTAAAAATGCATATATGTGTCCAATAAAAATGAGATTTATATAGATTTATTTCAAAATTTATTGAATATTCATGTTACAACAAGGACCAAAATGAGCTTAAATTTTTTTGGGAAAAAAGAACCTCCTTTAAAATAAAGCTCTAAAAAGTATAAAATAATTGAGAAATTATTCATCCTCAATAAAACTCTTTTTGAAGTTGGCACCATCTTCCAACCTGACTTATAGAAATTTGCTCTTAAACAAATTATATTTTATGTCTGGATTGGGTCCAAGTGTAAACTATAAGCAACTAGGATATACAGTGCTGAGTATATAAGTTATAAATACCTATTGTAAGTCAATTAAGATATGGCGCTTACTTCAACAATGGGTTTTATTGGGAAGGCATAATTTCTTGATTACTTCATACTTTTTAGAGCTTTTTTAGAGAAGGTTCTTTTTCCCAATTTTTTTTCAAGAAGTTTCCTTTAATCAAAAAAATTTACCCCAGTTCTTTTCTTCTCAAAAAAATAGTGCATTTTTAAAAGTGGCTCTTTTTCCTACTTTTATTAAATATTACTATCTCTATATATCCTTTTTGACCCCTTACTATTTCTCTATAAAATTAAAACTCATTATATATATTATATAGTATCTTATAGACAAATACTAATAATTCATTTTATCAAACTTAGTTGCTTTTATTGGTCAAAATTATACTAACTTTACTGATTGCCATCTACAATACTTCATTTTATTAACTTTAGATGATTTTATTGGTTAACGTATATTAAATTTACTGATCGCCATCTACAGTAATTCATTTTATTATATTTGGTTGTTTTTATTAGTCAATCTATGGTAAATTTATTGATTGCTATCTAAAATAATTCATTTTATCAAATTTAGATGAGTTTATTAGTCAAATTATGCAAAAACGATAGCCATCTATAATGATTTAAGCTCGTCCCACATAATCTTATACTGACTGAATTTTGAACATACCCCCCAGCCATAGGACATATATCAACAAAAGTTGCTTCGAAGCTATCGCTTCACCGATGCCAGAATTAAGTTTATCCGGAGTTGTATTAGTCCCAAGTATCCATTGCTTCTGAGCCCAATTTGATATACTTACTAAATTAATGGTCAGATACTGGACCAATACTTACAAAAGTAAAATGGGATCTAAGTTGGAGTATCTCTATTTTTGAAGAAGATGATCATCCAAATTGGTCCAGTATTTTCAGAGTTATGCGCAAACAAACAGAAACAAATATACATTTAGGTTGAATTGATAACCTCCTTTTTCAAAGTCGGTTAAAAAGGAGGTTATCAATTCAACCTAAATGTATATTTTTTTCTGTTTGTTCGCGCATAACTCTGAAAATACTGGACCAATTTGGATGATCATCTTCAAAAATAGAGATACTCCAACTTAGATCCCATTTTACTTTTGTAAGTATTGGTCCAGTATCTGACCATTAATTTAGTAAGTATACCAAAATGGGCTCGGAAGCGATGGATACTTGTGGGACTAATACAACTCCGGATAAATTTAATTCCGGCATCGGTGAAGCGATAGCTTCGAAGCACTTTTTATAAATACCTCCTCTAGCATAATCGGCTCCGCTTTTGGCTCTACTTAAATCTTAAATTATCGGTTGTTCGAATCCTAGCACAATCACTTATGATATGTCCTATGGTTGGGGTATGCTCAAAATTCAGGCAGTATGAGATCATAGCAGGATGAGCTTAAATCATTATAGATGGCTATTGTTTTTACATAATTTGACCAATAAACTCATCTAAATTTGACAAAATGAATTATTTTAGATAGCGATCAATAAAATTACCATAGATTGACTAATAAAAACAACCAAAATATAATAAAATGAATTACTGTAGATGGCGATCAGTAAATTTAATATACGTTAACCAATAAAATCATCTAAATTTAATAAAATGAAGTATTGTAGATGGCAATCAGTAAATTTAATATAATTTGACCAATAAAATCAACTAAATTTAATAAAATGAATTATTAGTATATTTGTTTATAAGATACTATATACAATATATATACAATAAGTTTTAATTTTATAGAGAAATAGTAAGGGGTCAAAAAGGATATATAGAGATAGTAATATTTAATAAAAGTAGGAAAAAGAGCCACTTTTAAAAATGCACTATTTTTTTGGGGGGAAAAGAACTGGGGGTAAAGTTTTTATGGGAAAAAAAGAACTTTCTCAATTTTTTTTGAGAAAAAAGAAACCTCCTCTAATAAAATCTCTAAAAAGTATAAAATAATTGAGAAATTATGCCTCCTCAATAAAACCCTTTTTGAATTTGGTACCATATTTTAACTGACTTACAATAGGCATTTATAATTGTAGAATTTTGGTCCTCTTCAGATGGCTGGTTCTTCTTCTGCAGTGGGATGGAGTTTTGTACATCTATTGTATGATGACAATAGACTAGATGGTGACTATAATTTAAGATATAACTCCTTGGTAATAGTACTTTAAATTTGTATTCCCCTGTCATTACTTGGACAATGGCATGCCACCCTGATCTTACTAATCCCAAGTAAATTATCGACTAATACAAAGTAAATTATTAAACACAAAAAGTTTATAAATTTAACTATAAACTAGTCATAGTAGTTGGATTTTTTATTAGCATTAACTTGGAGATAATTTATAGGATTTGATGTTCACCACATCTTACCCATGACATCTCATTTTCAATGGCACTTGGCCAGAGGAACACATAAAATGTTTGTTTGAGGGTCTACAAATACTTCAACTCAGGGCATCTTACACAGCCTCAGGGTCAGTGTAAATAATGTCATCATTCTCAAGATGGCGTTTTGGACGCATCTGCAGGTAGCTGAACTGATTCTCTAACAAGCAATCAGCAGCACATACCAAGGTGATTCATATCACTAATTAGTAATTAATTCAATCAAAAACTCAACCAACATTAAAAACTAATTTTGACATAAACCAACAAAGCCCACATACCTGAGTCATTAAGTCAAAACTTAATGTTAAGTCCGATCTAACCAACAAAGCCCTCAAGCCTGTGTAATCATAGTCAAATATTATTAAGTGAAATCACTAGGCCACAAATTCAAGTTTGATATACTTGAGATATTTTTGGTTTATATTAACTGACAATTTAGATCCAGTCAACCATTCAACAATAATATATATACTCAGTACTGTATATTCTAAGTTGCTTATAGTTTACATCTGGACCAATCTAGACATAAAATATAAATTTTATTTGTGAGCAGAATTCTATAAGTCAGGTTGGAAGATGGCACCAACTTTAAAAAGGGTTTTATTGAGGAGGCATAATTACTTTATTATTTTATACTTTTTAGAGCTTTTTTAAAGGAGGTTCTTTTTTCTCATTTTTTTCAAAGTCAGATAAAAGAGTGGACATTGGCTAATAAATTTGTGCCAAATTTAAGGCCAAAAAAAGATGATTTTTTTTGAAAAACAGTGAAAGGGTTAATCTACTTAAAACTCTTACACTGATTTTTGTTTAGTTTTGGGTGAGCAATTAATGAATTATTCAATTTTACCACCAATTTTTACCTACTCACCCATATAGATTGAATCTATCAAACTTGATTAGTTTCAGATGAGCAATTTGGTGAATTATGAGATAATATTTACCAATTCTCACCCACTCACCCAAATAGATTGAACCTATCAGACTTGAAGGTTTCAGATGTCAATCAGTATGTCAGTACATCAGTCAGTGTATTTTAATAAATATATTTTATTTGAGGTGGGCTGACCTGGGAATGATACCACACTGATGAAGGGGATTTGAATTAGTGGAAAATAGGATAAAACCCAAAAAACCTCCATGCATGGCATATGATAGGCCAGGAACTCCATGGACTGCCTTGCTATTTGCTATCTTGGTTTGGGGCAATGGTGTGCAATGCCAACAAATTCATAATTGTCTCCTACTAAAGTTCATCTACTGGGATCTGTCAGGCAGACAGCAAGTTAGAATTAGACCAGCCTGCTAGCCCAGATGCCGGAGAACCTGACAGCAAACCAGAATTCCAAAGGCACTGCTGCTGGTATGACAGATATGAAAGTAGAAAGGAGTTTCACCATAACAGCCGGTGAGCCAGAATCTTGTACAGGCATATAATAAAATACCAAACAACTATGACTGTTAACCCCAAGGGGTGTGTAAATGTTGGTGGGAAGGGTGGTTTTTTTTTCAACATAAAAACTAAATTTTGGGAAAGGTTTTTAATGGAAAATAAAAGAAGAAAAATTGACCAACAATTTTATAAGTGCAATGTAACTGATTAAATAGTGGCTGATTGATGAGGAAATAAGCCAGGATTGGGTTCCTCAAGTTTGACCTAGCTGGCAAATTATTTGGGGATGGGGGCAGATAAGCTCAATGGGAACTGACATCAAAAAAGTTGGTGGCAGGCTGAGTCACTGTCAGTTTGACCTCAAACGCCCAAACTGAGGCTCAACTGCATTTCTGATAGTTAGCGCAATGGCATCTGGCCCAACGAGCAGCAGAAATCCCCCAAGGCCACCCCATATAGGGATAGTCCCAATTGATTGGGAATGGGTTCAGGATGCCCAACCCGCCTGTGCCTGGTTGCTGGGCCATTCATTTGGTCAAAAGCGTTGCATCAGCCACAACTCTCAATCTACTGTAAGGGAGCTTTGAACTATCATCAATGGTGTCTGATGCTACTACCTGCATGTCAGGGATTATCCCCAATGATTTTGAGAGGGGGTTAATTTTGACAATTGAACTGCTAGGCAAATCAAAACCATCAGCAATTTCAGCCAATAACTCAATCTTCATCCCTCTTTGGCTATGTAGATTCTGATTGTCAAGATTAATTTCCATCACTTTCAAAGCAATCAATTTTAATTCAGTGATCTTGGACAGATTTCCATAATCTGTCTAACAAGTTTGGCCATGGTAAGCAAAGGTACCAGGGGGAGGAGTTCAGAGAGGGAAGGCCAATACCCAACGCATGTCTACCATGTGGGCAAGGTCACCCTGGGTGATGAGGGGCATGGCCACCCTCTTCACCCTTTTTGCTCAAAAATGGGAAGAGCGACTGATCTATGCACAGGGGACGTTCCCCTGGACTTACAGGATAAAACTTGGGGAGGCAGTGGTAGAGGGTCCATAGTAAACGTTTTTTATTAAGTAGATAATTTTTATATATAACTAATTGGGTAAAAAGCTTTAGTAAATCAAACTACAACAATACCTTATGACAAGATCATCAGTAGGGCTTGAATTGTGGAGATTATTTGATTGGGTAAAATTTGTACCTAAACTTTATATAACTAATTAAGTAAAACTTATGGTCAAGTTTTATATTAAGTAGATTTTAGTTTTGGGTGAGCAATTTGGTAAATTATTGATATATTTGCCATTTCTCACCCACTCACCCAAAAAGATTATAATTATTATACTCAATTAGATTAGTTTTAGGAAGAGCAATTTGGTTAATTACCTGACATATTTGCCAATTATCACCCACTTGCCTAAATTAGATTAACTTATTAGAAAAAGGTTTCAGATATTATTCAGTCAGTGAATGTATTTTATTAAGTAGATTATAAGAGATTATTACTGGAAAATTAGATTCTCAACTAGTTGAGAAGGTTGTCTTGGCAAATAATTTAACTATTACTAAGAATTTCCAGTCTATGGTCGGGAGGAATTTTTCCTTCCTGACTTTGATGAAACCCCTACCCCTCACCATTTTGTTCCTCTGCCCAATACAGCCCCTTCCAAAGTGATCACCAGCTCGCCTTAGCTGCGGTGGCCTCTCCTCACTGCCTGAAACTACACACCGCGGTGGCCCAGTCAGTGGCTCAGCTCCAGCATGGCCTGCCCACCCTCTTCTTCCCCCCAACTTCCCTGAATCTCCCTGCAGTGACATCTCAAAACTATTTGATAATGCTGAAATTGCTGTTATGAATGTTGCAATGATTGATTCATTCAACCCCTCAGCCAAAATCACCCACCACAGTATCTCCCTTTTCACCCAACTTCCTGAAGCCTGCAAAGAAGCTGAAGTTCTCCTCGCAGCTTTTTTTGAAACACTTTCCCATCATTATCTTAATGTGAAAAGGAAAACTCCTACTACGCTGACCTCAACCCCCACTATGCAGATGCCCCAACGCTCTGGCTCTCTGCTCTGATCTGGTACTGTAACCAACATCCCATGATCGAGGTGGGTCTTTCTGAAAACCAACCCCCCAACCCCTCCTCACCCTCTGCCATGGTGGGTTAGCAGTTTCTGTTTCCCACCTGATTAGTAGTTTTGTTTTGTCATTTTGAGTGTTGTGTTCAGTACTGTCCGTCCCCTGGTTAACATACCTCAAATAAATAGAAGAATCTCCAGTCTACTCTCAGCAGAAAAGTTTATATTGGAGTAGTAATTTTACTCCTAGCTCTTGGCCAAATAACTCAGAGAAAGTTAAAAAGGATACTTTGAATTCCAGGCGGAATAGGTGAACTAACTTGGAAGTTTTCCCAAGCACTAACTTCAATTTAGTGCTACCTCCTAAAAGAACATAACCCCCTTTTATAGATCTGAAGGGGGTTCCAAAGGGCAAAGACATTTTATCCCCAATAAAAAGCTAAGATATCATATAATCAGATAACACCAATGCCCTGAACCAAGATAGCAAATAGCAAAGGCGGTCCATGGAGTTCCTGGCCTATCATATGCCACACATGGAGGTTTCCAGATTTTATCCTCCTTTCCCATTCAATTTCCCTTAATTGGTGCGTTATTGTCCCCAAGTCAGCCCACCTCAAATAAAAAAATATAATCAGCCAAGAAAAAAAATATTTTTAAGATGGTTGATTGGATAAAATATTAAATTGTTACCACATGGATTTGTCATACATGCTGTCAACCAAACACTAAAATTAAGCTCTACCAAGCTTAAAAGATTTTTGAAAGTTTTGATAGATCAAATTATTACTTAGCTAAATTGATCTTCCCTCTGCCTATTCTAAATTCTCTCACTCCTCTCATTTTAAGCATCCAAGTAACTTAAATACTGGGAGGTATTATCTTAAAGTATTGCTTGTATATCCATCTAAAGTGATAATATTATCCCTATTTTTAAATTATTAAAGCTAAATCTATTCATGGTATACTTTTACCCCAAAATCTTAAACAACTGTTGAGAGTTTTTATACTTCTAAATCTGCTATATTATTGAGATCCTGTCCAAAGCACCTGCAAGCAATTTAGTGCCAGGATTTCAACAAGTGGTGCTCACTACAGGGGCCCTTTACACCACAATCTCTTAAATAAAATTGAAATGGAGGACGATTGGGCGGATAGCCCTCCTAACATCACTGTTGGAGATAAACCAAGGATAACTGCTTTGTAATAGCAACTAGGAAAAGCTTTTTTACACCTTGAGAAACTCAAATGGCATTCCTATCAAGATTCTCATTGAGCCGCTCCTGCTGTTCATGCCCTCACTGAAAGTAACATTGTCCCCTTTAACCCATATTTAAATACAAATTTACCCTCAGATGAGGGTAGCATTGTCTCATTTTATACGTCTATGAATCTGCCATGGAAGGGATGACCAATTACCTAAAAATTAAGCACATCCTCAATTTCCTAAGTTTCATGGCCCAATAAGTAATAGGTTCTCATTTGGACACTCTTAGTACCTGGGTAGAGGTTAAGGATGCGCTTATAAAGAAAACTGGCTCAAAAGCAGAGTTTAAGTAGGAAAAGACATGCCTTTATGTGCCTTAGCTTGCAAAAGGAGAAATCAGTTGCCACCTTTGTTGATTGGCTCTACATTAAAGTCCAGACATTGTTAACCTCTAATATGTTAACTCTTGACAATGCTAGAGCCATTATGACTATATTGACTTCTCACCATTTCTTGGTAAGGCACATTACTTCAGTGAAACGCTCTTTACAGAATATTTATGATATCAAGGAGACTCTTCTAGAAGCTGCAATTTACATAAAAGTGAGACTACCTGAGGAGCTGTGTTGAAACCACAAGTTTTGAACATTTAGGATTTGTTAGAAAATTGATATGACTGGATGATAAGCTCTAAATAGCCGCAGCAGATTGGGTGATATTGGCTGGAGAAGAGTAACAGAATAAAATTTCGGGAGATTGTCTTGAAATAAGGTGATAGGAAAATACTAAGCTCTGTACTGATAATTATTTGATCGCTTTTAAATAAGGAGACAGGGAAATGTCAGCTTACAAAAATGTTTATTAGATCACCTCAAACTAAGGCGATAGCAAATTTAAGAATAATAGGCACTGCCAGAGCCTATCAGTTATAAAAACGAGCCAATAAGAATATAGAAGAACAGAATAGCCTAAGCAAAAAGGGTTGGTATAGGCTGAAGTTGTGATATATAAGCGTGGTGAGAAGACTAGAAAGAGAATTGTTTTTGGTTGGTAGGAAAGAGGAAGCAAGCATAAAAATCTGCTATATATATTATAATAATAAATTGACGTTGCTGAAGCAGATCCTTCATAATTTTTTTATTCATTACTAATTGTTTTGAGAACCAGAAATCCCCATATCATCCATCTATTGCTCAGTGGGCTTGACCCTTAACAACTCTTCCAGCATTTAGCAATTATATTGCCAGTTTTATAACAGTGGTGATAACTACAGGGAGCCCATTAAACAACCACAAAAATGAAAAATTCTCCAGTTGTTGGCCATCTTGCATCCATCCTGCATTGATGGGTAATTCTCATGGCATATGCACCAGCTGAATATGCAGACATCAAACTTGTTTTGGACATGGTGCTCAAAAAGCAAGATGAGCTCCTTCAGGAGCGCAATGATTTAATTAACCAGCTTGACAACACATTCAGCCAGCTAAAGATTCTTGGACAACAAAACATGAAACTTGCTAATCACCTGGATGGCACTACTGAACAGCTACATTGTGTGAAGCATAAGTTGACAAGCACCTCCCACCCTCAGCACCCTCATTGAGAAGTGTAAGAACAACAAGGGGTTGCTCAGGAAGATTTGTAATATGAGGAGTATGAAGCTGGGTACCCAGTTGAGCCACTTTTTGCTGACCATACAGGCAGAGTGATCTACTCAACCCATGAAGGCAGCTCTAAAGATGATTGTGTTTTAGGGAATCAAATCCCCCAACTGATAGCTGTACTTCCAACTGAAGCTACCCACGCCACCCCTAAAGCTGCGGACAAGCCATGTGCTGCTGGCCTTACTAAACCAGCTCCTTGATGAAATGCCACCTATGGATCTTGACCAATTCCTCAGTGTGCTCCAAAGAATTGCAGTTATAAGTGGGAGGAGGAGGTTTGTATTGATAAGCTTCCCCCATTTGACTGCAACAGGAACATTCACAAGTTTTCAAACAATTTGAGTTCTTGGCAGAAGGAGCCTCAGATCAGCGCAAAACCAAATTGCTAATATTTGCCTTACATGTTGGAAGCGCCAACCAAGTTATGTGCTATCTCCCAAAGAAGTTCTGTTGCATATCAAGTAAGTTAAGAATACTGTGCTGTGGTTGTTCAGGGTTACCACAAAGATGTTACAGAAAAAGGCCAAGTTATTGATCATTGAGTTCAATTGTAATGAGGCCCTCACTGCCTTTGCTGAACAATTCATGGTTGAAACTACATGTTAATAGGGGCAGGAATTCTAGCTGAAGCTGATGTGGGAATTGTGATGACCTTGTCAGTGAAGCCATACCACGAACTTTACAACGTCATAGCTCCAGTTTTGGAGGACAACGTATCCCTTCTAGTATTGTTCAATTTTTGCGCCATCTATCAGCTACCTTTTCTCTGCCCAATACAGATTGGAAACTTACAGCAGACGTTGTAAGATCTTATTCCAGGGAAATTATCCCACCCTGTTCAGATTCCTCCTAGTTACCCCTGGCTTTATTATAACTACACGCCTTGCCCTTGGCCAAGTTACCACCAGAAGTTTAACTTCCAGTCTGGACCTGCTTGTGACAATCGCCAAAAGCACAAATTCTGACCTAGGCCTAATTATGCTAACTGTCAGCAGTCAAACTATTGTCCTGGACCATCTTACAATAACCAAGGATGTGGGCCCTACATGGTAGATTTTTTCGAATTTTCACCCTGAGCACCTTGCACAGAGTTTCCACAATCGTCAGGTACATTACGTACAGCATGACCAGTAATACCAGGAAAAAGATGAAGCAGAGTAGAGATAGTACCCTCTACCTCCGCTATTCCAACCCCCAACGTCCCACCTGAATCTATTAAAGTATATTAAGCAGAAGTCCCTTAGTACAATGACTAGTTTCTATACCAGCAACTGGTTGAAGGAGTGCATGTACTGACACAGGCGCAAGCCAAGAACATGGCAGATGAAGGACCTCAGGAGCAACTGAAACCATATGCCTGTCAAATATTTGACCAAGCTTCTTCAGACAAGCTTAATTCTGCTGCAGATGCGCCAACTCTGAAAGGTATGATCGTTGCCCTCCCAGTGGATGCTATTGTTAAGAAATATCATAAAGTCAGTGAGGGGATTATAAGCTTCCTTGGGAAAAGAGATTCTTTAGATGTCCACATATTAAACAGTCAAATTATTCTTATTCTGAGTGTACATACTGTGACATTTTTGCAGCAAAATCCTGAGTCTGTGCTATAATAGATATGGGCATCCCAGTCAACATAGTCTCCACTAAGTTGGTGATGAAGTTGATGTTAGAGCATGATGTGGAACATCTGACGGTGTATGGGACCGCTGGAGCATACAGTGCGCTACCTTTGCAGTTTGGATCAATTGTCATTATAGCTCTAGTAATAGTGTTACCAAAAGTAATTACAACATGATAAGTGAAACATATTTTATGTGACACTTTTGCTTTTGTTGATATGACAGAGGAGACTTTCAAAATTTTGAGGCATCGGATCACATTTTATTTTACCTTCAGCAGAGTGCCAAAGATTCAGTGAATATAGGACACGTTAACCTTGCTTACAATGACAGGGTGATCTCAGTTTGCTACCATCATCTAAAAGGAAGACCCTTGCTCTACCTCAGCAGATATATAAATACCAAGGGCTGCCTCTCAGAGCTGCTGGATCTTTATTATCACCTCTAGACACCAGGTAATAGTAAACACCAAGTTATAGGTGGAAATACCAATTGGGATCTATGGGGAGGTTGTTGGCCCTTATCAGCAATCGCAGCTTGAGCCCCATGTAGCTTCAGGCATTATTATGCCAGGACACCAAGTGATCCAGGTTTTACTAAATAAATACACAAAAAGAACCATCACAGATCCGCTGACATCAAATAGTGGCATATTTACACTTGACCCCAGTTAATGAGGTCCTTAAGGTTTATGAGTTTAGGTCACTGTATGAATCTGGTCTACTGGTCAAACCGCAGCCCAGCATAACGATGGTGGTACTGCACAAAAACTTAATGGGGTTATCATAAATGCGGAAGGATCAGGCAATAGCATTATCTCTAAAATATAAGGAGTTTTTTTATCACCATGATTCAGGTTGCACTTGGCAGATGATTCATTGATTGGACACTAGAGACCATCCCCCCATAAAGTCTCAGCCAATATGCCAATCTAGGGCTGTCAAATTTATAACCAGGTGATATTCCTCACATATTAATGAAATTAGTATAATAATTAATTGAGGATGATTGCCAATTAGTTTGCTAATTTTGATTAGTTATTTAATGATAATACCCCAATCTGTGCTCCTCATTCAGTTGGGTTGAGCTTTCTTGATCTGCAGGATCAAAAAGTATTGAGCATCATGACCAACAGAAAATTGGTGGATCACAACACTGGCAACCGAGGCTGAGAATATTGAGATAATTAGTATTATTAATCAAGATGACAGATTACTTTAATTTTACATTATAATGTATCGGGAGAAGATACCAATAGATTTTTTAGTTAATTTCAACACTGGCGACTTATGCTGAGGATGTCAACTAATTAATATTAATTGCTTAAGCTTTGCAGGCTTTTATTTTTCACATCAACTCCATGTGAAAATGATTGTGGGATTTCCAGCAGAAAGTCAAATCTCAGAGGACCGTTGACTTATGCCAAGGATGCTGAACTATTTAATATTAATTAAATAGTCAAATCACATTTCAACTTTGTGAGAGTATCAGGCAGAATCCTCAACATTATTTTGGTTCAATTTGAAACCAGCGACTTATGCTGAGGATGTCAATATATTTAATTAATTCAGATTATGATGAATCAAGGATCAACGTAATCATGGACATTTGAGGATGATGATTATTGTCAGTGAGAGTACTGATGAATACTAAGCAGGGAGAATCACCAGTGAGTGCTGATGATAATGGCAAATAAATGCCAATGATGTGGACATGCAAGAAATGCCTATAAATAGTTTGATCTTTCTTAATTAATATATCTTCTGATCTCTAAATCTAATATTTGCCTTCCCATCTTTATTAAGTTTTTAGTTAACAGTAGTTAGCTTATATTATAGAAGTGGGACTTAAGATCCTCAGTTGTTAGGTGTTGAGTTAAAACATCTGAAGTGGTTGGCACAACCAATTCCCAACCTTGAACAAGATGGAAACCCTGCGGGAACTTGGTCAACTAGCAGCAACAATGAAGGACTGGAAGTATTGAAGGGGAGTAAAACTGAGGGAGTCAATATAGAGGCCGCTGAACCACAATCATTGGACATGTCCCAGGAGAGGACCTCTGAGCTTTAACAAGTGGTCATGCCTCAGAAAGAGAAGTTGTTGGTCTGCTGGGTTGTTGGGTTGCCCTGCAAATTTGTAGGGAAAGGTCACCAATGATTGTGAAAAAGCAAGGGCCAGCAGTCTTCATACTGTTTGTCCTGGAACACTAATGGAGTCACCTAGTATTGAGAATGAAAAATTCTCAACAAGGGAAGCTGAAGAAGTAGTTACCAAGGAAATCAAGAAGCTACTGGGGCAAGGGGATGCTAGATCTGTCAAAGAGTCTGTGGGCTTCACCCATCCTAATTTATAAAAAGGATGGTACAAACTGGATAAATGATAGACTACTGGAAGCTCAACAGTATTATCAAGAAGGAGTCATATCCCTTGCTGGCGGATTGACAATGCTTTAGATTGGCTGGGAGAAACTTTCTATTTCTCATCAATTGATTTGATATTGGGATACTGGAAAATTTTATACCTGTGGCATAATAGGAGAAATGCGTTATTGTTACATCCAAGTGGCTCTTACAACCGATGCATATGCCTTAAGAACTGTGCAACACCCTGGCTACGTTCCAGCGGGCTATGGACACCATCCTTGGCGACCTGAAGCTGTCATGCATTCTCATGTATCTTGACAATATCAACATATTCTATTGAACATTTTCTGAGCATCATACCCATCTGGGTGAGGTATTCCACCAGCTTTCTGAGGCCAACCTCAATATTAAGCCCCATAAATGTCATTTCTTTAAGGACTAACTGGAAAACTTTTGGTTTGTGGTAGATGTGAAGAGGCTAAAACTCAACTGAAAAGGTGGAGTCTATCCAAAAAATGACTCATCAAAACAGTAAGCATGACATACATGTATTTTTGGGGGATGGTGGGTTACTAACGACGCTTCATCCCTAACTTCAGCTGTATTGGGGGCCCACTATTTGAGTTACTAAATAAGGATGCCATATTAGAATGGACGGAACTCCATCAACGCTCCTTTAACACCCTTCCGACAGCAAAACAATGTGTCTGTGCTATGCTACCCAAATTTTGATAAGAAATTTATTGTGCAGACATATGCGTCTCTTTCCACTGTTGGGGTGGTTCTATCTTTAAAGAGATGATGAAGGGGAGGAGCACCTTGTTGCATATTGCAGTCAGAGCCTGATCTGCTATGAAAACAATTATACCATGACTGAGCAGGAGTACTTAGTGGTGACCTATGCATATTGTCATGGAGAGTGCTGAAATTAATATTTAGACTGGCCTGGAATTCTGGGTGAATTACCACCTAAAGCCTAATCCATAATGCCATGGGCATAGCCGTCCAGATTGATGTGTGGAATATAAAGAAACTGGCCGTGAGGACCAGCCAGGGGGTGTTAGTATCAGAGTCTTACCCGTTTTGTTATTCAATAAAGTATTTAAAGCCAAAGTATTTGCTTTCTCCACGATTTTTTGATTTTAAAGGGAAATAAAGTAAGAAACTGGAGCAACAGCGGTACCTGTCAGGAACTGCTGCTTATAAGCTCACTGGGAAAAATTAAGATGCAAATCCAAATGCCATTAAGAAAAACCTAAACCAAGCTGTTGAATTGGGTTCTCAGACCTAATTTTCAACCAAATTGGGTCAAGGCTGCTTAGCCAAATTTGTTTTGGGCTCATCACTCAGATTTAATTTTTTTGTCATGCACATGCATTTGCTATGATGGTGACGTTTTGGACATGCAGCAGGCTGCGCCCAAAGCCAAGCCACATAGGGCTGAGCCCAGTTGATGGGGAAGGGGTTGAACATCTCCATATCTGTTGAGGACAGGTGTGTTCTGGATGTAATGACTGAGTCTTGGTAGTTTTGGGGCGTTTTGCAAAATTTTACCTCTTTCTGGCAGACTATTCAATTATTCTCTACAAACTTGGCGGAAGAGGCCACTGGAAGGGGGCTGCAAAGCCTAGAGGGTACGCCGTTACCCATATCTCATCCATCACATGGGCTAAATCGCCCTGGGAGGTGGGTCACAGGTGTCAGCTTCCAGACCTTTTTTGAGCAGAAAGGGAATTGATCCCAGTCCATATGGAGAGGTTCCTTCCAAAGACTTACATTACCCTTTCCTTTAGGAAGGGAAGAAGCACCGCCACCTAGGAACTAAGCCAGTGCAACATTCTTGTAGGCCTTGGGAAGTATGATGGTCATGATTGCTGCACTTTTAGGGAGAGGGTGAGGGGCTTTGGGGCGCTACATGGAATGCTTCAAACAATTTACAACAGTTTGCACTATTATGAGCACTAACCCAGATATTTTATATAAGAAGGGAACCTTTCCAAGCTACAAGGTACTGAATCAAATGGCAGGACCAGCGCAATGCTAAGATCGCATACACCTCTGACTGACTGACTCCTCCAAAATGACTGGTTCAGAGGCAATGGGTGGGGTACTGGAAAAGGGAATAACAGGGAAGTGTGGAACACTAAATGTTATTTCCAGTGGAAAGGAGTGACAAATGGAATGAGCCATTACCCAGATCTTCAACAACCTCATGGGGACCTGACTGCTTACATGCAAACTTCCGTGAGGGGGCCTTGATGAGCAGGTGGCAGGTGTCAAGCATTACCTGTGAACTGACATTGAAATTGGGAGCGGGTAGGCGCTTTTGGTGAGAAAATTTCTTATAGTCAGCAATTGCTTTGTTAAGATGTTTGCAGACCAGGGACTGAATGGCCCAGATTTGTTGAGCATGCTCTGCTGCCGCAGGAACCTCGGGATGAAGACAAGGTCCATGAGAGAAGGAAGGGTTGTACCCCAAAGTCGCTTCATAAGGTATAACCCTATAGATTCATGTGTGGCATTAATGTAAGCAAACTGAGCCAATAGAAGATCATCCACCCAGGTGTCCTGCGCAGAAGGCATAACACCAGAGATACTGCTCAAGGATTTGATTAACTCGCTCTGTCTGGACATCTGATTGGGGGTGGTATACTGTGGACTGGCAGGGTTGGATTTTCAGGATAGACAGAAGAGCCATCCAAAAGTGATTCGTTAATTGTGGACCCCTATCACTCACAATCTCCTGGGATAAAACAAACATAGAGAAGATGTGACGGACAAACAGATGGGCAGTCTCTTCAGAGGTGTTGGAAGTTGAGCAGGGGATATACAGAGCAATTTTGGTGAACCTGTCTACCATAACCATAATTGCATTGTGGCTATTTGTGGGAAAAAGCTCAGTAATGAAGTCAACATACACCAACGTTCATGGCCCCTCATCATGTTGAAGGAAATGAAGAAAAACATTCTGGCCAGAACGGTCCAATTTTGCATGTGTGCAGGTAATGAAACTTGCTATCCAAGCAGAAATAACTTTGGAGATTCCAGGCAAATTGTAAGTCTGCTTCACCAAGTTGAGATGCTTTTTCACTCCTGGGTGACCAACTGCTAGGGGATCATGGTGGGCTTGCATCACTTCAGTACAAAGATGGGGAGGCACCCACAACTGCAACTGGAACAGAATAACATCCACATCTAATGAGTAATGGGAGCGCTTGTGTCCTGGATCTGTAAGCTGCACTGCTAACTTCAATTCTTCAGAACATGTCATCTGGGGGCTAAAACGCAGGCAGACAAGGGAGCAGTTGGGTCTGGATCCACTGATATAATTACAGGTAGGGTAATGGTCAAAATATGGGATGGTGGAATCATGGTGGTGAGCTCTTGCTCCTACACCTCTGTGAGACATAAAGCGGGGCTACAGCTCAGCTCTTGGGGAGAACATTCAATGAAACCTTAACAAATTTTTATGTGGAATTGAAACTTCATAGATTGCAATACGCCCAAGCTTGACTGTGTGCCAACTTCTGCAGTTTATGAAATTACATGAGCGCTTGATGGTCAGTCCATACTGTCACCTCATGAAAAGTGCCCTGCAGGAAGTAAGCCAATGGGTTAACGCCCATGAAACAGCAGCCAGCTCCTTGTCATAAATAGCTCAGATCTGCTATGTGGATGTAAACTTACAGGAAAAATATGCTACAGGGTGCTCCACACCATCATATTTGTCGCAATTCTGATATGAATAGACAATAGGTTCTGAGTTGATATAGTGAAATGTATGGAATCCGCTGAATTGTTATGAGTATGATTAATTTAAGCGCCTCAAAATGAGCAATATTAGGTTATTGGGATATTGGATGAATTTGGTGATCGTGAATTAATGAATGAAGAATAAAGGAACCAATGAGATATGTCAAAGTGAATTACTAAGCCATGAAAGTGGTACCATCCGAAGTTGCAATGATACAGGCAGGATGAAATGATCAAGGAGAGTAGGTTGTTGATAGTAGAGAGTGCACGGAACAAGTGAGGAGCTGTTACAGCGATTACATTAAATAAAATAGTATAGTGGGAGCAGGTGCTTCACATTTATTAATAACTTTATTTTTGTTGATTCAAGGGCAATTGTCTTCATATCATTGGTCCTATTTCTCAGTGGGTCAAACTCTATTAAAATCATTTACGGCGTATCTCATTGATAACGCCAATTTTATAACAGTGGTTCTCATTACAGGGGCCCATTGATCAATCACATAAATTGATAAGCGCTCTCAGTTGCTAGCCATGTCGTATCCAGCTTGCTTTACTAGGGAAACTTCTCAACACACTGCAACTGTTGAATATGCAGAACTCAAGCTTGCCCTGGACAATGTGCTTAAATGGAAAAATGAGTTTTTATAAGAACGTTGTATTGACAAGCTGCCTTCATTTGATCGTGATGGAATTATTCATGGATTATTTAAACGATTTTAGTTTGCAGTAGAAAGAGCTTCATATCAGCATAAAGCCAAATTACTAAAGTCCACCCTGGACGTTGGAAGCGCCGACAAAATTACATGATATCTTCCCAACAGTTCCATTACCTAGTAAAAAGTAAAGGATACTGTGCTGTGGTTGTTTGGAGGAACTTATAAAATGGCGCAATCGAAGGCTGAGTTTTTAACCATTGGGTTTCAACATAATGAGACCCTCACTGCATTTGCTGATCAATTTGAGCAGAAGCCCATGTGTTAATTGGGGCAGGATATTTATCTGAATGTGACATATGCATAGCGTTGACCTCTTCTGTGAAACCATATCGTGAGCTTTTTAATGCCATGACTCCATTTTTAGAGGTTGACGTATCCTTACTTAAATATATTAAATTCTACGCCATCTATCCGCTACCTTCCCTCCACCCAATATCAAGCAGAAACCTAGCTACTCTGCTGCTAGTTTTTTTATTTAGAGGAATTATCCCTCCCTGTTCAGCATCTGGTCGGCATCCCCTGGCCTTATCATCAATACAAGCCTCGCTTCCAACCCAATTGTCACCAGCAGTTCGCCTATCATAAGGGGCTGGGTTACACTGTTTGATTTCAGCCTAACCCATGGGGTGATTCCTTTTACAACAATCAAGGTCGTAAGTCTTATGGGATTAATTGCTTTTTGTGTGGTCGCTCTGGGCACCTGGCTAGAAGTTGTCGCAATCATCAGGTCCAGTACCTGCCGCAGGAGCAGTACCACCAAGGAAAAGTCAGAGCGGAGTAGAGATGGGACTCTCTACCTCCGCTATTCTGACCCAAAACGTCCCACCAGAACCTATTCCTATACCTTCAGTAGAAGTTCCTCAGTATGATGACGCCTTCTTATATCAGCAACCAGTTGGAGGGGTCAATGTGCTGACACGAACACAATTCATGGACATGGTGGAAGAAAACTCTCAGGAACAGCCAAAGCCTTATGCTTGTCAAATATTCGATCACCTTTCTACTGATGAACCATATCCAATAGCTGATGCGCTTCTCTTGAAAGGGGTAAGCGTGGCCCTCCCTGTAAACGCTTATGTTAAAGAATACCCTAAAGTGGGGAATGGTATTATGAGCTTCCTTGGAAAAAAGATCTGTTAAAAGTCCATGTCTTAAAACAATCAGATGCATCTTACTCTGAGTGTACTTGCTGTGATACTGTCATAGCAAAAACTTGAGTTCATGCGATAATTGATACAGGTGCCCTAATCAACATAGTATCCATGAAATTGGTGTCAAAGTTGGCATTAAAGCCTGACGTGGAGCATCAAATGGTGTATGGGACTGCAGGCACAGAAAGCACGGTCTCTGAAGGAGCATACATCGCACTACCCTTGCAGTTTGGGTCGATTGACATTGTAGCCCCAGCTATAGTGTTACCAAACAATAACTATGACCTGTTAATTGGAACCACTTTTATGCGCCACTTTAGGGATGTTGTTGATATGGCCGCGGAGACATTTGAAATTATGGGGCAGCAGATCCCAATCTACTTCACTTCCAGCAGAATGCCAAAGGATCCGGTACACATGAGTCACATTAACCTTACATATAGTGATGGAGTGGTTGCAGTTCACTATCTCTAACTAAAAAGTAAGACTAGGGCCCTTCCTCACTAAATTTATGAATATCAAGGGCTACCGCTGAGAGCTGCTGGCCCTATATCTATTCCCTATGGACACCAAGTGATAATAAACACCGAGTTAGAGGTGGAAGTGTCTGATGGGCTTTATGGGGAGGTCATTAGGCCTTATCAACAATCATGGCTTGAGCCCACGTGGCCCCTGGCATGATACTCCCGGGGCATGGGTAGATCAAGGTCTTGGTAGCGAATCTTCAGGATAAACCAATTAAAATCCGCTGACACCAAGTAGTTGCATTCCTACATTTTCATTTCAGTTGAGGAGGTCCTCAGGATTCATGAGTTTGGTTCATTTTATGACTTTGGTCTGCCCATTGAAACACAGCCTGGCATAATGGCAGTTGTACCGCATGAAAATATAATGGGGTTAACCAAAGATCAGAAATATCAAGCGGAAGTTTTGTTTCAAAAAAAGAGAACTTTGCTGTCGATGATCATGATTTAGGGTGCGCCTGAAGAGTAACCCATTGAGTGGACACTGGGGATCATTCCCCTATCAGATCTCAGCCAATCCGCTGATCTAGAGAAGCGGAAGAAGTAGTCGCAGCAGAAATTGATAAACTGTTAGAGCAAGGAATGTTCAAACCATCAAAGAGCCCATGGGCTTCCCCTGTCCTAATTGTCAAAAAGAAGGATGGTACTAACCAGGTAAGAATAGACTACCTCAAGCTCAACAGCATTACAAAAAAGGACTCATACCCTTTGCAATGAATTGATGATGCGTTGGACCGGTTGGAGGGAGCTCGTTACTTCTCCACAATGGACTTAATATCTGGCTATTGGAAGATTGAGTTACCTGCAGCAGAACAAGAAAAATGTGCCATTATCACGTCAAAAGGGCTTTTTCAACTGACACATATGCCACAAGGGTTGTGTAATGCCCTGGCTGTTTTCTAACGGGCGATGGACACTATCCTTAGCAATTTGAAGCTGTCATGCGTTATTGTATACATTGACAATATTAACATATTCTCCCGCACGTTTTCTGAGCACCTTAACCATTTGGAAGAGGTATTCCGCTTCTTGGCTGAGGCCAAAATTAAAATAAAACCTCGGAAATGTCGCTTTTTTAAGGATCAGCTAGAGTACCTCGGTTTTGTAGTTGATGCAAAAGGGCTGAGGTCCCAACCCGTTAAAGTGGAGGCCATTTAGAAAATGACTATACCAAGAAGTAAGCAAGATATACAGGTATTTTTGGGGGATGGTTGGTTACTAACGACGCTTCATCCCTAACTTCAGCTGTATTGGGGGCCCACTATTTGAGTTACTAAAAAGGATGCTACGTTTGTATGGATGGAACACTGTCAACGCTCTTTTGATACTCTTCAAACCACATTGATCAAGAGCCAGTGCTACACTACCCAAAATTCAAAAAGAAATTTATTGTACAGATGGATGCATCTCTTTCCACTGTGGGGGCAGTTCTGTCCCAAAAAAATGATAAAAGAGAGGAGTACCCTGTGGCATACTGCAGCTGGAGCCTGAATAGCCATGAACGTAATTACACTGTGACTGAGCGGGAGTGCTTAGCATTGATTTACACATATAAGCAATTCATAGTATATCTGCATGGTGTAAAGAATAAAGTTGTAACAGATCATGCCTCATTACACTGGTTGCAGAACCTTAAGGAGCCGGAGGGTCATCTAGCCCGATGGGCTCTTAAACTACAGGCCTACAACTTTAAGATCCTTCACCGACCAGGAGCAAAACACCAGAATGCTGATTGCTTGTTGAGGCTACCAACTATTGCAGTTATGGCAGACCTGAGCGATATTATGTATGATAAGATGCTCAGTGGAAAGTACGATGATGAGCCACCCCAAGTCATCAAGGCGTTGAATGAAATGCAAGCCAATACTTTCCAGCGGAATGATGAGTTGTACAAGCAGATCGGCAACTCCACAGTGAACTTTCTATGACCCTCAACGCGGCCTAACATTATCATGAGTGCATATAAAACAGTTGGGCATGGTGACGTGCGCAAGACGTTGGAATTATTGCGGCCTCAGTATTACTGGGAAAGCATGTACTTCGATGTGCTTGATACTGTCTCCTCCTGTCACCAGTGCCAAGTGGAAAAGCTGTTCCACTGGAAGACATCATACCGGTTAGTGAAGCCATACTTTGTTTGGCATATGGTTTCCCTTGATATTGTTGGTCCTTTGACAACTGGAACTAACCGGTCTAAGTATATCCTGGTGGCAATTGACCACTTGACAAGGTGGGTTGAGGTGCGGGCCATTTGGGACCTGAGGGCAATTACTGTGGCTAAGTTTGTAATGGAGTGTATAATTAAGCGTCACGACTATCTGAAGTTTATCCTTACTGACAATGGAACTAATTTTACCTCCCACATACTTTACAAGCTCAACGAGATGATGGCTATCCGCAGGGTTCTAACAACACCATATCACCTGGAGTCCAATGGAATGTTTGAAAGAGTCAATGGGACCCTGGTGAACATACTACAGAAGTTGGTTATGGATAGGGCCTCTGATTGGAGTACCCTCTTTTCTACTGCGGTGTTTTCCTACAACATTGGCTATCATCCTGCCAAGGGAAAAACCTATTCCAATTGCTTTATGGATGGCACCCTGCTTTGCCTGCGCTCCTATATGCTTGTGTAGAGGATACCAGCGTAATGGATCTGTAACGCTATTTGACCGCTCTAACAAATATGATGATTAAATTACAAACTGAAGCATACTCGTTCAGTTTAGCCAAGATAATCAAAACCAGGCTGATGATCAGGTACAGCGAAGTGGCCTAGCACAATTCAAAGAAGGAGACATGGAACTATTCCATGATCAACATGGGTTCAGTTGGAAACACAAGTTGGCCAGTATCTGGATTTGGCCATTTAAAGTTATTGAAAAGATAGGTATGGATGCGCATACTATCAAGGACCCCGCTAGTGGTCAGATCATCAATCAAGTTCATGCAAAGTTTCTCCGGGCATATAAGCAATAAGAGCCTTATTGTCCAGTCAAGGAGGGAGAGATGTTGCGATTCTGATATGACTGGACAATAAGTCCTGAGTCAATATAGTGGAACGAATGGAATCCGCCAAATTGTTATGGATATAATTAATTTAAGCGCCTTAAAATGAGGCGATATTGGGTTATTGGGAAACCAACTGAATTGGGTGATCGTGAATTAATGAATGAAGAATTGAAGGAACCAATGAGCTACGGCAAAGTGAATTACTAAGCCATGAAAGTGGTACCATCCAAAGTTGCTATGATACAAGCAGGATGAGATGATCAAGGAGGGTAGGTTGTTGATAGAAGAGAGTGCACAGAACAAGAGAGGAGCCGCTACAGCGATTATATTAAATAAAAGAGTATAGTAGGAGCAGGTGCTTCACATATATTAATAAGTTTATTTCTGTTGATTCAAGGGCAACGATCCTCATATTGTTAGTCCTATTGCTCAGTGGGTCAAACCCTGTGAAAATCCATTACGGCGTATCTCATTTATAACGCCAATTTTATAAAAATATTGCTGCAATAAAATTGCTCCCAATGTAGTGGAAGAAGTGTTGCATGCAAAAATTAAGGGTTTGTCTGCATTAGCATTCTTGAGCACAGGTGAGGACACAAACACGTGTTTTATAGCATCAAATGCCTGCTGGAATTTTGAGGCTAATGGAAAGGAGCGTTCTTGCCAGTGAGGGGGTGCAGAGGAGAGGCCAGCTGTGAGAGGGCAGGAGAGAATTAATTCAGGAAGATGGTGATGCCTAAGAAACTCCATAATTGCTTTTGGGTCGTCATGGTAGGCCACTTGAGAATAGCCTTGAGTTTACAAGGTGGGATAGCATAGATATATTTTAGTACCAAATTGCCCAAGAAAATGACCTCATCATGGAAAAACTCACGCTTTGATGTCTTTACAAATGGACCCGCCTTGTACAGATTAGTGAGCACAGCCTCCTGATCTAAAGCATTCTGTTCAAGGGTTGGGGAGTGGATGAGGATATCATCAATATAAGCCACGGCGCATTTGTTACGCAAATCACCTAGCACGTCATCAATCATCTTCTGGAACATAGTAGACGCCTTTTTTAACCCAAAAGAAATAACATGGAATTGAAATACCCCACCTCATCTGGATTGCAGTAAGCCATTCCTGATCTTTGACTACCAGATTTGGTTGAAAACGTTCACCAGATCAATTTATGAAAATACTTTTGACTTTGCAACGGCTTGGGCGATTGTTTGTTCCAAAAGAAGTGGAAAGGGGTCGTGGATTGTGATGTTGTTGAGTGACTGTAATCCACACAAGGGTGCAGTGTACCATTCGCCTTTTTTGCAAGCACAATAGGGGAGTCAGCTGGAGATAACTCCTTAAAGAGTCAACCCTTTGCAAGCATGTCGTCAATACATGCATCCAAGGGCACAGTTTTTTCATCATAAGAGGGTAAATTGGAAATTTTTGTTAACCACATGTACTGTCATACAGAACGTAAGGTCATATTTTAAATGTGTGGAAGTTGAGTAGCCTTTTCCATACTGAAAATTTCCTTGTACGCTGAAATAGATGGGGAAAATTGGGAGGCAAGTCCGTGGGTGTAGCAAGTGTGGAAATGGTACCTTTTCCCCACGCTTTACATAAAGTGTCAAGTAGAGGGAGCTAACCACCATCGTGAGCATTTTCAAAGAGTAACATTATTGAAGTCAAATTAATCGTTACTTGTTGGCATCTCCACCAATTCACACCAAAGATAGCTGGGAATACTAAGTCAGGCATGGCTGAGAAATAATCACTGAATTTATAATTGTCCACTTGAAATGGGACTGGATGAAGCACCTTGTAAGATGACTGCCTGGTGGAAGATGCCACCAACAACTCCAAACTGACATCCAAGTCCAATTTCAACTGATGCGCTAAATTAAAAATCATAAAAATCCAGCTGCTCCTGTATCTACCAAGGCCTCAAATGACACCTGGCGTGTGCCCAGATGAATTTTAACAGTTAACAGGAAGTAGGCTTGTTCCTGCTTGTAGGTGAGCTTTTTAGGGATTGCTAAACCAATTTTGGCAACTAACGGAAGAAGGGGAAAATCTGAAGTGAATTCAGTGTGGCTTTCTGGGTCCTGAATGTACTGATCTGTGGGGCCCAGGATGGGGCTGGACTTAGCCAACTGGAAAAGGATTTGAAACTGATATGGTAAAACCCACAAAACACCCCACCCAATGGGTAAAAAGGAGAGGGTGAGAATTATTGGTCGCTCCATTATGTCATGGAGCATGCTGAAAATGATATTTAAACTTGCCTGAATTTCTGGGTGAATTACTACCTAAAACCTAATCCAGAATGCCGTGGGAATAGCCTTCCAAATTGACATTTGGAATATAGAGAAGCCAGCCATGAGGACCATCCAGGGGTGTTAAAATTGGGATCGTCACCCATTTTATTACTCAATAAAGTATTTAAAGCTAAAGTATTTGTCTTTTTTGATAATTTTTTATTGAATATAAAGGGAAATAAAGTAAGAAAATGGAGCAGCAACGGTACATGTCAGGGACCGCTGCTTATAAACATGATGGAGAAAATAAAGATGTGAATGCAACTGCAATTAAGAATAAATTTGAACCAATCTGTTAAATTGGGTTCCTGGACCTAATTTTCAACCAAATTGGGTCCAGACTGTATAGCCAAATTCTGGGCTCATTACTTGAATTTAATTTTTTTATCATGCACATACATTTGCTAGGACAGTGACGCTTTGAATGTATGGAAAGTTGTGCCCAAGGCCAAGCCACATAGGGCTGAGCTCAGTGTTATATTCTGAGGATTGCTTGCTTTATAAAATTAGATCCTGTGCATCTATTCAGGTTGAAGTTCAGGTGAAAGATCCTCAATTTAGCCTGTGTCTTATGGCAAATTGAATGTTTGGAGCCCACTAGGCATATTCCAATTATTCTGATTCTTCTGGTCAATCTTGGGCTTTTTTACCTCTGTATTTGGGAACTTCTACCAAGGCAGGAAAAGGTACAAGCTGAGGATTCTGAAATTCCAGCTTGTCGACACTCTCCTAAGATAGGACTTTGATAAAAAAGCCAGATAAAGAGAAATAATAAGATATCTTTATTTAAAATATAATATTTGATGATCATTTATTAGGCTGGCGCCAGTATACCTTTAGGGCATCTCCTGGCTACACATTGAGCATTCAATTTTCACAGATAATTATTTTCCACCTCATTTTGGCCCTGAACTAATACAATTATGACCTATTGCTAGGACTATTGGTGGCAAAATACTCTCATATTTGGAAAGAAGTCAGGGGCAAAGATCGCAGTATAAAAGTTAAAAATTGTCCTAGGATCATCCCAATTTGAGTTTTGTCATACTGCTGACAAAATATGACTTCTGGGAAAGTTGGCATCAATTTCAATTAAATGATGTACTCCTGGTTGGAACGTCAGCAGGCCTCTCTCAATAGCATTAAGTACTCCCATTTTGGCAATCTATGTGCAAGTGCTATTGTGCCAAACTATGAGGATCAACATACAAAATTTTCCATAGGATAGGAAATTAATTGTGACATTATGATGTCTATTTGTCCATGGAATCTCAAAGGTTATCTTTAAATCAATTCTTGGACAATTTCTTAAGCTAGATGATTGATATTGCTTCCAATTAGTCAGGAACAATGCTGGGTTTGTTGTATGTATAGTCAGCTTGAATTTGCAGGGATATTTGGCCCAAGCTTTTAATAAAATGATTATTTAATTGACGTTGAGATAATCAGCATGAGCCATATAATAGTAATTGGCTTTAGTTGAGAATTAGAGTAAATTAGCTTGAGTTTTCAGAGGATAATCAGTTGAACTGTTGGTTGTTGAAGGGTTTATTTTTGGGTCAACCACCAGAATCTGACATTTTCCCCCACTTGACTCAAACATAAGCCCTAAGGTTCCCAATTAGCCTTCATTGATATTTGTCATTTGTTATTTTCATCCCAAATTGCCAATAGAAGTAGGGCAAGTGCATAGCCTTAGCTTTGGTCCCAATTACTAATAAATCTGTATTCAGATCCTCTCCCCATCCTCAAGTGCAAACTTTAGTATTAATTAGGTTATATATATTCTTTTTTAAACTTTTTCCTTTAGTTTTTCCCTCTTTATAAAATGATCTTATTATATACTTATATTTTCCTTAGTTGGCCAGATTATTGAACCTTCTTAGGAATTTGGCATGGCCTCAGTTGTATATATGGCCGGTCTTTGGGCTGATTAGGGTATCAAAACAATGGTAACAGCTTCTTAAGTAATTGATAAACTCTTAAGTTTCCATTTCTCTATTGAATGCAGGTATCATGACTTGATGCAAGTCAAAGCAGGACATGACTGCATGTTCCATTGCAACCATAGCGTCAAACTTATCTATTGCATTGCACCTGAGCAATACTTGTACCTTATGAAATAATCTATACAAAATCCTTAATAGTCTCATTCTGCTTAAGTTTTCAATATTAAAAAGATCTCTTTTTTGGGCCTCTAATTTTCCAGGCCCTCCAAATTGTTTTGTCACCGCAATTTTGGCATCCATATAGGACCAATCATAGCCTAAATAGGGAATAATGAGGTCACAGCTATGAGCATTGCGTGAGTTAATTAGTGCTGATCCTTTTGCATGGTCTGATGCTCCCCACATTTCTTTTTCAAATAGCTTGAGAAAAGAGTGAACGTTTCCATCTTTATCAAACTTTAGCAAGTTTAATGGTAAAAAGTCATCTCTCCATGTTTTGGGCATAGGGGTTGTACTTCTTACAAAACTTGAACGTCTTGGTGTATCATCATTTAAATCAGCCCTCTCTCCCGTTGGGGAGTATCTGGATTCATGATTGATGCAGGACTTTAGACATAGGATGGATGTTCAAAATACAGGTTTCTAAATTAGTGTTTTTTGATAATTCAATTCATGATATTGCTCCAAACTACTGGATTCAAGTTCTTGAATTCTCCCTTAGTTTCGTTTTCCACACTGTTTTTTTGGCTGAATGAGCAGAGCAATTTCCCAAATCTCTTTTGTCAAGGCTATGTAACCACCGGCAGCTTTGTTTTTTGAGGGATTTGAATTCTTTTTTATGGTTGTCATACTCCTCTTCAAATAATGCTTGATTGGAAGTTATGATTTCTCTTTGGCCATACTGTCTGCTCAGGAATTTGTCGTTGATAATTGCATTCTAAGTTCCCAATTCTCCTAATCAATTTCAGTATTTCTAACCTGCAATCTTGACATAACAGTCCAAATTTTGGAAAAACCTCTTTGATCTGGGCATCCTCCTCATTCCTATTTGGGAAAGCTGATAATGATGCAAGGTCTTATATGCTTTTGTTCACAGTATCCAGTTCAGTATGAACATAATTCTTAAAGTTATTGTGCTTTGAATTAGGTACAGGTGATTTCTCTGGGCTGAAGTGGCCTGTATGGTAAGTCATTCTGTATGAGATAATAGGAAAACAAAACAAGTTTCCAGTTTTTTCCAGCAGTTATTCATGTTTTGTACTCATTCATGTTATAAAACATGGTGAGCATGAACTTCTGCGGTTATCTTTATAACCCTTTCGTTTAGGAGCTCCTTGAGGTTGTTTAATCTCTTATGAACTTCATTGGCAAGTCCTATACTATCTACAATTGCTTTTTGAACTTCAGTAAAAGTATAATTTAATTTGTCCAGTAGAGCATTTTGGAAAGATTGTTCCTCCCTTTATACATGGTAAATTCCGTGAGTTCCTGATTTTGTCTAGCAAGGATTCTCTGGGTATGCTCTGGTAGAGGGTTGGACAAAGTTAACCAGGAATCTATTATTTGTTTGACTGTCTGTGAGACGTTTGGCAAGAGATGCCATGGTTGCATCATGATACTTCATGTATATCTCCATCTTGAGCGCCTGGTTTTAAGGTAATAGAACAGGCCAAAGGAGGGATCAATTTGTGAAGTACCAAACGTAAAACCCTGATATAGACTTTCCAGATTAGCTTTTACATTTTCAGATGTAAGATTAATTGGGTTTGTTGTATCTATATGAACTCCCCCCACGGTGATAAGATCCAGGGAGTAGGAGGTACCCGCATCAGAGCCTTGGCGGCTGGTTTTATAATAATCAGAGATTACCTTGTCACTAGTTTCCATCTCGTTGTCACTTTCTCTTCTAGCTGAATCTTCCAGTAACTGGTTGTGTTTGTCCATTTAAGAGAGTGTCAATGATTTTGAGTGAGCACTAGTTGTTAAATTCTGAGGATCGCTCACTTGATAAATTAGATCCTGCATGTCTAATTGGGTTGAAGTTCAGCTGGAAGATCCTTGATTTAGCTTGTGTTTATGGTATTTTAACTGTTCAGAAGCTCACTAGGCATATTCCAATTATTCTGACTCTTCTGGTCAATCTTGGGCTTAATTTTCCCTCTTTATTTGGGAACTTATACCAAGGCAAGAAAAGGTACAAGCTGAGGATTCTTAAAATGCCAACTTGTCAACACTCTTCTAAGATAGGACTTTGGTAAAAAAGACATATAAAGAGTATTTAATAGAATATAACTTTATTTAGAATATATTATTTGATAATCATTCATTAGGCTGGCGCCAGTATTTATAGCTCTAAGGCATCTCCTGGCCACATATTAAGCATGCAATTTCCACAGATAACTATTTCCTGCCTCAGTTCTGCCCTTGTACTATTACAATTATGATCTAATGCTAGGACTATTGGTGGTAAAAGACTCTCATATTTGGAAAAAGTCAGGGGCAAAAATCGCAGTACAAAAGTGAAAAATTGTCCTAGGATCATCCCAGTTTTGAGTTTTTGCATACAGCTGACAAAATATGACTTCTGGGAAATTTGGCACTGATTTCAATTAAATGACGTACCCCTAATTGAGACATCATCAGGCCTCTTTCAATAGCATTAAATACTCCCATTTGGGCCGTCCATGTGCAAGTGATATCATGCCAATTATGAGGATCAACCCACAAAATTTGCCATAGGGTGGGAAATTAACAATGACATTGTGTGTCTATTTGTCTATGGTATTTTCAAAGGTTATTTTTGGATTGATTCTCAGATAATTTCTTAAGCTGAATAGTTGATATTGCTCCCAATTACTCAAGACCAATGCTGGGTTTGTTGTATATATAATTGGCCTGAATGTGCGGGAATATTTAGCCCAAGCTTTTAACAAAATAATTGAATTCAATTTAAGGTGAGATAATTGGCCTGAGCTGTATAATAGTAATTGGCTTTAGTTGAGAATTAATATAATAAAGCTTGAGTTTTGGGAGGATAATCAGTCTGATCTGTTGGTTGTCAAAGGGCTTAATTCAGGTAAACCACCAGAATCTGACACTCAGTTTGTGGGGAAGGAGTTAACCCCTTTTACCTGTTGGGGACAAGTTTGTGCCAGATGTAATGGTGGGATCTTAGCAGTTTTGGGACGTTTTTCACAATTTTGCCAATTCCTGGAAAACTCTTCAGATATTCTCTATTAACTCGGTGGAAGAGGCCACTGAAAGGGGGACTGCAGCTTCTAGAGTGTACGCCGTTACCAACCTCTCATCCATCACATGAGCTAAATTACACTGGGAGGTGAGAGTCATGGATGTTGGCTTCTGACCCTTTTTTGAGCGGAATGGGAATTGATCTTAGTCCAGATGGAGAGGTTCCTTACTAATACTTACACATATAAACAATTCAGGGTGTATTTGCATGAAGTAAAGTTTAAATTTGTAAAGGATCATGCTTCATTATACTGGTTGCAGAAACTGAGGGAGCCTGAAGGGTGTTTATCCTGATGACTCTCAAACTTCAGGATAACAACTTCAAAATCCTCACCAACATGGAGAAAAACATTTTAATGCAGATTTTTGTTGGAATTACCTATGATCTCTGTTACAGTGGATCTGAGCAATGTAATGTATGACGAAATTCTTAGTGGACAATATACAATGAACCGCCTTAAGTCATAGAGTTGTTAAACAAGACGCGAGCTAATACCTTCTAGCAGAATGGTGAGTTGTATAAGCGGGTTGGATATTCTTGGTGAACTTTCTGAGACCCTCAGCGCGGCTGAGGATTATAATGAGTGCGCACAAGGCAGTCAGACATGGCGGATTGCACAATGTGCTTGAATTGTTGCACCTTCATTATTTTTGGGAGAAAATGAACTTCAATGTGCTTATGACAATTATCTGCTGCCACTAGTGCCAAGTGGAAAAGCCATTCCACCAGAAGACTTTTTATTGATTGGTGAAACCGCGGTTTGCTTGCATACGGTTTCCATCACCGTTGTGGGTCCCCTGTAAACTGAAGCAAACTGTTAAATTACATTCCGGTGGAAATCGACCACTTGACCAGGTAGGTAGAAGCACAAGCGATTCAGGATTTGGGGGCGGTCACAGTGGACAATTTCATAATGGAATGTATAATTCAGCAACATGGCTGTCCTCAGTTCATTCTTACTGATAATGGAACCAACTTTACCTCACACATTCTGCCAAAGCCAAAGGAGCTGATGGCCATCCATGGAGCTCTGATGACCCCATGTTACTCTGAATCCAACGGGATGGTTGAACAGGTTAATGGGACCTTGGTGAACATACTCCAAAAGTTGGTAGTGGATCACCATTTGGATTGAAGTTCTTTCCTTTCTACTGACATCTTTGCCTAAAGCATTTTATATCACTCTGCCATGTGGAAGAGTCCTTTTCAGTTACTATATGGATGACACACAGCGCTACCTGCCCTGCTCTACGCCTGTGTAGAAGATACTGGAAGAATGGATCCACAACGTTACTTGACCAACCTTGCAAGTACTTTAATAAAGCTTAAAACTGAAGTGTACTCTTTTAGCTTGGCCAAAAAGATAAAGAATCAGGCCGCTGACCAGGCACGTCATAGTGGGCTAGCCCATTTACAAGAAGGGGAGATGGTGTTATTCCATGACCAGCACAGGTTTAATAAAAAGCAAATTTTGGCTAACATCTGGATTGGTACATTCAAAATAATTGAGAAGATGAGAATTGGTGCCTACACTATCAAAAATCCCATGAGTGGTTGAATCATTAATTGAGTGCATAAAGTTTCCTTTCTGCATAAAAACAATAGGAGACTTATCGTCCAGTCAAGAGGGGGTAATGTTGGAAAATTGATATGACTGGACAATAAGCTCCAAATAACTGCGGCAGTTTGGGAGATATTATCTAAAGCTGAGTAATAGAATAATATTGATGAGATCGCCTCTAAATAAGGCGATAAGGTGATATTGAGCTCTGTACTAATATTTATTGGATTGCCTCTAAATAAGGAGATAAGGAAATGTCAACTTACAACAAAGAATTATATGATAGCCTCAAACTAAGGCGATAGCAAAATTAACAATAATAGGCACTGCCAGAGCCTGTCAGTTCATAACAAAAAGCCAATAAGTATATAGCGGAACAGAATAGCCTAAGTGAAAAGGGTTGTATAGGCTGAAGTTGTGATATATAAAAGTGATGAGAAGACTAGAAAGGGAAATTTTTGATTAATAGGAAAGAGGAAGCGATCAGAAGGATCTACTAATATTATAATAAATCAAAGTGATGTTGCTGAAGCTGCTGCTCCATATTTTATTAGGATATTACCATTTGTTTTGGTGGCAGGCAATCCCCATATTGTCCATCCGTTTCTCAGTGGCTTGACCCTGCGCAACTCTTACAGCTTATAGCAATTATATCGCCAATTTTATAACAAGGATCCAAAGCCAAAGCCAATTGAGCGCCCTAAGGACATCTCCTGCAACAAGGAAGGGCTGGACAATGTGTTATAAGAAAGATGATGGACCTGACATGCCTGATTTAACCCTTTTCTATTGCTCATCTGACCTATATAGATAACTCATCTGATGAAGAATCTGAAGGGGTTATGAAGATGTTGGATACTATACTCTTAGGAGCGTCAGATGAAGTTGAAATTCCCTATTGTTTGAACAAAGGAGGAGTAGATAAGACCAAGATACGTAAGAAAACTTATCTAAGTCAAGTTCTGGGGTGACCTGAGGTTATTGATGCCACTAGTGATTCTGACCAGTTTCTTGCATTGTTGATACAACTTATTCAGCATGTCCATACCTTAGAATCCATCAAGGAGAGATATCCTGAGATATCTTGAAAACTTACTTCCACTTTCTTTTTAAGGGGCTATAGATCTTCCTCCTAACTTTAGTGGAGCTATAAACAAGGTAGAGTTCATCATCTAAAAGGTACAGGTCATGGCCATCTTTGACAATAGTTCCCAAAAAATGTGATCTCCTCATAGTTTATCAAGAAAATTAAGTTGGCACCCAAATTGAAATACTCTCAAGCGTATGGAACTGCAATTCCAAACAGTACTCATGATATCAGGGAATACTCCTATTTAACTATTTGAATTGGGAAGCTTATCTTGTCAGCACCTGGTTTGTCCTTATATAAAGATAATTATGACATAATTATTGGTACTTAACTTATTCATGAGTATGATGAAATTATCAAAATGAAACAGGCTTATATCTACTTGAATAATTATGGGGTTCTTCTGTTTATATATAATAAAAATCTCAACAAAAATTACTCTTTCTTGGTTGAGTACCTTCTTATGCATTATATCAACATTAGACAGCGTCCAGGTGAAATACAAAGAGATTGTATGATTCAGTGGACGCTTAAAAGGGTATTCCCTTCTATGCCTCCGAAAAGATTGTAATCAAGTCTGGTAAATAACAAATGATTAACACCAAGATTACTTTACAGATTTTTAAAACTGCTTATTCCATATAACAAGTATTGATGGAGTTAGTCATCTAGAGCCCCAAGTCCTGTATGTAATACTAGATCCTGCTTACCAGCGACCCAATATTATTCTGCTGAGGAAATTTAATAAAAGAGATTGTATTGTGAAAAAAACATCAAAAGATAGGAAAAGGCCTGTTGATTCTAATTAAGAATATTGAAAAATTCACTCTATCAGTTCTATGTTAGATATGGGACTCCCTACTGACAAATTATTATGTACTTTGCATGACATTCATATCTTAAATGAACTAACCCCAGATTAGCTTAAAGAAATTTACTCTTTATTACATGCCTACAGTAATATTTTCTCTAAATCTGACACTAATTATGGGCACATGAATAATGGAGCCACACAATTGATGTTGGTTATGTCAGTTGTATCTGATATAAGCCTAACATAAATCAAAGGTCAAAGAGCAACAAATGAGGACAGAGATCAAACAGTTACTAGACGCTGGGTTACTAGTACCTTCCCAAAGCCCTTGAGTGTCTACTCACTTGATTAATAAAAAAGAAAAAATGGAGGTCATTGGGTAGTTTTGAACTACCAAAAAATTAAACAACCTCACTTAAAAAGATAGTTATCTTATCCCATAAATTAATGACGCTCTTACACAACTATCAGGCTCTAAATTCTTTTCTGCTATGGACTTGGTTAGTAGATACTGGCAGATGTACCTTTCCCACAAGATAAAAAATAATGTGCCATTATCCACAGTGAAGGACTAAATCAGCCCACTCAATTACCTCAAGGGTTGTGCAATGCTTCCACATCATTACACCGGGTGATGAATCATATCTTACTGGATCTTAAGCTAAGTTGTGTAATAATCTATCTTGATGACATCACTGTTTTTTTCTAAAACTTTTAATGAACATCTTACTCATTTGAAAAAAGTTTTTAAACGCCTGCGTGAGTTTAAAATTAAGTTGAAACCGTTAAAATATACTTTTTTTCAAAAGAAATTAGCTTTTCTTGGACATGCTACATACAGAAAGGAATTCAGACCTTACAAGATTAGATTGAAGCAATATCAAAAAATGACTCTGACTAAGAACCTACAATATATCCAGGTGTTTTGGTTATGACGGGGTATTACCATCAATTCATCCCAAAGTTTGCCCATCTCAGTGAGCCTCTCATTTGACTCTTGGATAAAAACACTCCTTTCTATTTGGGGTGCTGAATAAAAGGCCATTTTGAGACGCTAAAGAAATTGCTACAAAAACGTTTCTCCTCTGTCACCCATACTATGGTAAACCTTGCATTTTGTTTAACAAAGCTTCTGATTACGCCATTGGAGCCATTTTGGCTCAATTGGATGATAATGGTGTGGATCATCCACTTTTATATTTCAGCAAGATGCTCTTAAAAGCTGAATGCAATTACAGTATCACAGAAAAGGAGTACCTTGCTGTCTTTCTTGCTGTAAAACATTACCGCCACTCTTTATATGGAACTACCTTTACCATGGTTACTGACCACGCATCATTAAATTGGTTACAAAATATGAAAGATCCTACTGGACAACTGACGTTGGGCCTTGAAGATCCAACATTATGATATGAAGATCAAACACCGAGCTGGAACCTGACATATGAATGTTAATGGGTTGACTCGTTTACCAGTCTTTCACTTAGATAATAGTGAGGCTGAGAAATTACATAACCTTCTTATGACCTCTTATGCTGGGACAAAGAGGATGAACCTGTTAAGAAGAAGTTTATGCAACAATCTACAACTCCAAAGTAGAGAGAAGGATTTTTATGAAAAAGGTAGGAGAAAATTGGTTGCCCTAAGTTACATATGGAATGAGTACCTCCTATCTTGGAGGCCCACTCTACCCTTGATCATGACGGAGAGCAGAAAACCTATAAATGAATTAGATATTGTACTATTGGGAGAGATTATGGAATATAGTAACAAAGTCGTGGATGCCTGCATAACCTGAAAAAAACAATTTAGTTTTGAGACCAAATATCAGAATCAATTTACTACCCATCAACAACCATTCCACACAATAAGCTTAGATGTGGTAGGTACCCTACCACAGACTACTAGTGGGAATCCTTACATACTAAAAGGAATTGATCACTTTTATAAAATGGGTATAAAGCTGCAGCTCTCCCAGCCCAAACTGCTAAAGCTACTGCAACTTTCCTACATCAGTATATTTCACTTTTTCATGATTGCCCCAAGGTTTTACTCTGTGACTATGTAAAAATTCACCCTAGAGAGTGGTCAAGATCATGGCTACCTCCAAGGTGCACAACATTTTTTGGCCCCCTATAACTCTCTTATGAGCGGTACCATAGAAATAGTAAATGGAACCTTGGTCTCTATATTTTGTAAGATGGCTACTTCAGACCCTCTACAATGGGATAAGTTCAATCCTAGTGAGCTTATGGAATATCATATAGATCATCATCAAATCCTTAGAAAGGTATATCTTCCACAGCTTATATGGTTGAGAACCTGGGGTAACCGCCCTCTTAGCTAAATATGTTTTTTGCTAGGACTGACGATCCTGAAAAAGCCATGGAGAGGTTAGTCCAACACATCATTCAGCTAAAATCTGATACCATGACCAATTTAGCTAAAACTATCATTAAAGAGGGCTGTGTGTTGGAATTTATCAGATTATGATTTTACCAGTGGGTTCTAATACCAGTGGATTGGTTGGGTTAGATCCCCAAAATCATTTACTAGTATAGATGTTTGTAGGCTTATGAGGGAGGGAACTCTGAGTTAATATTTAGGATTAATTCGATGACTAAGACTTCCTTATTTGTTGAGGATGATACCTTATAGTTTACCAGCTTGAGGGCAGGATCGCCTAGCCTGAAAATCGAGTCAAAGAAAGTTCTGATATGGCATGCCAAAGCTGCAGGTCAATAAGTGCAAAGCTATTCTCCAGCAACAAATGCCAATAATTATAGTAGAAATTCACTAAGATGCCAAAAAACCATATATGTATGAGAGTATTTCCCTAGTAAAGGTATCTTGTTCTCAGTATACTAGCTTTTATTAATAATTGAGTTTGTAGTTGATTTTGGACGAAAGTGCCTAGATATCCAGAAGTGAAAAACGCTTGAATGTCAACTAAAATATTATTGGCTCAGATTCATGTTCCCTGTCATCACAAAGGGAAATTTATTAAGTTAGGAATACCCTTATAAGCTTATGATGTGACTACTTTTCAACAATTGATGCTCATTACAATAAGGTTCTGGACGACGTTGCTCATAAGTCGTTGAGGTAAGAAGAAGTGAGAGGACCAATGGTGAGCAACAAGGGGAGTGGCCAAGTTGAGGTTAAAGCATGACATCTCCTGAAACTGTGAAACTAGAATATGTGAGAATGGAATCAACTGTGGGGATGTTGAAGTCTATACACTATCTCATAAAGCATATAAAGATGTAAAGAAAACGCGAAGTTATACGTGTTATTCAGTGACATTAAGACTCACAACCAAGTTGAGGGTAAGGGAATCTGGACCAAGTTGTCAGGGCTTGAGGTTACAGCGTTATATCTCATATCTTAGAAGCAAGGAGAATAATTAATAGGCCGAGTTGCCATAATTGAAGGCATTATGATGAAGCAGGGATCAAACATGATTGAGGCGCAGGATCAAGCCATGCTGTCAGTAAAAAACGCGGACAATAATGCTGACCAAATCTGACAGCTGGCCAAGGACCTTGAGGAACTACGTCAAAAGTACCTAAAATTGAAGGCGTGGAAGTCTGGCCGCAAGAAGTAGGAAAAAAACACCTCTGATAGGTTATCCAAATTAGAAGGAAACACTGGCCGTGGCCCTGAGGGTTACAAATGCGGATCCTTTTTGATTAATAAAAGCTCCTTTTCTGGGATGACAGCCCCACTGAATTTAGTCAAGGAACATTATAAAAGGAGAAGAAAACCCTGGTGACTTTTCCTGTACTGCGCTCTTCATCTTCTGTGCAAACTGTTGGATGAGTCAAAAGTTGGCAGCAATCCTCATGAGGCTCTGGAATTTCAGACGGCTCCCAAACTTCCAGAGTTTCAATGGAACAATATTGAAGTCTTTTCAAATTGTTTGAGATGGCTATGGTAGTTATGGGGATCACCAGAAGGCGGTCACCGTTTTAAATGTCTTAAAACCGCCAGTCAGAATATCATTCTTTTGCATCTAACAGCCGCAAATGGTCTTATGCAGAAGCAAAGGTGAAGATTGTAGGGATATTGGCAGTCCAGAGCATCTTGATAATCATATTCAGGAGTTCCTTGGCATTTAGTTCTGAAGAGGTGAGTCTATCAAAGCCTTTGCAATAACTTCTATCAGGAAGCACAGATCCTTACAGATGCGGAGGTTAACTGATTTTGATGCCCAGACACCCATAAAGTCAGCGCTGTGAGGACACAAATGGCTCAATCAGTAATGAATCCCGCGCTGACCACAGACATAAAAACAGCTTAAATGGTCAAATTTTTGCATGTTTTTGGGGCCACCTTTAATGCCCACAACAAGAGCTTTTAAAACTCCAACCATGCTCCTATAGGTTATGAGGGGAAAGCCACCAAGAAATAATGAGTGAGGAAAAATCCCAAAGGTCTAGTAAGTTTGTATAAAAACTAAACGAAAGCATTATTCAGAACCAGGTCATCTGCTACAAGTGCGGAAGATATGGTAAACTCACAGTTATATCATACTAAAACCTGAAAAAAATAATGTGGTTGTCCCCATTGATGAACAACAATCCTTTGAGGGAAAAGTTTGAGCGGAGTAGACGTGGAACAGTCTACCATCACCTTTGTGCAAGTTCCCTGATTGTGTTTTTGCAGTTACACACTCACAAGCGAGGGCTCCTGTGCCCAAAATGATTGAAAAAGTAGTGCGTCCTACCTGAATAAGCCACACATCCCAACAATGCAGATGGAAGCTGATAGTCCATTGAAGATGTTAACATTACAATCCCAATGGCTTCTGAAAAGGAAAAATTCTGAGGTAGCCAAACAGCTTTTACAATCTTTTGAGTCAGCTAATGATGTCACCATTTATCAAGTAAAAATATTTCTTCTTGTTCTTATTGCACTTTTGCTTATATTTGGGTGAATTAGGTAAGAGTTCGAGCCATTATCAATAGTGAGGCTCTGACCAGTATTGTTTCTATGAAATTAATTAAGAGGTTAAAGCTTGCCCCCAACATAGATCATAATAAGGTCTATGGGACAGCGGGCCACCATAACTAAATCTCTCAAGGTGCTTATAGCACTTTGCCTTTATGAGTCAGTCGCTTTTTGTAGCTGCCCTGGCCATAATTCTGCTCAACCAGTTTTATTAAACATTTATCAGCACTGATTTCTTGTGACAACATGAGGTCCAGTATGATTTTCAAGCCAATACTCTCGAAATTCTGGGACAAACATTGCCATTAATCTATCACCAAAAAGGGGAACCATCCAGACCAAGAAGAACGACTACATTAGTTTGATCTATGAGGACGGGATTATTCCCATAAGTTTTGACAGGTTGGCAAACGTTTCTGGCTGCTTCCAGATCATGTTTAATAAAAGTCAGGTGATCACTTTAATGGTGCAATTGTGGACAGTTAAGAAGCCCAAGTAACAGTGCATCATCAGGTTAAGCTTACGTTGGATATTTATGACTATCTGTATGGTGAGTTTCATGCACCTTGGGAAAACTCTGAACTGAGCCGTACATAGCATATGGAATTTTAATCCCTGGACACGGCGAAATCAAGGTACTGGTAGCCAACCTCCTGGATAGGTCAATAAAGATAATTAAGTAGTGGCCTTTTTTCATTTAGTCCAAACCACCAAACTCTTGTCTTTTCACGACTTTAGACATTGAATAAGATAAGGTAACATGACGTGCCTGAATCACTGGAAATCCTCATTGTATTAGATTATGACAAACTTGATGGAGATCACAGAAGAACATAATGATCACATCCTCAAATTATTTGAATGGTATTTGGGAGTATTTGCACAGGACGACTATAATTTGGGGTGCGCTATAAATATAGTTCACAAGGTTGATATTGGGGATCAACTGCTAATTCAAATGTGACCCATTTGTCATTTGCATGGATGTGAGGCGATAGTTTCCAATGAAGCTATTAAGCTAATTGACCGTGGGTTGCTGGTCCCATCCTTAAGCCCTTGGGCCTGTCCAATATTTACTGAAAAAAGAAAAATGGAATTAAACAGATCGTTATAGACTATCATTAGTTGATTAAAATAACAAAGAAGGACTCCTACCCATTTCCATGAATCTATGACGTTCTTGATTGCTTAGTAGGGGCTCAATTATCTTCAGCGATGGATCTCATAACCAGGTAAAGGCAAATTGAACTTCCTAGGGAAGACCAGGAAAATGCGCGTTATAACTGGCAGTAGCTTATAGCAGCCAAGGCGCATGTCCTAGGGTCTTTGTAATGCGCTGATAACATTTCAACATGCCATGGACACTGTGTTGGGCGATTTGAAATTGTTGTGAATTCTCATCTATCTCAATGACATAAATGTCATTAGCCAAACCTTCACGGATCACCTTGGACAATCAGAACAGGCCTTTAAAAATAGCTTCGGCTAATCTGTAAATTAATCTTCAAAAACGCCTTTTTTCAAAAATAAAATCAAATATCTGAGGTTTATTGTCAATGCTAATGGGCTATGCTCTCAAAAACCCAAGGTTGAGGCGATTCAGACCATGTCCCAACTGATGAGTGTTTGTGACGTGCAAGTATTTTTAGGGATGGTTGGCTATTATCGCTACTTTATTAAGAATTTTTCTTCTATTGCAGAGCATTTTTTTCAGTTGTTAAAGGTTCCCAAGAAGGGGTTTGTATAGAATAAGGAAGCTCATGCCTCGTTTTACAACCTTCAGATGTATCTGATTCCAGAACTGAACTTGCGGTATCTGAACTTTAATCAACCTTCATTATTAAAACTGATGCATCCTTGATGAAAATTGGTGCCATGTTGAGTCAGGAGGACAAGTTTGGTAATGAACATTAGTAGCTTATGCAAGCCATACTCTGAGCAAGCAGGAGCGCAACTTCACTGTAACTGAGTGGAAATGACTTGTGGTAATATACGCCTATGAGCAGTTTCAGGTATATATTCATGGGATCCAATTTACTGTGGTGACCAATAACTCCTCGCTGCAATGGTTGCATAACCTCAATGAGCCTGAAGAGAGGTTAGACCGATGGGATCTTAAGTTGCAAGCATATGACTACAATATTGTACGCCGCACAGGGACAACACATCAAAATGCGATGGGCTTTCATACTTACTCTCCATTTTAGTCTTGCAAAATGAAGCTGATTCTTTGTATGTTAAGATGCTCAGTGGGGATACAAGAGACCAGCCACCTGAAATTCAGCAGGCCCTCACCAAAGCAATGGGGAGTATGAGGATTATCAAAAGGCAGTTTTTCAAAATTGTTAGGGACAAATCCCTATTGTATCCAAGACCTTCCAAGTGCACTTCAATATTACTGTTGCTCATAAAGTAATCAGTCATAGGGCCTTGGAAGACTCTGGATTAGGTTCGATGGGAATATTACTGGGAATTTTTAACTTTGGCGTTGCTGAACACCTTGGTTGTTGTACCATCTATCAGGCGCACAAGCCCTTCAAGAAAGCTACAACGTTTCATCTTGTGATCCTGGGGTTGCATGACATATTGTATTGATTGACATTGTAGGCTCGTTGACCCTGAGTACTGAGAATAGTCAATATGTTATTGTAGCAATTGACTACCTAAATTGTTGGGTAGAAATGCGGGCTATTGCTAAAGTAGATCCCAGGAGTACTGAAAAGTTCATCATGGAGAAGTTAATTTATCAGCATGGCTGCCCTCAGGTTATCTTAATGGACAACGGCAGCAACTTTATTACACACATCATTCCAAAATTAAATGAGCTTATGGGGATTCAGGGATTAATGATGGCGCCCTATCATCCAGAGACCAACGGGATGGTTGATTAAATGAATGAAACTCTGGGTGCTACCTCTGATATTCTTGGTCTCTGGGAAACCTTCCATTTGGGTAAAATTCTTTATCAGCGGCGACTTTTGAAATTTTTAAGTTGCCATTTATTAACGGAGAAATTTCCTTTTGATTGCTTTATTGGCGTCAGGCTTAGTTACCCCCATTTTATATTCTGTGATGGAGCTGAGCTTGGCGATGATACCTCACCAATATCTGGAGAACTTGACAAGGTTTTGATTGGATTACAGTCCTCAGCCTATGCTGCCACTCTTAAACGGAAACATAAGCCAAGGAACATAAGGAAACAAAATGATCAGCTCTTCAGACTTTTGTAATTGATAATTGGGTTAATTATTGTGATACTCAAGGTTTCAAATGCTGAAATAATTTAGGTCAGCTATTGATTGGTCCCTTTGAAATCATTGATAAATCAGCCTTGGATTCCTATACAACTAATGACCTTTCTAATGGTCAAATCGCGAATCAAGTACATGCTAAATTCTTACAGGCTTGCCAAGAAGCAGTGATGAGTCAGGATTAATTTACTAATGAGAGTCAATGGTTTCATGGATTGGCTTTAAGCCGTGGTTTACTCAGCAATGAGTGCTGATAATTCTTTTCAATAAACCATTATTATCTTCTCAACTATTAATGTCGTTATGTTACTATCTTGTTTTATGTTTGGTGATGATTACCACTTTTGGTTTCTACCACCTCTTGGCTGTAGGGGATTGAGCAAAAGTAGATACATCGATACTAATGTTGGAAGAGGTAATATGGTTAAGTGGGGATGTGTTTGGAACTTAACCCAAATAGCTTTTACCAATGTGTTCCAATAACAATAAATCAGTTGAGAATGATCCCCTATAATGTTTACTAGTATCAATGGTTGTAGGCTTCTGAGGGAGGGAGCTCAGAGTTAATAGTTAAGATTAATTTGATGATTAAGACTTCCTTATCTTTTGGGGATTGTTGGGATTCTCCCTTTATTGGGGGAAGCCCCGACTAGAGGTCATAACCTGCCTATGGGTAATTGCTGGATTGGAGTCCCCATTAATGGGGGGTAAGCCTTATCCAAAGTATCGAGGATCGACCTAAATAATTAAATTATATTAAGATAATAGTAAATTTAACACTGGCGACTATTGTTGAAGATGTTGATTAAACAATATGGCCATGGGGAATAACTTTTTGATGCCAATCAAATCAATTTACCCTTTGGGAGCACTGGCAACTTAAGCTGAGGATGCTCCCACTCCCCCTTGTAATATTGTTTGTATTTATTAGGCTTTGTCAAACAATGCTGAGACTTTCCAAATCTTCCCTTTCCCAATCCATCAAGGCCCTATAAATACCTCGAGGATTGTTTTAATAAACCACCATCTTTCATTGATCTCTTTTCCTTATTAATTTACTTATGGCCTTAATCGCCTATTAATTCTCTGGGTGTTCAGGGCCCTGACTAAATATGGGCACAGGTTGGATTTGCTCCCCCGTGGCCTGACAACTGGTGCTCCATGCCAGGTGCCCCCAAGTTCCCTGAAAGAGCTAATTTGGGGAAAAGAGGATGGACAGTTGCAGCCAAGGGACATTGGCCTGAGGCATATACCCTGAGCCTAGACAACCCAGGAGGTATGACCTGGCCTGGCCCCTGCCCTACAGAGGGCAAGCCAGGTTGGAAGTGGTAGGGTCAGTTGGGGAGGCCCTAGCTGATCTGATTCCAAATACTGGGCAGACAAGCTCAGAATACCCTGGCCCCTTCCCCACAGAGGGCAAGCCAGGATTAGGGGGGACTAAGGGCCCCCAAAACTAGCCTGGGTGGCTAAACACAGGTTACCAGAGTGTCATCCCCAATACTGGCTCTTATATTGATGTTGGCCCCAGCACCAATGCCAGGACCTCATCCCGATGCCAGTCCCCACACCATTGCCAGGTATCAACCCTGATGCCAGCCCCCATGCTGATGCTGGCCCCAGTGCCAATCTTGATGACTTTCCCAGCACCGATGCTGGGTGATGATCCTGATGCTGACCATAGCATTTAGCCAGCTCTTATGCCAATGCTGGGCCACTCCTAATGATGCTTTCCAGATCCTGTCATTGAGTCTGCACCAGTTACCTTGGCCCATTCCACCCTGCCGCCCGGATCTGGTGCCCCTGCCTTAGCTCTGACTCCTAGCTGAGGCTTGGAGGGGGTTATGTTGGGATTCTCCTTTACTGGGGAAGCCTTAACTAGGGGTTGCGACCCACTATGGGAGGATGCCAGATTGGGCTCCCCATTCATGGAGGGGTAAGCCCGATCTGAAGTATTGGGGATCAACCCCAATAATTAAATTATATTAAAATAGTAGTAATTTTGACACTGGTGACTAATGATGAGGATGTCAATTGAATAATTGAGCCACAGGGAATTACCTTGCAATGCTGACCCAATCAAGTTACCCTTTTGGGTGCACCAGCAACTTATGCTGAGGATGCTCCCACTCCCCTTGTAATATTATTTGTATTTATTTGGTTTCAGCAAACAATGCCAAGACTTTCTGAATCTTCCCTTTCCTGATCCATTGAGGTCCTATAAATAACTTGAGGATTAGTTTAATAAACCACTATCTTTCGCCTATCTCTTTTCATTATTAGTTTACTAAAGGCCTTAATGGCCTACCAACTCGCTGGGGGCTTGAGGGCCTGACTAAATATGGGCTTGGGTTATAGCTGCTCCCTTGTGGCCTGACAGGGATAATAACTCATAGTATACCAACTTAAGGGCAGGATCGCTTACCCTGGGAAATTGAGTTGAAGGAAGTTTCAACCAATGGTATGCCAAAGATGCAGGTAAATGAGTGCAAAGCTATTCTCAGCAGCAAATGCTGAAAATTCTAATAAAAGGCACTAAGATGCCAAAATACTATATATGTATGGGTTATTTCCTTAATAAAGATACCTTGTTCTTGGTATACTAGTTTTTACTAGTAATGGGTCTTTAGTTGATTTAGGACGGAAGTGCCTAGATATTAAAAATGAACAACGATTGAGTATTACTGAACCGTTATCAGCTCAGAGTAAAGTTCCCTGTCATCATTGAGGGAACTTGTATTAAGTTATGAATACCTTCACAAACCTATGCAGTGACCACTTTTCAACTCTGAGCAGCTTATGAGCTTAGATCACTTCTACCCTTTTCAAATATTAAACTTGTTTTATAATTCCACAACTAAATTACTCCCAGAAGTGGAAAATTGGGTCCATTTGGGAAGGACCTATTGTCATCACTTATAAGAGAGGTGTAAACCTTTTGATTACTGCTTGATGTAGTTCTAAGTTTATTGCGAAGATTTTAGTGCTTTGTAATATAATTAATCATTATAGCTAATTATAGATAATTGGGTTGGTCTATTATGAAGACTAACACCCTATTAAATCTTCAGCCAAAGATGTTGTACTGCTGTATCTAATGTAATCTTTTAGAAACTTGATGAGATTGATAAAATGAGGTGAATCTTACCTCTAACGCTTTCTTTGAATGGAACTTGATACTAGACTTACCTATTTTTAGGTACAGATGAACTCAGTTACTCTCTTGATGCAGGAGCCCACAGAGATGAGAACTAATAATAAAAGCTAAAGAATCTATGATCCTTACAAACTCTATTATAAAAGTAAACTATAACATTTGTACAAAGACTAATATAAAAGTATCTAAACTATACTTAATTTCTGATCATACTTACTTTAAAATACAAGAGGTTTTATAGGGCAAACGGCGCACAACTATTAAGCTGTCTCACTGAATATTGATTAACTAATTTTATCTTCACAAGTTTTGACCCTTGAAAATATTTTCTAAACATAATAGGTTCCTTTGCTTTAGGTAATCTTCAGTAGGGTAATTTTCACGGGTTGAAAGCCATCTATTAGTGTCAGGAACCAGACACTTATTCCATAGGGGCCGCGTTGCCTGATTACACCTACAAACTACCACTGAATAAGTTTTAAAAACGTTTTAGTAGTTTCAACAAATGCCCTAATCGTGTTTGGGCACCACTAGTGCTAAAAAACAGATGCCCTAATCGTTTGGTCTAAAAAATTAATTATAGCAATCTGGCTATCAGCCATTAAGCCTCATCAAATTACCTAATTACATTATCAGGGATCATCCCCATTGAGAATTAAGAAATATGGAGGATCTTCCCTGATGAAACATTAAACAAAAACAATTATTAGATTACATCATTCAATTAATCACAAGTAATGATTTAGTCAGCAACTATCACCAGATAACAGATTGTTATTGACAATCTTTAAATTGTAAATTTTGTAAGTTAGATAAATAATTTTGGCAACCTAAATTTTAACATATCCCCTCGCTTAACCAGATTATCCAGCGGAAGATAGAAACTTTGGATATGAATGCCGCCTCAGGCCATGGTCATGTTTGGACATCATACTTCTATGACTTCAGCGGAGCTCAGCTCTTTATGCACTCAACATTCTCATGCCATGCTCAGCATTGTGGCTCCTCCTCCCTGGTTGGTACCTGCTGCTGCCTCTCCTGAGCACTATTCCTACAGCATCATGCTGTGCCAGAACTATTTAGAGCATCATTGCTGACAATACAAACTTATTCCTGTATTCCCCCAGGCTGGGCTCTATATTTTTGATCAGAGTGGGTCTTTTTTCCTAGGGACTACTCACAACAGATCAAGTTTCAACCCATCATGGTCCTTTTAACACTCTTAATAGGTCTTTTTAGTGGATTTAATGATATTCTATAATGATCCTACTAATAACTTGTTTATTCTAAGCGCCTCAGTACTAATCCCAGCAGACCCAATTGCAACCTGATCTGGTACTATCAACAACCATTTTCATCTAAACACATTAGGATTATTCCCAGTGGACTGAGTTGCAACCCAAGCTGGTCCTACTGCTTCAATTCTTAGATGCAGTCTTTAGATACTACATCATTCATCCCTCTTCTACTTTATAAACAATGGAAGGTGGGATAGCCGCCAAATGTTTTTGCAACAAAAATAAAAATAAATAAACAGTATTTTCTATATTTTATATTTTTTATCTTTATATATAATTTCTTTTTATCATATATTATTTTTTTGTATTTTCTTTTTGCAATGGGACTTAACCTATTGGTAGGTTCAGAGGTCCTTATTTTACAAATATAAAACTGGTTCAGAGGTTCATTTTTAAACTTAACTCAGAGTTCATGGTTCAGAGGTATCTTTTTCAAGGCTTAACCAATACAGCAGGTCTTAACCTATTATTAGTAGGTTCAGAGGTCTCATAGAAACATTGTAATCATTTTTTTTGTTTTCCCATTTTTTATTTTTATTTTTATTTTATTTTTTTACATTTTATAATTTTTTACATCTTTCATGATTTTTTTTCAGAATTGTAGCCATCCATAACATTTAACAAATTCTATAGACAGATATGGAAAGGATCAGTTAATCGCTAGATCAATAATGTAATGTTACTTTTCTTTCTTGTTGCAAACACTTTTGCAACCCATCTAATTCAAGACTAAATCTAGTTTGATAATCTCATAGAGGGGATTAGTCTGCGCCCATGTCTGGGAGCAGTTGGGCAAGCAAGGCAAGAGGAGCAGGCGGAAGGCCCGCGGCCTCTAACATTCAAAAACGCCCCAGAGAATCTGGTGGAATAGAAAAAAATCTAAAAAAACTGGCAGTCACAATTTCCTCGGAGATACTCGCGTGGCAAGCATGATGCAACCAGTACATCAACATGCCACATTCCCAGCCACTTTCATCGGTGGAATTCAGAGTCCATGTGTATCTGGACATCCAAAAAATGGCCCTATGGGAAAAATTTTGTGAAGATGGACACAAAATTTTCCCGACTGCGGTGTACGTTGCACCTCACTCCATGTCGCGCAGTTGGCTAGACCTAGGTTTTGAAAGCAAAATAGCAGCAGATGAGGCTGCAGCGGTGCGCATAGTAGTTGACCTCCCCGAAGGGCAACGGGTCATCGAAACTAAATGCACCAGATGGACAAAATCAAACCAAATTTTCCTCACATTTAACTTTAAGCCTACTATGGTAAAACATGACATTTTGGAGCAACACCTGAAAGATGGTCTCGCCATATATGGCGAAATACAATCTTTCGAAATGCAACGTTTCATGCTGATGCCACACCTGTGCACCGGCAAAGCCATCACAGTTCTGACCCCAACTGAGGAGATCGCGAAGGACCTAACCCAGATCCCGCACTCCACCTTTATTGACATCGCAGGGCACACCACCCACCCATTTCTGGGTAACCGTGGACAGCGCGCCCCCCATTTGCACCCACTGTGATGCGTTCGGCCATAAGGCACATGCGTGCCCCATTAAAGAGGGCGTTACATTCCAAGAGCACCCCTCGGCGGCCATGGCCAGCAGAGAGGCACACTACGAACCAACCGCAAGCACCAAAGAGGCTTTCCCATGAGGAGCACAAGGCTGCTACCTATTGGTAAAGTCCATCTCCCCGCAGGAGTGGAAGAAGGCCAAGCAGGCCCATAGGACCACAGCCAAGGAAGCGGCCAAGGTCACCACCACCATCCCACACTCACAACACCAGGAGGACATGGAGACCTTCACGGCGGAAGCAACTCAGGAATCCATCACCCAATCAGATTGGGAGGCCCAAGCTGAACGGGCCACTCAATCCGAGGATCTGATGGGAGATTTGATCTCACCCAATCGCTGCACCCAAGCCCCAGTTGAAACTGACTTGGGACCTATCCCAACCAAAAATTTTTTTTTGCCCCACTCGACGGTGCACCGAACTTATCCGCACCGCAAAAAATTCGTCTGACATCGGGAAAACAAAAAGCAAAGGCCAAAGCCAACGTGACTCTTTCCGCAAAAATTTACAAAAAACTTAATAGCATTGCTGCTAAGACCCGCGCTGCTGTGAAAGCCCGTGGGGACCTGGAAGAGGCTGGTGGGCCAGGGGGCCCACCCCCTCGCACCTAAGGTGCGATGGGGGAAATCTTCACTCTAGGGACGCTGAATATCGCTGGACTCAAGGCCTCCCCATCCTGGGCTAGGAAACTGAGTCTTTTACAAAATAATTTACCTGTGGATATCCTGGCCATCCAGGAAACCCACTGTCCACGAGGTTCCGAGGATGCTTGGAAAACAATGCTCCTACCATCCCTATCCTTTTGGTCAAAGCACTGTGGGGTGCTAATTCAGAAAAACAATTTTTTCAAATTTACATCTTCAGAAACATTCCTAAATGACCGAGTGCTCGTTGTCACCTTCTCATGGGCTGATGTTGCACACACAATTGTCAACATTTACGCCCCAAATGGTGCACAAGAGTGTCAGGAATTTTTCTCGTCGGTCGAATCCCTCCCACTACCCCCCGATTCTTTCCTAATCGCTGACATGAACTGTTGGCTAACCTCACCAACGGACCAGTGGCCGCCCTCACCCCACGCCCCACAGGGTCATGTAGAACTACGCGTTCTAAAAGCCACCCTTGGGTTAATGGATGCGCTGCCGCGACATGCCCCACTGCTCAAAAACATGACGCATCCCCACATTCACAATGGCCAATTAAGGTCCATGACCCGCATTGACTTATTCTAGCACCGGCGAAATTCCAACCCCACATCTCCCACTTCAAAACAATGAAAATGGAATTCTCCAACCACCGACTGGTCTCAATAACATACCACTTACCCGTCACAGTTGCAAATGCCCCACATTGGTGCAAAATCCGCCCCCCAGAGCTTGCGTTGCCAGGATTTTCCATGTGGGTGAAAGAGGCAACTTTGGCAAAATCGTTTGTTGCACCATTTTGCGCGGACCCCATTTCCACATGGGCAACTTTCAAAAAAGACACCATCCACCACTATCGCCATCTCTCATCTAGACGCTCACAAGCCACATCAGCGGTTATATCGCGTGCGCTGGCGGAATTGGCCCACTTGGAGTCCAACATTCCAGCCTCAGGATATAGCCCTGCATAGAGCCAGAAGTGGGCGGAGGCAGCAGCCCACCTCAACGCACTTGAAAGGTAACACAAACATCGAGTTTGTGTCCAATACAGGGCCACACGCATCACTAAAGGTGACAAGTGCACCGCATACTTCTTCAAAAATTTTTTTGCACCACGCCAGAGCATGGCCTGCACACAGGTGTGAAGATCGGATAATTCTATCGTGGACACACCGGCTGAAGTGGCAATCAAAACGCAAAGATATTACTCTGAGTTATACTGAGCTGAACCAATTCAGCTAGCTGAAATGGCGGAATTTCTTGACAGAGCTCATATCTGCACCATTTTCCGATACCCGGAAATAATGAATTTAATTACTCCGAACAAATTATGGACTACCATTCGCGGTGCGCCAAACTGAAAATGCCCAGGCCCAGATGGCATTCCATATGAGTTCTACAAATAATATTATAAATACATATCCCCATTGCTACTAGCCTCACTCAACCAAAGCCTGTTGGAAACACGCCTCCTACCAGGAGGACATGAGATTTTTACAGTCACACTCTTCAAGAAAGGGGATAGGCTAGACTTAACTAACTGGCGCCCCATTTCTCTAACAAACACAGACACCAAAATTTTAACAAAAATCATGGCTAACCGTTTAGGGACTGTAGCATCTGCCACCATCTCTCCAGAACAATTCAGTTTCATCCCCAGAAGGTCGATTTGGGATAACGTGCACTCTGTGGCTAATGTGTGTCAGTCCACAGCCTCTGGGGCACTTGTATTCTTGGACCAACAAAAGGCCTATGATAGAGTAAACTGGGAATACCTTAGGGCCTGCCTACAACAATTCCGCCTACCTCCCCGCTTCATTAACTGGGTGATGCTGCTCACGGAATCTGCAACAATGGCTGTGCGTGGCCCAGGTTTCCTAACGGAAGTAGTCCATCCTCAAAGGGGCCTGCGACAAGGGGACCCCCTGAGCCCACTCTTATACAACTTCAGCCTTGACCCACTACTGCGAAATGTGAATGCCCAACTCACTGGGGTCCATGTGCCAGGACAAACCCCAGTCAAGATGATGGCATCTGCAGATGATTGCGTGGTGGGGGTGTCTAATAATAAAGATGCACGCGCGCTTGAAGCCCTCATCCAGGAATTTTTTTGGGTAAGCAACGCGGCACTGAACGCCTCCAAAACCGAAATCATCCTCCTTGGTTGGTTTCAGAACTGCTGGGCCCCAGCAAGTAGTTCCCAACCCAGCCCAGCTGCTCGCCCAAGTCCACGCCTTACTAACTCAAAACACACCGCTCCACTGGTGCTCCCCTTTGTGCCGCGACCTACCATAGGACCGGTACGCCATCTGGGCGTGTGGTTGGAGGCAGGAGGATACGCGTCAGCAGTAATGGAGGGCCATATACTGGACAACGTGACGAAGCGAATCGCCTCTCTCAGAGCCCACCCTACTACCCTCACTGGCAGGGTTGTTCTTGCCAACTCTATGCTCCTATCCAAAGTCTGGTTTGGAGCCCACGCCATCCCCTTCTCCCCAAGCTTCTTCAAATCCCTGTATGCTTTGCTACAAGGTTGGCTTTAGTCAGGCCGCCCTCCACCAGTACGGCTAGAGGTCATGTTTGGCCCTCATCATCATGGTGGCATGGGCCTACTTGACTTCAAAGCCCATGCCGCCAAGATCCTAGGCATCTGGATTGCAGCCGTCACTGCTCCTACACTCCCATCCCAACACTGGTCCCGCGTGGCCCGCTCCAACTTCTCCCGAGCCTTGGGCCTCAACAAATCCATCAATCCCCACTCCCTGATGAAATACCTCGCATCACACACATCAGCCACAGGTCCTCACGGGACCAAAACCCACTACAAACGAATCCTACTCTCCATGTGAAGCGCAGAGTGGAGAATTCGTATTAGTGGACATACAACCCGAAGAGGCCGCCCCTCTCCTCAGTTCACACAAGAGGTACAGGGGCTACCCATCCATGATGGCGTGATCCCCATTCGACCCCAAGTCCTATCCAGGGTGGACTACCTGGACATGATGGACATCCCTTATTCCACTGAGACCCAAAAGACTATCTGGAAATACGCACACCATCCTCTGTTGCAGCCTCAAGTCCGTTCCCATGTGTGGCGCTGCCTGAGGCGGGTGTATCGTACAGCTGAGCGCTCTAATGCTTTACACTCATCCTGTGTCGTGTGTGGCCAGTATGGAACGCTGTTTCACCGCCTGGAGAAGTGCCCCACCTCTAAAGTAATATGGCGCGAAGTCCAACGTCTGCTAGGCCAGGATCAAACACATCCCTTCAGTCTGTCAAGAGATATGTTTGCTTCATCAATGGCCTCCCCCTCCCACCCTCCCTTCGTGCTCTGGTGGTTGCAATCGCCATGTGGACTATCCACACGATTGTCTTGGATGCCATCGCTGGATCCATCCCCACCCTCCCTGAAGCTGTCCACAGATTCCGGTCTCATTTGGTGGATCACTTTCAAGCGTGGATGTTTGGATATCTCCCACCACGTCGCCGGCAGCTGGTCTCCTCCTGGTTCCCAGTCTGGTTCATCAAATCGGACCCCTTCCTCCACACGTGCTCAATAGTGGCTACGCCCCCTACACACGTTCCCTCCCCTTCCCATAAGTGGCGTTCCCGCTGGCAACAAGAGATAGCATCGCTTCTCTGGGGTGCCTCACCTGGTACTGAGTTTTGTCTCGTCTGAGTCATATTCAGAAGTGTCCATCCCATGGTCGGCCTTCCCCACAATAAATTTAAAAATAATGTAATGTTAGCTTTATCCAACTTTGACTTAAGTTGGTTTTTTTCCTTAGAATTACTTGCCATTCTCATTAAATGATTATCATAGTCAATTGACTTCCTCCATGATTTCTGGATCAATTGCCTTCATTTATGACCTAGCTCTTGAAATAATACATACTTTCATCATTGTATCATGACAACATTTATTCTTTATAATTGATGGATTTTAACCAGATATATTCCTCCAGTAAATTATCATTATTTGGGATGAAACGACCAATCCTGGCAGAATGGCTCATTGAATGAATACTTGTGGTGTTTTGATTATTGTGAGGTAAGTTGCTCCCCAAATTTTGTTAAGCCAAATACATATTCTGCAAAGTTGAAGTGTGAAGATAGAGTGGGGCCAATTACTGGCCCAAATTAGGTTTATAGATCACTGGCAATTAGTATCCAAGGATGATCCGTTTATATAGTCATTGAATGTTGGAAGAGCCAAAAATTTCGAGTTTGAGGCGGCTGAGGATGTTTCTGGCGTCTAATATAATAATTGAATATTGCCTTGGAAAGGCGATTCCCCTATTAATCAACTATGGCAAGTCAAAATGTGTTATTGGTGAGAAGCCAAGTTATTTTAAGTTATCTAAGTGACTGAAGATGTTTACAGCACACAATTAATAAGTTGAACCTAAATCTAATTATAATTTATAATATGATTTATACAGCTCACTAGTGACTGAAGGCTGAGGATGAACCAAAACTAATATTTGGACATTGGGAAGGACAGGGCGAGAAGGTTGACACCAGGAAAGAGAGAAGCACAGTGGTAGGAAGAGAGAATGATTGGCTGTAAGATCCAGCCATGAGCTGATAGGTCAGCAAGGGGCACAGTAGCCCATTTGTACGTAAAAATACCTGGTGCTTCCCCCTCAATAAATATCTCATTTTACCTAATCTCCCATTTATTATAAGGTAATGTTAATTCTTGTTGGTTGGTAATTAGGATGTGGGATCCCCAAATGGCATGTGACATGCCAAGGGGTCAGCTGGCGCTGCTGGCCCTGTCACCTAAGGCGAAATGGAAAGGGTCAGCAAGTCTTCATACTTTTTGGCCTGTCAACCAGCAGAGTTTACTGTCGCTAGAAAAGCAATTTTCTAACAATAATTAAATCTGAATGTCAGCGCTACAGTTTTCTAGACTGGCGCCGAGGTCCAAAGGTGGCTCAAAGCTGCTGTTTGCAGAAAAAAGGTTGAGAAGGAAGCGGAATGTTGGGTAAGTTATTGGATAATTTTTAGGCTTAAAAGGATTTGATATCTATAGGGTGTGTTGGGACTCAGTGCCTTCAGTATTATTGGGGCTTTATCTGTTCAGGATCTTTACTAATCTTCTGGAATGGCCTCCTCATGGGCATCCTCAATGGATTGTGTTGCTCACCTGACTGAATGGGTGGAAACGCCGCCCCACATGACGCAGGAATAAGGGAGGAGGATCCTGAAATTGATTTAGCTCAGTTAGGTTTGACAACTGATTCAGAACGGCCTAATTTGGAAAAGGGGACTCAATTCAATTGTTATCTCAAATTCTGACAATGCCCCCCTTAAGATCCTGTCAGAAGGGGGAATACAGCCACAGGAACTGACCATGTACCCAATTTACTATGGTCTCTTGGTTGACTTCAGCAATGGAGTACTTGGACTTCACCCTATGAATGACTTTATAGGGCCCAGACCAAAGTACATCTAGCTTGTTCTGTCATCCTCCAGGTCGATGGTAGTAAAAGAGAACAAGGTCACCTAATTGAAAATCTGGTAAGGAGGGTCATCCAAGATTAGATCGGGATGTCTTTCTTCCAGTGGTGGTGATAATGCCTTGAGTGGCTTGGGCTTGAAGCCAGACAATTTCATTGGCTAGAGCCCTCATAGTTAATTCAGAGTTCTCAGGGGTGGAGGTCTCGAGCATTGGATGGACGCTACTTGGCAGGGTGCCCGCCCATATAGGGCTTCAAAGGGGGACATCCTGATTTCTTGGTGATAGCTTACTCGGTAGACAAGCAAGGCGCTGGGTAGATTATGGTTCCAACGAGCAGGGTACGAGGCAGCTAATTTTTGAAAATGGAAATTAGAGTTGTGTTAGCCCGTTCAACCGCCCCATTAGTGGAGGGGTGGTAAGGTGCAGCGAAACTCTGGGTAGTGCCAAATAGCGAGGTAAGTTCTTGCACTACCTGTGAGGTGAAGTTCAATCCGTTGTCTGAAAGTAAGGTTTGGGGGCACCTATTCTGGGTGAAAACGGATTGAACGAAGAAAAGGGCAGTGGCTTTGGCAGTAGCAGCTGGGACTGAAATCGCTTCAAACCACTTGGTTAGATGGTCCACAGCTAGGATAATATATTTATGGCCATGCAGCCCAGTGGGAAGAGGGCCCACCACATCAATGATCACCACATTGAAGGACCCAGTTGAAGCAACAACCAAATGTTGGAATTGGGGGTTAGCTTGTTCTTGCAATTGGCAAGCCATGCATTCTTCCAGGACCTCCTGGATAGTCTCTATCATGCGGTCCCAGTAGCATCGTGATTTCAACCACTTGTGAGATTTTCTGATGGCACCATGTCCCATGATGGAATGGCCTTCCAGGATGACATAGGTTCGAGAGGAGGGGCGGATATAAGGGAGCCACTTCTTGTTGACCTTTTTGTAAAGCAGCCCATCCTTAATTTGTGTGTCATGAGTCATCCTTTGGAGTTTGGCTTGGACTTCCCAGGGTTTCCAACTTCCACTGATCAGGTTGGCCTATTAAATCATATAGCCAGTCCTCCTTGGGGGTCAACGCTGCTAGCACCGGCATCCTAAAGAGGCCATCAGCATTCTGGTGAATTGTGCCTGCGTGGTGGACGATGGTGAAATTGTAGCTTTGCAGTCATAGAGCCCACCTGGCTAGCCAACCATTGGGGCCCTTCATTTGTTGAAGCCACCAGAGCGAGGAGTGGTCTTTAATAATAGCAAAATGGGTACCGTAGAGGTAAGACCAAAAATGTTTGATGGCCAATAGGACGGCTAGACATTACCCTCTCAGTGACGCTATAGTTCCGCTCAGATTTACTTAGCGTCTTACTAAAGTAGGCCACGGTGTGGTTGACCTGGTTTTCATCATGTTGGGCCAGGATAGCCCCAACAGTGACATCAATCACATTTGTGAACAACAAGAAGGGTTGGTCAAAGCAAGGGTGAACTAGAACGGGCTTAGTACATAGAGAGGTTCTTAAGGCATTAAAAGCCTGTTCTTGTTCAGGCCGCCACTTGAATGGCACATTCTTCTGTAAGAGGTAAAACAGTGGCTCCTCGAGGTCAGCAAATTGGGGAATAAACTGCTGATAATAGCCCACCATGCTGAGGAATACCTGGATATCCCTTAGGATTTGGTGGCATGTCATCTTTTCTATGGCGGCGATTTTTTCAGGTGTAGGCCAGATTCCGTCCTTGGAGACCTTGTTCCCCATAAACTCTAATTCAGAATGAAAGAAGGAGCACTTCAAGGGTTTTAGCTTTATGGACACCCTTTGTAGCTGATTGAAGACTTCCCATAGATGCTCAAGGTGCCCGTTAAAGGTTTGGAAGAAGACAGTAATGTCACCTAAATAAAAAAGGACGCAGGAAAGTTTTAAGTCCCCAAGGATCCCATCCATGGCATGTTGGAAAGTGGCCGGGGCGTTACAAAGGCCTTGGGGCATCACGGTGGTCTTGAATAGTCTCTCATTGGCTATAGCGCCCACTTAGCCTAGTCCTTAGGGGCGAGCTCAACCTGCCAATACCTGCTGGCAAGGTCCATGGTGGAAAAGTATTGGGATCCAGCGAGCAGATGGAGGGAATCGTCAATTCAGGGTAAAGGATAACTGTCCTTTTTAGTGATGGAGTTGAATCATCAATAATCTATCACCACTAAATGGTTGCCATCCTTATTCTGAACCAGCAGAAGAGGAGAGGCCCAAGGGCTGCATGAGGGCACCAGGAGTCTGGTGTCAAGTAGTTGTTTTAGCTCAACAGTCACCTGGGCCTCCTAAACCTTGCTCTTTCAGTAAGGTCAGGACCGGAAAAAAGCATCCCCAGTTTCTACATGATGGAGGACCCCATTCATTCTTCTGAAGTCATAGGTTGAGATCGAAAAAGGTCCAAATGTTTTTCCAACAACGCTAGTATCTTATGCTGTTGGTCATCTGAGAGGTCTTTACTGATATTAGTTCAACCAAATTAACCAGGGGTGGAGCTTTTAAGCCAAAGTCTCTCAAGTCCCCAAAGTTTCGGATTTCAGTGATAGCTTCCACTGGTAGTAGGCGGACATAGGCGGCAGGGCTGTTTGGACCTACTATTTTGGGTTTATCAGTAAGGTTGGCCAACAGCACTGATATAGATCTGGCAAAGGCTAGATCTAGGATCCCCGGACAAGTTAGTGCCTCCTTTGGGGATGAATTGTCTAGGCCTCAGACCTCTAGCAGGTACCCTGAGGGGATTTTGATATGGACCCAGGTATTGGCAATTACCTGAGATTTTGGGGGAATGGTAGTTGCCTTAGGTAAGTAAATTTGCATGCCTTCTTGGTCATCAACAGCAGGAGGGGGCAGTCAGACTCAGGAACCCCTAATATGATATTCAAGCTTATTGATTCACTTTTCACTTTCTAGCAGACAAGCCCGGGCTTTAACCTCAGTTTTAGAGTTGTAGGGTCTCAAAAATAATCGGGATATGATGACCAAGTAAGGATAGAAATCCGCTGTCATAATGGAGCACTGCTGAATAGTCTCGAAGAAATTGAGTCCTGAGGAGCAGGTCATAGTTAGGGTTATCCAGAGAGATGGCAGGCGTGCCTACAGTGAGCTTACTAAATCTTATTTTTAATGAGGAATAAGCTCTTATGGATCAGGTGCACTGGGGGCCAGCCATTCCATACTCCATATAGTGCAGCATATTGGGAGCGATCTTGAGTGTTTCATCAATCTGGAGGATATGACATTTATGGGGGAGCCACTGTTGACTATGGAATGGACTGGTATCTTATGAACTTGAACTGCGACCCAGGTGACCAGGCTTCCAAACTAGGGCGGCAGAGTGAGGAACATGGGAGTGTCATCAGAAGAAGAGTAAGCAGTATCAATTTCTTTATTATCATTGGATACCAAAACTTCTTCTCCAGATTCCATAGCTCCTGGTTTATTCAAGTTTTGGAGGATTCTTGAGTCTGGGTGGGGTCGTCAGCACGAAGTGCCTCATCCTTCATGCTGACTGCCCTTTTCCCGCCTCCTCAGCAAATCGTTTCCAGAAGTCCTTGGTGCTGTGTCTGGAACTGTTACAGTAAGTGCATCTGGATCGAAGATTTTTCTGTTTTTCAACCACATGGACTCTAGGACGGTTAGAGGGGCCAGTGGAGGTAGCCTTAAAGTGTAAAGTCGACATAGGGATCTCATAAAGGGCCTCCTTAATTTTTCAGATGAAGGTAAACCCATTCTCCTGGCTGATCAAATGCATCTGGACCTCAGGGTAGGATCCCAACGCAGAAATGACAGCGGTAATAGTGTCATCAAGGGTGATATGATTTGTGGTGACCAAGGGTTGAGCTTGGGCATAAATGCAGCAGGTGAACTCTGTAGGGCTTTCTCCTTTGTTTAATCGGATACCCATGAAAGCCTGTTTTTGGTTGGTTAAGGTTTTGTTGATACCAAACTCTTGGATTAAAGCTGTGCGGACTGATTCCAAGTTGTGCACTCCTTCAAATGAGGGGTAATGATTTCCCAGGCAGTGCTATCTAAGCAGGAGTGGATATGTTTTCCCTTCTGCCAATTGGTGGCCTCCTCCATGGAGCTTTTGTGATCATACAGGAAGGATGTAATGCTCTATTGGCCAGGAATGAACCTTTCTTTAAATCTAGGTTAAAGTTAGTTACCAGAGGAGCGGAGAGGGTGTTAACACCAGGGATAGTGTTGGCTCCAAAACCTCAGTTTCCACATAGTTTTGGGGCCCTGCTAGTCTAGCCAGCGTCATAGGACCTCAAGTTCCTCCTGTACATCGTCCAAATTTTGGTTGAGGGAGGAAATGGAAACTTGTCTGTGACTTGCTTTTTATAGAGATTTTATGTCAGCATGATGGCGGTGAAACTGGTTTTTGAGGGTGGTCAGGTAGGTCTCAAACCCTCAACAAGTTTGCTCCAGCCAAGAGATGTGGGCATTGGTGAGCTCAGCAAAAATACTTAAGTTGCCCATTTCATCTGATAGGGCGTCAATGGAGACCCTAGGGTCAAGAGGGACTCCATCCGTTTGGAGTCTACATCCTTTGCCTACATTTCGAATTTGTTCACGTAAAACAGCCAAGGCTGTCATCACATCCTTCCGCCAGGGGTCCTCAGGGCCAGCAGCTGTGGGAACTGAGGGACCTGGGGCCCATGAGGACCCTCTGGCCCTTTAGGACCTTCACGCCCCACAGGACCTTCAGGCCCCTGAGGCTCTTCAGGACCTTCACCCCTAGATGGGTAGTCGCGGGAGGCCAGCCCCCAATAGTGTTGTTGTAGGGTCCTTACCAGATCCTCAACTTGGAGGAGGCGTTGAATCCAATTTGTTTCGAGGTATTGGACATTCTGACGCAGTTCATCCTCAAGATACCCAGAGATCCTGTGATATAACACCATTACCTGATTTCAATCTCCATTAATCAGCTGTCGATTATCAACTATGGCCTCATGATTGTCATTAATGAAGGAGAAGGCTGCATTATAGAAATTGACAAGATGGGTGTGTAGGGCCTGGGAGAGCCCCAGTTGGCGTGAGACTTCTTGATGGTTGCAACCCAACCAGTTGGAGTAGGTGATGGATAGGGGGGTGAATGAAATGGCGGAGGTAATGTTTGGGGCCCAATGTGAGTTTTGCTGGTGGTAGTTGGACTGAGCTGTGAAGGTCGCGCATGGTAGAGGGAATGGCGGAGGCGCGGGAATGACTAGTGCAGACACTTGCAGAGTAGAAGCCATTTACTAGTTGTGGGATTACCTCATTAATGTTTTCATACTGAAGTTGGTACTGAGTTTCCATCAATAGAAGGAAGGGTAAACTGGAAAGTGGCTCAAAATTCTAAAATTTCAGATTGGGCGGCCAGTATTTTTATGACACGAGGTGCTAACCCATTGGGCAACGCTTCTCAACTGACCAGCGGTTTGGTCTTTTAGGCTTCTAGTATTTTCCATCATGATAGACATATTCACTTGGGACAGCTTGAAGCCCCCTGTAGTGAGCACCACTCTTGTCAGCGCTACAGTTCTCTAGACTGGCGCTGAGGTCCAAAAGTGGCTCAAAGCTGCTGTTTGCAGAAAAAAGGTCGAGAAGGAAGCAGAAAGATGGTTAAGTTATTAAATAGTTTATTAGGCTTAGAAGGATTCAATATTTACAGGGTGTGTTGGGACTCGGTGCCTTCAGGATCATTGGGGCCTCATCTGTTCTGAATTTTACTGATCTTCTGGAATGGCCTCCTCGTGGGCATCCTCAATGTATTGTGTTGCTCACCTGACCAAATGGGTGGAAACGCCGCCCCACATGACGCAGGAATAAGGGAGGAGGATCCTGAAATTGATTTAGCTCAGTTAGGTTTGACAACTGATTCAGAACGGCCTAATTTGGAAAAGGGGACTCAATTCAATTGTTATCTCAAATTCTGACACTGAAAATTCTTCTTCTTGGTTGAAATACAGCAGAACAGGCCCTTGCAGTGCTAGATTGTTCTGCAAATATACTGCAATTCCTTTTTCAAACCTTGAGCTGTTCTCCGCTTAATGCAACACAAGATTCACATAATTTATCAGTTTCCACCCAACTTGGGCGGCAAAATGTCCCAAAACACACCTTTCCAGTAGTGATTACTTATTTATACATTCATTCTGAACCATTATGTTTCTTCCACATCAAGACTTGATTCTGCCAATTGTTATATTTCTTCATAGCGTCATCTTCATATTCCACTATACTTTAATCCTCATCATCTGCAATTTACTCCTCTAAGGTAGTGACATCAGCTTATGTTGCCAAACTCAGCACGTTCTTCTAGGACATTGCGCTGATAATCTTCTTCTAGATTTTTGGCCTGAAAACTTAACTTCACCTGTAGTATGCACCAATGTAAGCTTTTTGACTACTGCTCGAAATAGTTCAAGTTTACTGCACAGGTACTAATGCGTTGTAATATAAGTAGTTATATAGTTAATTGTATATATTTGGTTGGTGTTAGTATGTGGACTAACACCTAGTTGAATCTTCAGCCAATATGGAGTAATGCTATCTCCCTCTGTTTTTATAGAACTTAAGATACTGATAAACTGAGGGAGCTCTTCCCTCTAACGCTTCTTTCTGAATGGTACTTGATACTAGAACTTAACCTAATTTTAGCTTCAGAGGTTCCTAGTTACTTTCTTGACGCAAGAGCCTGAAGAGATCAGAAGCAGTAATAAGTAGCCAAAGGGTCTTTGATCATTCCAAGCTCTATTTCAAGAGTAAAATACAACAATTGTAAACAGGCTAAATATAAAAGTATCTAAATTATACATATTTTGATCTAATTTATTATAAAACATTTTCTGGGTTTTAAAGGACAAAAAGCGCACAACTTTTCAGCTAGCTCACTGGAGATTAGTTAATTATTGCAAATTTAGTTGAGGTAAGTTGAACAGTGTATGTGTCAGGCGGACAGCAAGTAAGAATTAGACTGGCCTGCCAGCCTAGATGCCAGAGCATCCAAGTGGCAAACCAGAATGCCAGAGGCACTACTGCTGGTACAAATAATATGGAACTGGAAGGGAGTTTAATTTTTAACAGATAAAAACAGGATTTTGGAGGAAGTTGTTTTTATTGGAAAATTTAAGGAAGGAGAATCGACCAACAATTTTCTCGGTGTGATGCGCCTGATTAAATAGTCATCAATTTTGAGGAAAAACAAGCCAGGATCAGGTTCCGTAAGTTTGACCTAAGAGGCGAATTATTCAGGAAATGGGTGGGTTAGTTCCCTGGGAACTGACATCGCAAAATTTGGTGGCAGGCTGAGTTGCAGTCAGTTTTACCTAAGTGGTGAACTATTTGGGAATGGGCAGGTTAGTTCCCTGGGGACCAACATCGCTATATTTGGCAGCAGGCTAAGTTGCAATCAGTTTGACCTAAATGGTGAACTATTTGGGAATGGGCGGGTTAGTTCCCTGGGGACTGACATCACAAAATTTGGTGGCAGGCTGAGTTGCAGTTGGTGGCATTGCGTCAGGCGCAACACCTGATTTGCTGGCAGGAATCTGCCCATTGACGCTGATGCATGATAGATTTGGGAGAAGGGATTTTTTGATCAACATGTAATCTGAATCGCAACTGTCAGGCATTCTGGCCAATAGCTCAGTCTTCATACCTTTTTGACCATTTAAAATCTGAGTATCAGGCTGATTGCTGCTCAAATTAGTTGATATTGATTCCATTTTAGCGATCTCGGCACAGATTTTACTAATTCCTCATAACAGTTCTGATGAGGAGAGTGCAGGGACTGGAAGCGGGATCTGAAGTGGAAGGGCTATTACCCAGCACTCATCTACCACATGAGCGAGATTGCCCTGAGTAACGAGGGGTATGGCCATCCTCTTTGGTACCTTCTTGCTCAGGAATGGAAAGATGGCCCAATCAACACCCAGAGGACGTTCACTGGGACTTAAATTACCCTTTCCTTTTTCCAAGAGAAAATCCTCATCACTGGGAAGCTGTACGAGAGCCACCTTCTTGTGCGCCTTGGGTGACTTGATCGCCATCACTGACGCAGGTTTTTTTGGGGAAATGGAGAATCTCAGGGTAGATATGTGGAGCACTTTGACCAGGTTCATGCAATTCGCGCAATTGTGCGCCTTGCCCCAACTGTTCTTGTAGGCAAGATATCCTTTCCAAGCCATGAGATATTGGATGGAACGTCGCAATTTCTGGAATGCTAGGATAGCTTCTTCCTCAGCCTCTTCCTCATTTTTAACAATGATCAGTTCCAGTTCTATGGGAATTGCACCTTTGATTGGCGACATCTGGGAAACTACTGGGCTTTGGGGAACAAACTCATTGCAAGTTGAGGTGTCAGACCCTACTGACATGGGCAATATAGCCATGGCAACTATGGGGTATGGGTTTTGAGTTTTAAGTGGGATGAGACTAATGTGGGCAAAGATAATCTTCTTTATGACCTGATTCAGTTGGAAATAGGGACCATTGCTGCGCCAATATCTACAAGAAAGGCGGAAATGGTAGAGATTGATGGTTAATCGATTATGTCAGGCGGACAGCAAGTAAGAATTAGATGGCCTGCCAGCCCGGATGCCAGAGCATCCAAGTGGCAAACCAGAATGCCAGAGGCACTGCTGCTGGTATGACAATTATGGAACTGGAGGGAATTTAGTTTTCAACAGATAAAAACAGGATTTTGGGGCGAGTTGTTTTATTGGAAAATTTAAGGGCGGAGAAATGACCAACAATTTTCTCAGTGCAATGTGCCTGATTAAATAGTTATCAATTTTGAATGAAAACAAGCCAGGATCAGGTTCCGCAAGTTTGAACTAAGTGGCAAATTATTTGGGAAATGGGTGGGTTTCTTCCCTAAGAACTGACATCACAAAATTTGGAGGCAGGCCAAGTTGCAGTCAGTTCACCCTAAGCGGTGATCTATTTGGAAATGGTCAGCTTAGTTCCCTGAGGACTGACATCGCAAAATTTGGCAGCGGGCTGAGTTGCGGTTAGTTTGACCTAAGCGGTGAACTATTCAGAAATGGGTGGGTTAGTTCCCTGGGGACTGACATCACAAAATTCAGAAGCGGGCCAAGTTGCAGTTGGTGTCATTGTGTCAGGTGCAACGCGCAATTTGCTGGCAGGAATCTGCCCATCAGGGGTGATGCCTGACGGATTTGGGAGGGGGGGATTTTTTTGATCATCATGTAATTTGAATCACAACCATCGGGCATTCTGGCCAATAGCTCAGTCTTCATACCTTTTTGACCATTTGAAATCCAAGTATTGGGCTGATTGCCACTCAAATTAGTTGCGATCAATTCCATTTCAGCAATCTTGGCGCAGATTTTACTGATTCCTCATAACAGTTCTGCCAAGGAGAGTGTGGGGACCAGAAGCAGGATCTGAAGCAGAAGGGCTATTACCCAGCGCTCATCTACCACATGAGTGAGATCGCCCTGAGTAACGAGAGATATGACCATCCTCTTCAGTACCTTCTTGCTTGGGAATAGAAAGATGGCCCAATTGATGCCCAGAGGATGTTCACCGGGACTTATAGGATGGACATTACTGATACTAAAAATAATGACCAAAAAAGACAAACCAAACGCCCTAAATGAGTAGTGAGACACCAAAACAAAAGGGAAATTAACCTACCAGGTGTAGCAGTCGTCCCACACACACACACACACACACACACACACACACACACACACACACACACACACACACACACACACACACACACACACACACACACACACACACACACACACACACACACACTCACACACCATGGTGGAGGGGGAGGGGGAGGGGGATCAGGCGTATTATTGATTTCATCTTCTTAATTGAAGAGGCGGATCAAAGCTGAGAGCAAGGGGGTTAGGGCATCCGCAGGATGTGGGTCAAGGAATTTAGATAACTGTTTAGTTCTCTGGTAACAATCTGGGCCTGGAGCATAGCCTCCAGGAATTTGACAACATGGTGTTTGGCTTGTATGCATGCATCAGAAAGCTGGGAAAATTTTATGATATTGGCTCCGATGATTCATGTGGTGGGGGAAAATTCTGCCAGTGCAACAACTTGCTTGATAGCAGAGGTGGCAGTTTCCTTAACCGTTCCATTCCCACTTTTTCAACCTCAGGGAAATTGGTAGGGAAATCGGTTATATGTAGCCCTTTATTAAATTCAGTGATAGAGAGTGCCACAGCTTTGCGGAGATGGCAGCTATCAGGAGAGGCCACTGCAGCCTTGGCAAGTTGATAGCCACTCAAAAATGGGGTAGAGGTGGGTTTGGGGACATATTTTTGAGTGGGAACAGGGCATTAAAATCTGAAGGTAGATACAGTTCCAAATTAATTGGAAAGTTGGGAGGTGGGACAATTTCCCCAGATACAGTTATTTCATCCAATAAGTCCCAGAGATTTTAGTTGAGCATGATTGATTTGAAGGGACGTGGTTTTGGTTGGGTAAGTTTTGGGGCGTGAAATTGGTTTGATTTGATTTGGGTCCAAACCTGCTCCTGATCAAGTAAATTGTGAGAAATTAAGCTGTCTTGGGCTTTGGTTGCAAAGGTTTTGTTATTTTGAGCGTTCCAATGGAGGGGGTGGGGGAGCAAAAATCCCCACTCAAACGCTTTCTGTGTGGCCTCATGTGTGGGCTTGGCGGATTCCGCTTGTTTTAAATTGTAGCTACAGTTTTTTTTGGAATAATCCAACTCATGGAAGAGGGGTAAATGGTGCAGCCGTTGCCAATACAAGGCCAAAAGAAGTGATCTGGTGCAGATGGGATATGGGCACGTGGTGGGATGTTCTGGGCTATGGTTGGCTTGTGGGGGGTAATGGTGGCCATTGCCCATAGCGCCGCTAACTGCTCAGCTTCGCTCAGGACCAGGAAGTGGAGGATGGGTTTGTACCATATTTGGACAGCCCAATCATTAATTCTTCATAGAGTGTTTGAGGGGGAAGGTGTGAAGGAAGGTTTGCAAAGGTCACCACCATTGCGGTGTCATTGGGGAGGCATGTACGGGTTGTGGTAATAGGTGTGTTTTATATATTAAAGGCATAGTTGCTGCAGCAGCTGCATCCTCTTCAGTGTGAAAACCAATACCAAAATAGCTCTTATAAGGGCGGAAGTCAATAAATCCCACTGGTGAAAATGTGGTCATTGCCAGCTCTATTTCTTTGTCAGCATATAGGAAGAGACGCCTGTATTCAACTTGGAGGCAAAAGTGAATATTGGATTGGGGTAGGGCAAGTGGATGTTGGCAGGTTGGGTGGACTTGTGCTAAATGTAGTAATAAGTCCCTTGGAGAGACAAATCGGCCTGATGCATTAGGTGGGCTGGATGAGCTCATCTGTGTACGTTTGCCCACTGAGCGGAAAATGCTAGCAGGTGGAGTGCCGCTGCCTCACGCTGGGGCAGCAGGTGGCGGATCCGCTGACATAAATGGAAAACTGATATGGTGTAGGTGGCGATGAAAAATTAACAGATGCTTTTTTGATATTTTTGCTTGAAAGTGATGTCAGAGATTAGTTAATTATTCTCCACAGATACTGACCATTAGATTAGCTTCTGAATATAATGGGGTTTCACTTTAGTTAATCTCCATTAGGGTAAACTTCTTAGTTTGGCAGCCATCTATAAGTATCAGGAACCAAACACTGATTACATAGGGGCCGCGGTGCCTAATTATACCTACAAATTAGCACCAAAGCAGGCACTAAAAATGCTTTAGTAGTTTTAACAAACGCCCTAATCTTTTGGTATGAACAATCCATAATATTAATTTGAATACCAGCTACTAAGACCTCATCAAATTACCTAATTATCATTGTCAGGGATCATCCCTTCTGAGAATTAAGCAATCTGGCAGATCAACTGACAAAAAAATAAGCGAAACCAATCATCAGATTGCATCCTTTGATTGGTTATAAGTAATTGATTTATCTAGGAACCATTACCAAATTATAGATTGTTTATTAAAAATCTTCAAATTGCTAATCTGTAAGTAAGATACATAATTTGGCCAACCAAAATTCCAACAAGGGGCGATGAGTATTCAAATAATTTTTTTCTTTTGGAATCACTATAAACAGAGTATATGGTGATTTTTATACCCTAATTTCACCCAACATTCTTGAAGAGAGTAATATCAGACAATTGGAGGTTTGACTAGTAGATTAAAATGTTCCAGTATTGAATAGTTTAAATAATATTAGAAATTTTATGGTTGACTCTCACCAAAACAGTTTGGATTAAGCTAATATGTCTACCTCTAACTCTCACATAATAGATTGACTTGATTTAACATTTTAGATTTAACCTTAAGTGGAATAGAGAACTGACTTAGATTTTCACTAACGCTCTAACATGAATTTAGTGCTACCTCCTAAGAAGAAACCCCTTTTTTATAGACCTGAAGGGGGTTCCAGAGGATAAAAATATTTTACCCACCAATCAAGACTAGGAATTTTATAATTTGCTAAGGTAAATAAATTTTAAGATGGCTGATTAGAAAGTATATTAAGTCATTAATGCATGGATTCGTCACCATGCTGTCAACAAAACACCTAAGTTTAAGTCATAAAAAGCTAAAAAGATTTTTGAAATTTCTAATAGGCCAAATTGTCATTCAGCTAAATTGAGCTAGCCTCTGCTTACCCTGAATTTACTCACTCCTCTCTTTTTTAACCTTTGAGTACTATATATACTGGGAGGCATTATCTTAATAGTGTTTCACTTGTTGTTCCCATTTTTAAATTATTTAAAGTTAAATCTATTTGTGTTCTACTTCCACCCCAAAGTTTAAAACAGACTTCATAAGTTTTAACACTCCTGAATCTGCTATATTGTTGAGATCCTGTGCCAAAGCTCTTGCAAGAAATATATTGCCAGTATCTAACAAAAAGCTTTGGATACAGGTATACAAAGCTTGTTACTTCTAGAGAATAACAACGCAAAGAGTAAAAATACCAGTAATTTTTCACCTGTGTATTAGTCCCTGTCTTCATCTTCGTCATACCAAAGCTTAGAACAGATTGATCTAAGTTTAACACAAAAGTTAAACAAAAAATGAAGGGCATGATGCACAAATAAACAAAAAATATCCAGAAAAGAATCTCTTAAATTCAACCCTACTGCGCATCAGAAAGTGGTAATAAAAATATAAGAAATCACATCCTGAAGTTCAACAATAAGCTCTGTTTATGTATCAAATCATACTTACAGAGGTACACATACAAGCTGTTGCACAGTATCAATGCACATACCCAGAGGATAACAAGAGAAGAAACCTTAAGACTGCATATGCCGCAAATTATGATGACAGAAACCATCTCCCACAGTAGGATTAATTTTTGATTGATGTCATAACTGGTTTGTAAAAGTGTTTCTTGATGAGAGAGTCACAGGAGAATATTTTTCCATGTGCTGTGGCGACGGAAAAGTCAAAATGCTGGGACTTCAGATTATCAGATCTGTTCCTAAGGAATTAGAAGAACTCTTTAACAGCCAGTCCTCAGAGGCCAAAAACTTCCATGAGTACAATCACAACTTCAACAGCGCATTGGCTTTTGCATCCATTGATGCCATGATGGGCCACAGTTTTGCTGGAAGAGAGATTAGTACCATACAAAGTCTCAGGAGATGTACACTTTATAACTTCTCACTTGATTTCAACTGAAAGACTTGCATATGCCTGTCCCTTTTACGTTGACTCTCAACAAGCACTCAAGGAGAGAATAGGAAGGTCTGAGATTAACAAATGCTAGGCGAATGTTATGAGCAAGTTGGACACTGTGTTGAGGTGATCCAATATGTACGCACAGGCTTACAAGATGCTCAAGATTATTGTTGCCCAAGTTGGAGAGCCTTAATATCTAAAGCTCATGTTTTAAAGACCCATAGAAGGACAAAAGGAAATACATTGTTAAATTGCAAGTGAGGTTGCGATTGTCTTAATGGAAGAAAGTGAAAACCCTCCTCAAAATAATAACTTTAATGTTATCCATAACCAGCATGGACTCCTCAAATACACCAACATGAGCCCTACATTGATCTGATGCTCTTTTTTCTGAAGACCACTGAAGTGAACTTGGATGAGGCCCAAGCATGATTAACATGGGACGAAGACAAACTGCAACTTAAAACAGGATAACAGTGCAGCAGTTCTACAAATACAAGCTGATAGAGATAGACAACCATGGACTAACTCCTCTTCATTATGGCTTCAAGCTCTTTCAGTAGTATTTATTTATCTCCTATGTGATATATGAGCCAAACAAACTCTTCTATATTTTTCAGAATCAAAACAAACTTAGCACTGAGAAGTTTCAAGGACTTATGGATGTCCTTTCTCAAGATGAAGTTTACAACCATAGACTGATGGGAAGAGCTTCATATTGCCTTTGACATTATACAGAAGTCCAAATTATATGCAACAATATTTCAAGGACGTCATAGAAAGTGTGAACCAGTACAAAGAACTTGATATTTTCATCACGCTCACTCGTAATCTAAACTGGACTGAGATAACAGATGAACTGAAGCCTTGAAAAACTCCTCAAGACTAACCAGACTTGGTGGCAAGAGTGTTTCCCTCAATCTTAAAGTTATTTTAGGCATGCTCAAAGATGATCATTTTTAGAGATGTCTTGCCCTCATTTAAGTTGTTGAGTGGCAAAAATGGTGTTTCCACATGCCCATATCTTGATGATGCTGAAAAGTAATGACAAAATCAGAAGAAGAGATATGATTTGAGGAAAGTAGTCTGCGCTGAGATACTAATGAGATTGCCAAACCAAATCTTTACATTACTATAACCCAGCACATGATTCATGGACTGTGTAAAGCTTAATCATGACTGTGTTTTTATAAACATGGCAAATGCACAAAGGAGTTCCCAAAAAAATTCAACCCTGAGACTCAAGAGAATGTTGACGGCTACCCTCTTTACAGAAGAAGAGATGGTAATTCTTTCATGAAGAATAAGTCAGGATTGTCAATAAATGGGTAGTCCCATACAAGTTTCTCCTCAAATAGTTTAATGCTCACACTAATGTGGAGGTTTGTAACTGTGAAGGCGAAAAAGTATTTTTACAGATATATATACAAAGGTCATGATTGCGCAAAGATGGAAATCACCTCTGAAAAGAATGAGCATGATAAAATTCTTGATACAGTGATGGTCGAATGATGATGGCTCTGAAAGCGGCTTGGCGACTCTTTGGATTTAAAATGCACTCTCAAAGCCACCATATTGAGAGATTGGAAGTTCATTTACCTCATCAACAGAATATTAAGTTTCTGGAAGGTCAATAACGTCAGTCATTAAAAATACTTTCTTAAAAATAAAACTTTGACTGTATAATTCAGACTGTGTCATTCAGACCCTGATGCAAGTGAGGTACTCTACAAAGAAGTCAGAAAATCAATGTAATTTGTTAATGGGAAATGACAAAACGAGTGCATCATTTGGATACAATTTCCCAGATGTAAATTATCAGTACATTAGGATTATGAGTAATATTTCCTGTGACTTCTTCTTCTAAAAATTTAAGGGCCAAAATCATTTGAGAACATGAGCCTTGTTAATGGCATTACATGTGGAACATTCAAGGAGACAGCAAGAGCCAGGGAATTTCTTTAGACAACAAGGAATGATCATGATGTCTTGAGGAATCTTCAGGATATCAGTTTGCAAAATCTGAGGGATCTTTTTTCCATCATTCTGGTGTTCTGCAATCCTCAAAATCCTAAATCTCTTAAATTATTTGATCAGCATCTGAAAAATTTAAGTGACGATTTGAGATGGGACACTTTGCTGATGTTTTCAAAGAATTATGCATTGTAGAAATCAATGAAATTTGTAACTTCACGGAACAAAGAATTCTTATTTTGGTATTCCTGATCCAGTCTTCCGCGTTAATCAAGATGAAAGTTATGACCAAGAGGAAGAGAAGAGACTTGGAAAATAATGCTATGCCAAATGCAATTGAGAGCAAAGATACGTTGTTGACAGCATTCTGCAAGCCTGTGATGAAAGAAAAGACAAAAACTCTTTTCTATTTACAAACCTGATGGAACTGGCAAAACTTATATCTACTACACTTTGATGCATATTTTAAGAAGATTTGAAAAGGTTATAATTCCAGTAGCTTCAACAGGAATTGCACCGACATTGCTGAAATGTGAAAGGATGGCTCACTTGAGTTTTAAGCTACCAGTGCCACATAAAAAATAAACATCACTCCTAACCTAAGGGCAAAAAGAATATCGCAAGTTTGATGCTGCTACCTTAGTTTTCTGGGACAAAGTAGCAATGATATTAGGACATACTCTTGAAGTTCTTGATCTGCTTCTTTGGGATATGATGAAATGTAAAAATTTATTTTGAGGTAAAAGCATTTTGTTGGGCGGAGACTTCAGGCAATGTTTACCTGTTTTTCCAAGATGAGATCAAGCAGCAAACATTGGAGAATCTCTCAAGCAACGTAACCTCTTCTACTCATTTAAAGAATCTAAGCTCACCCAAATATGAGAGTGGATTGCAATGAAAAAGTATTTGCTGAATGGTTTCTGAAACTTGGAGAAGTCCTTCTGCCACATGCAGATTTTTTGGTGACATTAATTTTCCAGATCCCTGACCCTTGCATCTCTAAAAAAGATTTGGTAGAACTGATCTTTGTAATTGATCTTAATCCCTCATCCTGTGAGTCATCCAAAAATGTTGCAACCCTGACACCAAGAAATGAAGATTGGCTTGAGATAAACATAAGATTATCAACAAAATCCCTGGAGAAGCCAAAATTACAACAGCATTAACAATATTAAATGTGATGATTCAGAGGAACAAAATAATTATCCATTGGATTTCATCAACTTGCAGACTCCTTCAGGAATTCCTCCTCACATACTTAGACAGAAGATGGGATAAATCGGCATGCTGCATTATAACTTGGTCACAATGAAAGTATTGTGCAATGGAACATGAATTATCTTTGAAATATGGGTTAACATGTTCTTGATGATGAAATCCTTATTGGTGATCATGTCAGCAAACGTGTGTTCATTCATTGGATTAATTTATGTACAAGCCAAGCTGAGATTCCATTAAAGCTGAGAAGGTGAGAATTTCCTACTAGGCTGTTGTTCATCATGACAATAAACAAGTCCCAAGGTCAGACCTTTGACAAAATTGAACTTTATCTTCTAGCTCCAGCTTTTGTACATTGTAAGTCTGGAGACTCAACCTCTTGGGTTAGACCAGGAAAATGTCCCTTATAGGAAGAAGAAGGGGCCAATGCCCCTGTAAAGCCCTTGGCTAAACTGGGGACTTGAGACATGTGGTTGATTAACGTTGGGTAACCACATTGGCCTTGTTGATTCTCAGCGTAAAGGCTTGATTCCGCTAAGTCAGTTTGCACAGGGTATTAGTCACTGAGCAACCAAATCAGATGATATGAAGATCGCCAACTTTAATAAAACTTGATGAATTATATATGGAGCAATAGCCCCCTTTTTTGACCTTTATTATGTTATACAAATTGCAGACTTATCTGCAACCACCTAATCACGGAAAAAGACCTCCTCTTCAATCCTCCGTGTGACTCTTTTTTTAGTACTAGATGGTCCCAACCTCCGTGTGACTCTTTATATCTCAGTTACCCAAGCTGGATGCAATCTTGGCTTGATAGTCTTCTATTTTTTTAGTACTAGATGGTGTAGTCTTCTATTCCTCTTCCATTTTCTAGAAGCTCTCATTTATATTGAATCTCGGCGTAATTCCTTTTGATTCGCCAAATGGTCAACATTTTGATCAATTATTATCCATATACCTTTTCTGTCAATCTCAAGACTTGTGTCGATTCCCCTCCAGTCTGCCAGTATGGGTAGCATATTATCCAGTCATATCAACTTCATGACAATACTACCCCCCTTTGACTGGACGATAGGCTCTTACTGTTTATATGCTCAAAGGAACTTTTCATGAACTTTGTTGATAATCTGAACCCCTGAAGGTTCATTGATAGTGTAGACATACATGCCAGTCTTCTTGATTATCTCAAACAGCCCAGACCATATTTTGGAGAGCTTGTTTTTCCGCCCAAATCCATGCTGGTCATGGAAGAAAACATGATCCCCTACAGCGAATAGTGGAAGTCCGCTCCATCTCTTCTGATCAGCTGCCTGATTGTGAATCTTTTTGGCTAAACAGGTAGAGTAGGCTTCCATTTGCAGCTTAATCAATGTATCCGTTAGACTCTTCAAATATCACTGAGGGTCCACACCACCAGTGTCTTCTACGCACGAGTAAAGCAAGGCAGGCAGATCCAGATGTCAACCATACAGCAATTGAAAAGGGCTCTTACCAGTGGACGAATGATAGCTGATATTATATGTGAACACAGCAGTGGGTAGAAGGGCACTCTATTCTGAGGGTCGATCCTTTACCAATTTATGGATTATGTTCATTAGGGTTCCATTGACCTGCTCCACCAATCCATTTGATTTTGGATGATAGGGGGTGGTCAAAAACCCGCGGATTGCCATCAACGCGTTCAACTTCAGCAAGATGTGAAAAGTCAAATTGGTTCCATTGTCCATTAGAATGAACTGAGGGAAGGCGTGTCACTTTTATAAAACACTTCCATAATAAACTTGGTGGTAGTGACCGCGCCCAAGTCATTATTGGCCCTAGCCTCCACCCATCAAGTCAAATGATCAATGTCAATGATTATATACTTGGATCAATTAGAACTAGTTGGCAGAGGTCCCACTACACCAATGGAAATGGTGTGCCAGGTAAACTGAGGTTTAACAAGCTGGTATGTGGTCTTCTTTTGTAATGGCTTTTCCACTTGACACTAATGGCAACAACTAACCATTTCCAACACATCGTAATGCATAATCTCCCAGTAGTAATGGGGTCACAAAAACTCCAGAATTTTCTACAATCATTCATGTCCTACAGCCCGATGAGCATCCATAATAATCGCAGGTCTAGCTGAGGGTTTAGGAAAATCAGCGTTGAGTCTCCAATCCGCTTGTATAGTTCCCCCATGTAGAAAAGTATCCTCCCTGAGCACATTTAATACCTTGATCACCCGTGGCGGCTCATCCTGGTATTTTTTTGCAACCATCTTCTTGTACATTATATCAGCTAAATCCACCGTGATAAAGACTATTGGCAGCCGGGAAAGACAATCTGCATTTGATGTTTCACTCCCAGACAGTGTATTATCTCAAAATTGTATTTTTGGAGCTTCAGTGCCCAACGTGTGAGCTGTCCTTCGCGGTTCACATAAATTCTGCAGCCAATGCAAGGAAGCATGGTCCATCACTACTTGAAATATTACCCCATGTAGATATACCCAAAACTGTTTGTAAGCGTAGATCACCACTAAACACTACCACTCGATCATGGTGTAGTTTCGTTCATGACAGTTCAAGCTTTGACTACTTAATGTGACAGGATGCTCCACGCCGGCGTCGCCCTTTTAGGATAATAATGACCCTATAGCGGAGAGGGATGCATACATTTGTACTATGAACTCTTTGTCAAAGTTAGAATATTGCAAAATGGGTGTGCTTGACAATGCAGTTTGCAACACATCAAAAGCGTTCTGGCATTGTTACTTCTAATTGAAAGAAGCATTTTTCTTTAATAACTCAAAAAAGGGTCCCCAATGCAACTGAAATTGGGAATGAACTGTTGGTAGTACCTGACCATCCCCAGAAACACTTGAATATACCGCTTATTAACTTGGCGAGTCATCTTTCTTATTGCTTCCACCTTAGCCAGCTGAAGTCTAAGCCCGTTTGAATCCATGATGAACCTGAGGTATTCTAATTGTTTATAAAGAAATGGCACTTCTGAGGCTTAATTTTGATATTAGTGGTAGCAAGGCAAGGGAACACTTGTTCCAAGTGGGTAGGGTGCTCTGAAAACGTATGCAAGAACACATTGATATTATTGAGGTAAACTAAGATGCAGGACAGCTTCAATTCATCTAAAATCTTAACTATGGCACGCTGGAATGTAGCCAGGGCGTTGCATAACCCTTGTGGCATGCAATTCAGCTGGAAAAACCTTCTCAAAGTGATGACAGCACATTTCTGCCGTTCTGCTGATGGCAAATCGATCTGCCAGTACCCCAAGATCAGATCCATGGTGGAAAAAATTCGCCCCAACCAATAGGCCCAACACATCATTAATCTGTGGAAGAGGGTAGGAATCCTATTTTGTTACAATATTGAGTTTGCGATAGTCAATAACCACTGGATTTAAGCCATCTTTTTTCTTTACAATGAGCACAGTTGATGCCCACGGAATATTTGACAGCTCTAGCATCCCTTGAATGATAAGTTTATCCACCTCATTATAGACAACCTCTTCCGCCACTTTTGATCGTCTAATAGGTCACAATCAAATGGGAGGGTGATCCCCCATATAATCCAATGTACCACCCCTTGAGTGCACCCCAAATTATGATTGTCATGTGCAAAAATATCTCAGTACTTTTCAAATAACCCAAGCCTTATCTTGCTGAACCACCAATAATCCAGTAAGTGCTTCCTTGGAACCACTGTCAATACGCCGAACAATGAGCTCGTCAGTAGTCTGAGATCCTCCCATGAGCCAAAATCATGAATACGGTGAACTTCCTCTATAGGAACTAAATATAGTAAGCCACCACTTGGTGCCGCTGGATAGTTATTTTCTCCTTCTGTAAATTCTCTAGCAGCATCTTCACCTCCCCATTCACAGGGAACAGTAGCCCTGGAGCCACATTTAGTTTAAGTTGTGAGTGCTGGTGAGGCGCCATAATTTCTCCATAAAGCCCTTTAGGAACATCAATTTCGAGCTCAGTCCCTACTATGCACTGGTGTCCAGATGGTAGGCTCAAAGCGCTTGCTGCCCAAAGCGGGATCCCTTTGTACTCATAAATCTGGTTGGGGAGGGCCCTGGTTTGCCACTTCATTCATTGATATTAAACAGGAATCACTCCATTACTGTACGCTAAAATGATTTGACTAGAGAGGGATTGGATCTGTTGGGATTCCACAAAGAGGTAAAATAAATGGAGATCTGTTGTCCTAAAATATTAAGAGTTTACTCCACCATATTTATCACAACACCAAATTTCCTCATAAATGCCACGCTAATTAACATGTCATAGTTGTTATTTGGCAGAACCGCCACTGGAGCTGAAGCCTGGACTGACCCAAATCGTAAAGGCAACACGCTATATACTCCTTCAGACACAGTGTTATGCGCCCCTGAGGTCCCATAAACTACTTGATAAACCTACATCCGGTTTTAACAGAATCTTAGCCACTAACCTGGTATAGACTATGTTCACAGGGGCTCCCATGTCTATGATATCGTTGATTTTTGTGTTTTATATGAAAATGTTGCAGTAAGTGCATTCTGAGTAAGAAGAACTATCAGTGTTATTACATGTATGTCCAAGGGTTTTGTGTTACTCAAAAAGGAGGAAATGTCCTTGCCAACCTGAGGATACTCACTAGCAATTTTCTCCACTGAAATGCCTACATTAACCCCTACTAAAGAGACAAAGTTTGTCAAGGGATCCGCGTTGCTGGTGCCAGTCTGTTCCAGGATCTGCCACACATATGGCTTCTGTATGTCCTGGCAGAACTCAGGGCTTGAGGTAGAATTTTTACTCTCTGAAAAGGAAGCAGGGGTATCAGATGGAAGCTGTTGGTATAACAAATCATCCTATTGAGTTCCAAATCCTACCCAAAGAGATGCTTGGGAATCGTTAGGGACAAGTGAATTGGACTTAGTGGAGGTAGAGCGTCCCATCTCTACTCCGCTTGATCTTTTCCTTACTCGATTTTCTCAGTTGGAATCACATTCACTTGTGGTTTGCTAGGGCAATTACCCGCATAATGCCCTCTTCGGCCAAACTGGAAGCAATTATTCATATAAGGTTCACATATATAGCTTGCAGCGGAAGGACCAGTTCAAAAATTGACAGTATAGTCTCAGGGCCGTGGATGAACTGGCGGAGTGTACATAGACTAAAAAGGGTCCAATAATTTATATAATGGATGAATATGTTCCAGAGGTTGATAACTCAGTCGCTGCAGCCCATATCCTGAAGGGTTTGGTGCAGAGACAGCAGAAGTTTTTTTTTGCTATATTAGGGGCGCTGATCGTGGTGGAGAGTCATTGTAAGGCATTCGCAATTTTAATAAGTCCTGCATCTTCGTCCAAAATGTGAGACATAGCATTATGTTTTTCCCAATATAGTTTAACGGCCGCCATCATCACTATACTGACATCCTCAGTGGATAAAATGTTAGCTTCAAGTAGTACATGTGCTTCTGCTGAGAAATATTCAACAAATTCTAACAGGGTCTTGTTTCATTAAAGCTGTATAGTCTAGAAGTCAGCCTTCCGTTGGGCCATCTTGGTCACGCCCCCAAACAGCTAGAGAGCAATAGATTTAACGTCTTTGTAGGATACTAAGCTAATTGGAAGGTAGCAGGTAACTTGATCAGCACTTTCCACATCTAGAGCGGACAGAAACAGTTTCACTTCCACTGATCAGAAGCCCCTTTATACAGCAAATTTGAATTGATTAAAGTATCTGTGTAGATTTTTGTTACAACTGAAAGGAGGTAATTTTCAATTTGAACAGCTTCGCCTTGCTCTAGGCTTCTGCCACAAGGAGCAGGCGAATTGGTTCTGGAGCGACTAAGGGAACCCCCTTGTAAACTATCATATGGCCAACTGGACAGACTCAAATCCATCAAAATGGACTCAGAAGAAGCAGCGTCACGTGGGGGTCTATCACAGCGCCCATGGGATATTTGTTAACAGATCCATAGCATTCCTCCCCCTGAATCACCACTAACTGCACCACTCCCCCCAGCTCTGGTGTGCTCCACAAAATGTTTGTCGATTAACTTCTCCATTTTAATTGAATAGCGTCTACACCATCCATCCTGGAATTACTGTTGCAGTGTCTCATACTGATGTTGCAACTCCCAACAGAATTCCCACTCAACGTTCAGTTTTTGCTCCACTGCTTGTAGTTGCAAGAGGACATCTTTAATTATGTTCTTCATTTGTGTATGCTGCTGGCTAGCATGACCCACTTGTTGATTAGCGGCATTTATTGGTCAAGGAGGGCGGCTTGTTTCTATATCAATTCCTTGTTGGCCTGTTTAAGGGTATCAAGCCGTACTTGCATGTCCACATACCCTCTTGTTTCACTGATTGGAAGAGGAAAATCTTGACGGTGCTCAGCCTAACAACTTCTAGTTGTGTTACCCAACAATTAGCTAGAGATATTTGGGGGATGTTGACCAAAGGATAAGCGTGTTATCTGTCATTTTCTGACTACTCCATTTGATACAAAGTTGGGTTAATTCAGATGATAGGGGACTGACTTGATTCGCCAGTTGCTAGTCCATCAGTGTTATTTTTTCTCTAAGATGAGCAATCAAGGCTTCAAGAACTTCTGCTCATTCAGCTAGAACCGTCATAAAGCGTGTTGATATTTCAGTATGACTGAGCGATAAGCTAGTGTTTCAGTGGATTGTAATGAGATGCAAAGTATGCTCTGAGGGCGAGTAATAGGTTAGAGCAATGCGAAGTAAATTGATCGAATCAATTAGGGTTTGGTACTTGAGGAAATTCCATTAAATCCTCGATGATTGAACGAACTCTACATTGATAGCAAAGAGAGATTGATTAAGCGAAATGTGTCAAATCCGTTGAAGAATACTGAGGGTTAAGGGTTGAGTGGAGGAGAGAAGTTGGAGAGGTTTAAAAGAAGAAAAAAGAGGAAGAAAGAAGAAGTGAGTAGGAGTAAGTAGAGAGTGTAAGAAGAGAGGGTCTGCCAGTTAGATCATATTAAATAAAATTAGCGAAGCAGGGGCGATTGCCTCATATTTTATATAAGTTTATTACGTTTATTTGAGGGACTAACGATCTCCATATCGTTTGGCCGTTTCTCAGAGGGCTAAACCCTGTGCAACTTGTTCAGCAGAAATAAGTCATATCCGCCAAAAGTTAAGAGTGGCGCTCACTACAGGGGGCCATTGATCAACTATTAATAACTCTATCATTGCACCTATGGTGCAACCAGCTCGCTTTGATGGGGTACTATCCCCAGTTATTGACTTATCTCAATATGGGGAGCTGAAGATTGCTTTGGATACGTTACTTCAGGCGCAAAAAGTGCTTTTTCAAGAGAATAAGAATATTACTGTGCAGCTCAACCATGCCTTCCGCCAACTGCTCCTGGTAGGTGACCATACCAACCAACTTGCCAACCTCTTGAGTAGCATGATGGAGCGGCTAGACTGTGCAGAGTATAAATTAGATAAGGTTGTTAAGGAAAAGGAAATCTGCAGTGACAGGCTGCCCCTATTTGAATGTGATGGTAACATACACGGGTTTTTCGAGCAGATTGAGTTTGCCATAGAGGGGTCTTCTGATTGGCAGAAAGCTAAACTGTTGTTATC